>ML778473.1:521673-594821 GCA_009831015.1 Picea engelmannii
GAGGCTCTTTCGATACTCAAAGCTTAGGAGGAGTAATGATCATTGGATCCAAATCAATGAGAGCCATTGGATCTCATATGAAAATTCTCGTATCGGAGTTTGGGGAATGGAGTGATGAGTGATTTGGATCGAGCATAAGAGATCGTAGGAGAATTATCGGAGGCTGAGACCTTTGAAGTGGTGAAAATATTCCAAGCTGGGAGAAACCATAGCTTAGGAGGAGGTGAACAATAGCCATAGATTAGCTGCAAAGGAGAAGATTGTGGTTGTCAAATCTATGTCCAGATGTGTGCAGGAGAGTGCACAAGGGACGATAGATCTGAATCTTTATATCCAGTGTTGATATTCGACAACCATTGGATCGAGTGAAGACGCATGGGTTTTAATCCTTGGAAGCCACATAGAAGAGTAGAAATGAATGGTGGAGATGCTTCATGGATAAGTGGTAAATTACATGAGTTGTTAGATCTCGTAGATCAACGAGAGGGTTAAGGGGAGGCTCTTTCTATACTCAAAGCTTAGGAGGAGTAGTGATCATTGGATCCAAATCAATGAGAGCCATTGGATCTCATATGAAAATTCTCGTATCGGAGTTTGGGGAATGGAGTGATGAGTGATTTGGATCGAGCATAAGAGATTCCCAGGTGGAGAAATCTTGAAAGATCCAGAGTCGTCGGATCGAGGAAGATCTCAGCCGTAGATCGTGTGGGAGGTGAGGCTTCGGGAATTCGGGAACCAAAGTTTCAAAAGGTAAAGAAACTCTCTGCTATGGGTTTTCACAAATCACGAAATCCCAAAGAGAAAGGAATAGGAACCAATACTTGGTGGAGGGATAATAGTCATTGGGCCCCAATCGGGTTTCGGGACTGAAGAGGTAGAGTTGCATGGTCAACACAACTCCTGAAATGACGAAGAGAGAAACGTGAAAGGTGTGTTCTTTAAACCTTGGGTCATAGCCTGAGGTCACCATATAAGAAGGGGCTAGTTTGAAAGGAATCAATGCTGAGGTGTGTGTTGGTTTAGAACAAAGAAGAGAATCAAAAAGGGGGCTCACACGCAGGTTTTCTCAAGGCTTGTGCCAGAGGAGAAAGGGACCTATGGATTCATTCAGAGGGTTCCAGCAAGAGCCTAAAGAGCCATTTTGGCTTAGGAAATAGAGTGATCCAGAGGCCGAGAGGTTGTAGACCCTGCTGAGGTAGGGGGTCTGCACTAGAAGTGGTATCAGAGCAGGATTTTTCTCGAATATTTCAAGAAAAAGGGGAAGCAAGATGAAGAAGAGCCTGTAGAAGACATGTAAAAGATGAAGGTTGTTGTAGGATGCAACATTCAAATGGTAAATTCAAGTGGACTTTAGGAAATGCTGGAAATGCTCTTAGTTGCAGTAATAACAATAGATTTTCCAGGAGGGCAGATTCAAAGGGAGGAAGATGGCTACTGAAGGCCATAAACATGGTCAAAGAGAGGACCATCATCAGATGAAGAGAAAGGATGAGATGGATAAGGAGCTCAACGAGATATTGGTGAGAATGGAAGAGCTTGCACTACGAGTGCAACAGAATGCAAAATCGTGATGGGTATATGAATGGCCCATGAAAATGAAAGTAAAGTGGCGAGTCAAGGAGTTGTTGGCTAGAAGATAGCGGAGACGGTTGAAAGGATGGTTGAGGTATACTGAAAGCCTCAGAGACATAGAGGAAGTTGTTCATGTGTGTGAACCCGAATATGGGATAAATCTCAGTGATGATGAGGAGGACAAATCACTGGAAGATGTCGTGAACTACCAGGAAGGTAGTGAAGAAAGTTCAAATTGCCATATGGTAAATGAGATGGGATCATTGGAGGATCCCATAGACTGCTAGGTGGGTAGGGAAGAAATCACATATTTCCAGATGGGAAAGGGAGAGCAGATGAGACTGCCTGAAAGTATCATGAACTTAGGGATGAATTTGGATTAGCGATAGGAGCTGACATAGAATATGAGCTCAGAGGTGAGTTCATATCATCAAGGATAGATGATAGAGAAGGAATATCAGAAGAGCATTCTGATGATTGGAAGGATAAAGGTATTCCTGCCATATAGCCCACTTGGGGCCAACATGTGTGTTTCCAATGAAACAACAACAGAAAGACAACCAGTGGTGACTATCTTGACAAAGGAGTAGATGTCAGAAGCTACCCAAGGAGAAGAAGAGGAGAACAAAATTAATATGCTCACTCCATGAGAGAAGGAGTTAGATATGCTGGAAGATTGGTTGAACCCTCCAGAACCAATAAATGACTTCCATGAGTAAACAATCATGAAGATGTTAGCAGAGGAGTATTCAGAGGAATTGCTTAGAGATTTTAGCCAGAGAGTTGAACAGATGATGACTACAGTGTCGAAGAATGCAACAAAAGATGAAGTAGAATTACAGTCTGGGAAGCAGCTGGAGGAAGATGGATACATGCTAGCAGGAGAGTTGAAAATGAAACTGTCAGAAGAGGAAGCTGAGAAGAGATTGCAGAGATGAAATATGCAATAGGGTGGCCACTTAGTGCTGCAAGGGGAGATAAATATAGCAGGGGAGATCAATTTGATCGACCTACTGACAAAAAGGGAGTGCAATAGAGAATACTACATGAGGAGAGCCAACCATTGGAGCAGTTGGAAGATGTAGTTGAGGAAATTAGAAGGTTGTTGAAGTCATCACTGGAATTTGTCAGCGAGGAGAGGCTGGATAGAAAATATCATGCAAGAGTAGCAAGGAAGCAACAACAACGATGAGGAAATTGAGCAAGACAACTCCATAGAACTATTTGGGATCCAGGTCAATTTCAACAACAGGGCCTGGAAGCTCATGAGCAGGAGCTCATGATTTTTCCATCTCAGGAGTATGATGCAGGAGAATCACTCCACATCATCAAGCGCCAACCAACCAGCACAACCAATACACGTTCAATGGAGAGGTAAGGTGCAACCCTCTCACTTTCAAATTTTAAATTTGAATTTAATGTATTAAATGTTTGTAAGGCTAGTAGAGCCAAGTTGTGCCTTTGAGCATGTTGTAGTTAGAGTTGTTGGAGAATAAACCTAACTTACATTAGTTTGTACTTATCTTAGACTCCTATATCTTGGTTAATACATTCATTTACACTTTATTTCACCTAATTTGGCCACATAGAGAAGAAGGGCACCTCATCCGTAGATTTTAGGGAAAATTGCTAATTTTAGATCAAGACTCAACTCCCAGTTATTGATTTTCTCGATTTATTCTTGATTTTATTGATTTATTCATGATTTATTCCAACTCCCCCATGAAAAAAATTATCTATTATTGGGGAATGCGCATCTCCTCTTTGAGTGAGAGATTTATTCCTTAATTAATGATTTTTGTCATTACTATTATTAGTAACTACTATTTCGGGTCAGCTAAGTGAGTTGGAACTACTTCTCTTGTTAGTTAAGTGAGGTTAAGTGAGATAATGAACATCACTTGACTATTTTGTACATTAATGAGTATGTGACATGTATCTTTAGTGGTCTAGGTCGAACTATGTGGTCTCCCTTAGCTTATGACACCTATTTTAGCTATTTCTAGCTTTTTTTTACTAGAATTTCTATGTTGGAAATTCTTTATATTCACCGCCTCTATTCTTTTTGAGGATGGTTTCTCATGTATATTAATTTTTGATTAATATAATTCTCTGATTTGTGGAGAAAAAACTTTCTCTCATCTCTTGAATATCAGCAAATTGTTTGTGTTCAATTTAACTAGAATTCTAGATCTATCGGGGTTTCTGCCGAAATTCTATATGGTATCAGAGCTAGATCAAATCTAGTGGATTGTACATGGTTTTATTTGCAGGTATATATCATCAAGAGGCACATAAATCAGCAATGTATCATCTCTCTCATCCCACAAAACTAATTCTAAATCCTTTCAATTACTTCGAATGGAAGACATAGATCTCTCTGCTCCTCTGGAGCAAAGGGCTTTACTGCGTAACAATGGGAATGGAGAAAGAACCGTCTGCTGCAGCGGAGAAGATAAAGTATTTAAATAAATTATATGAAGCAATTGGGATGATATTCCTATCAATTTATAGATATATCCTCTTTCACATCAATAGAGCCACTACTCCCGATGTCGTCTGGACCACATTGGAAGGACTATTCGACAAGCAGGATGCAATGAGAGTGCATCAACTGGAGAATGAACTGATATCCCTAAGTCCAATTCATTTAAGCAACCTAGAATAATTCTTCACCAATTTCAAATCCCTCCTTGTCTAACTTAATGCATGTGGAGTCACGAAAGAGGAAGAACAACTCATCCTTTCAATTCTCTCAAAATTAGGGCCTGAATATTATGTATTTGTGTTGTCTTTTCAAGCATCTAAATTGACTCAGGAAAAATGGAAAATACCTCCATTGAATGATTTCATTGAAGCATTGAATCAAGATAAATATAAGTTAGTCCAAATGTGTGCCATCAAGAATTCCAAGAACCAAGCACTTGCGGCTACTAATTCTCCAAAGAGAAGTGGAAAAGACAAGAAAAAAGGAACGGGTAAATTTCCTGAATCGAAGAAGAAGAGATCCGCAAAATCTTCAGATAAATCTTCTGAGCCTAAGGGTAAGAAGAAGAAGGAAATAAAACTTTGAATATACTATTCCAAAGGTTTTCATCTGGAATAAAATTTCATGAGGAAGACTATCGATGAGATGGCTAAGCAATTGCAACAACACAATTTCACGGTGCCTGAAAATGCAAAGAAGAAAGATGATATTAGAATGGGAGGGACAACACGATATGGTCATGATTTAATGGTTGTCACATCCAATCCATCATATTTTATCCTTGATTCAGGTGCATTGAACCATATGGCTGCATCAAACTATGAATTTTCCTCCATCGAAGAAAGCACCAGATCCCCAATTTACTTGGGAGATGCCACACACGCAAAGGTGTGTGGAGAAGGAATTGTTGATCTTGAAGGGGGACACTTCAAAAATGTGCTTCATGTTCCCTCTCTGTCCACAAATATTCTCTCTATATATCATATCACTCATTTCATCTCTGGAAGGAAGGTGGATTTCACTTTGGACTCTGCAGTGATTACCGACATTTCCACAGGCTCACAGCTTGCACATGGAATTGCAGATCACGGTTATCATTTGTATTTCTTCTCCCACTTTGTTCCTAAATCTATTAGCACTGAATTTATGTCACAATATAATTATATCAACGAGTTATGGAATGAAATATTTTTCCATCTAAACTATAAGTACTTGCATCAACTCAGCAAGGAAAACATGGTATAAGGATTGCCAGCTATTAAATTCACAAGCGGTGTATGTCAAGGATCCATTCTTGGCAAGAATCCAGAGAAAAAGATTGACAAAGGGAAGGCAAAGAGAGATTCTTCACCTCTTGGGATGATTCAAAGTGAAATCATAGGCCCATTCCTGTAGCCTTCGATCAGTAAGGCTCGATATGTACTCACCTTCATAGATGATTTGTCTCGCTTTACTTGGGTATTTTTTTTGAAATTAAAATCGAAAGTATTTGAATGCCTTCTAGAATTTAAAGCACCTGCTGAGAATGAGTCTAGGTGTAAGATTAAGATACTCCATAATGATAATGGGGGGGATTATTTCAACAAATGTGTGCAGAAACTTTATATTGATGCAGGTATACAACTACAACACACAGTGCCATATACACCATAGCAGTACAGTGTTGCGGAGAGGAAAAACCGGTCCTTAAAAGAGATGGCCAATTGTATGCTACAATCAAAATCATTAGCTCCCAATATATGGGATGAAGCTATTAATTGTGCAGCATACATTCAGAACCGATTTCCTCACAAATCACTCAAAGGCACCACTACTTTTGAATGTTGGACTGGTAAGAAACCAAAAGTGTCGCACTTTTGTATTTTTGGTTCACAAGCATGGGCTTACATTTTGATAGATAAGAGGAAGGATTTGGAGCCTCAAAGTGTTGAATGCATATTTGTTGGATATCCTGAAGGTGTCAAAGGATATATATTGCTGGATTCTCACACTGAAAAGTTCATTCTAGATCGAAGTGTGAAGTTTGAAGAAGAATCACTGCATGATTTTTCAGAAGACCCTGCCAAGGAACTGCTTGTTGTCACTGATGAGGAGGAGTCAGAAAATTCTTTGAGAACTTCATAGAAGCCATCAAAGCAGCCTTTTAGGTCTGATATATAGGATGAGGATAATTTCGTGGATGCTCCAACTCAATTGCTAACTTGGGCAGAGAAAACCCTGCAAGATGCGGGTGAACTAGTCGGTGATCCTGCGGATACAAGAAGGACTAGATCACAGTTTTTTGGGGCTCCACAAGCCCTATCTGCCATAGAACCTTTTCTTCCCATAAATTTCTATATGTCACTTGGTTCATATCCATAGTCACACTCTGAGGCTGCTGGAAACCCACTTTGGGAGGCTGCAATGGATGAAGAGTACTCTGCTCTTATGGACAACAACACATGGGACTTGGTTCCACTTCCGAAAGAAAGAAAGCTTGTTCGATGCCGATGGATATATCGAACAAATATTACTACATATGGTGAGATAAGAAAGTACAAATCTTGAATTTTCACAAAATGATACTCACAGGTACATGGCATAGACTACACAGAGACATTTGCACCTATTGCAAAAATGGACTCCATTCGAGTAGTTTTGTCCTTTGTTGCTTCTAGCAGATGGGAAGTTCATCACATGCATTACTTCCATGAGTTGATCCATGACAGAGTAATTTCACTATAGTTCTTCCCCATAGAGTATAAGGTTGCATACATCTTTACCAAGTCCTTCACTGAAAAGAAATTTTCAGAACTGACAACTATGCTTGGAGTGGTGGAGACAACTGAGTAGGTCACTTTTGGCCACTCAGCATTTTTTTCCTCTTTTTTTTGGGGGGTCATTTTCCCATGAGGTTTTCCCTCTTTCTTCTTTTCATGAGGAGTTCTTTTATGTAATGAGTACCTAAAATGGCCAAGTTTTCGGGACTCAAATTGTTTTGACATTATAATTAGGCTTAAGGGGGGGTGTTGGAGAATAAACCTAACTTACATTAGTTTATACCTAGATTAGACTCCTAGATCTTGGTTAATACATTCATTTACACTTTATTTCACCTAATTTTACCACATAGAGAAGAAGGGCACCTCATCCCTATATTTTAGGGAAAACTGCCAATTTTAGATCAAGACTCAACTACTGGTTCTTGATTTTCTCAATTTATTCTTGATTTTCTTGACTTATTCATGATTTATTCCAACTCCCCCATGGAAAAAATCATATATTATTGGGGAATGCACATATCCTCTTTGATTGAGATATTTATTCCTTAATTAATGATTTTTTCCGTTACTATTATTAGTAACTACTATTTTGGGTCAGTTAAGTGAGTTGGAACTACTTCTCTTATCAGTTAAGTGAGCCTAAGTGAGATAATTCACATCACTTGAATCTTGTGGAAATTAATTAGTGTGTGACATGTATCTTTAGTGGTCTAGGTCAAACTATGCAGTCTCCCTTAGCTTATGACACCTATTTTATCTATTTCTATCTTTTTTTGACTAGAATTTCTATGTTGAAAATTCTATATATTCACCTCCTCTCTTCTTTTTTAGGATCGTTTCTCATGTATATTCATTTTTTATTAATATAATTCTCCAATTTTTGGAGAAACAACTTTATCTCATCTCTTGAATATCAACAAATTGTTTGTGTTCAATTTAACTAGAATTCTAGATCTACCGGGGTTTCTGCAGGAATTCTACAAGAGTCGCCTTTAATGGATGATGGATGGATGGGGATATAGATATTATTTATATGATATGACCCATTCAATTTAATTCATTTTAATTAATGATAGTTGGTGAGGATGGAGGGAAGCACTTGAGGAGCCCCCTTTTGTAAAAATATCTTCTTTTTGTTTTTCATTAAAGTCAAAGAAGAACAGAGAGAATAGATAGATAGGAGAAGAAGAGTTAGTAAGGAAGAGAGGATAGGAGAGGAGGGACAAGACTCTATTGCAGTTATTCCTCGAACACATTGTAATCATACATTATTGTTAATGAGAAAAGAGTAGTTTTTCCTGCACTTGATTCTTTATGTGTTTATGAATTTTGAATGTCATCTGTGTGTGTGTTCATAGATGTTGTAGATGTATGTTTTGTATGAATTCGCAGGTTACAAACATAATTTTTTGTCTATTGAGTTCTTTGGTTCCAGGTCTGGGTTCTTTGAGGCTTCATGCAAGAGGTTGCATGACAGAACATTGCAGGTTCTAAAATCTAGTGTGGAAGCACACTCCTAAGCTCTACGGAATTAAGACAGAGACGTGCCAGGAGGGCACACCAGTGGAAGTCATTGACTCAAGGAGGAAGCCTCAAGGTTGTTGAACACCTTGGAGGAGAACCATGCAAAGGATATCATGGAGAGGGAAGATATAATTTATGGGGATTCTATGAGACTCTTCCAAGAGGGCAATGAGTGGATGCACAAGGTGCACAAAAGGAAGACCTCTTTGTCGAATTTAGGGAGAAGATGGAATTTATGAGAATTATGTGAAGCTCTTCCAGGAGGGCAGTGAGTGAGTGCATACAGTGCACCAAGTAAATCTATTATGAGTTCTAAGATGAAGGAGAAGTGTCAAGGGGAGACATTCACAAGGTTACTGAACACCCTATAGACATAGCAAGGAGTGCTTGAGCATAAGTTGCTAGAGGGAACTTATATCCATTCAAGGAGAGATAGGGACAAAGACCATTTAGGTATGAGCAGTTGAAACTCAAGGAGGACAAATACCTGGGCAAGGAGTGCATCAGACCAACACTCGAGTGAAGTGTTGATAAACGACCGTCAGAAGGCTATTGAGAGAACAAGGAGTGTTTGAGCATGAGGTTTCCAGGAGGAAAACAATCTCCATTTGAAGGAGAAGGCAAGGGTAAAATCCCTTAGATATTTGAGAAAGAAAATATCAGGAGGGACAATATCCCAAGAATGCAGGTGAGACTAAGCATTAGAGCTCGCAACATAATTATCAAAGGCCCAGACATTTGAAGCGGAAAAAATATTCCAAGTCAGGGAGAAAGCACAACTCAGGAGGAGGCACAAAAAAACTATAGATCAGCTACAAAAGAGAAGATTTGGGTCGTCAAATCTACATCCAGATGTGTGCAGGAGAGTACACAAAGGAGGACAGATCTGAACCTTTAGATCTAGTGTCGAAATTCGACAACCGTTGGACCGATCGAAGATGCATGGGTTTTAACCCCTGGAAGCCATGCAAAAGAGTAGAAATGGCTGGTGGAGATGCTTCGTGGAGAAGTGTGAAATGTCGTGAGATATTATATCTCATATATCAACAAGAAGGTTAAGGGGAGGTCCTTTCGATACTCAAAGCTCAGGAGGAGTAGTGATTGTTAAATCCAAATCAATGAGAGCCTTTAGATCTTGTATGAGAATCACCATATCAGATTTTGGGGAATGGAGTGACCAATGATTTAGATCAAGCATAAGAGATTCCTGAGTGGTGAAATCCTGAAGGATCTAGAGCCATCGGATCGAGGAATATCTTAGTTGTAGATCATGTGGGAGGTGAGGCTTTGAGAATTCGGGAACCTTAGTTTCGAAAGGTAAGGAAATTAACTGCTATGGATTTTTGTGAATCATGAAATCCCGAAGAGAGAAAGGAATAGGACCCAATCCTTGGTGGAGGGCTAATAGCCATTGGGCCCCAATTGGGTTTCGAGGTTTTGAGACTGAAGAGGTAGAGTTTCATGTTCAACACAACTACCAAAATCATAAAGAGAAAAATGTGAAAGGTGTGTTGTTTAAACCTTGGGTCATAGGCCAAGGTCACCAGATAAGAAGGGGCTAGTTTGAAAGGAATCAACATCGAGGTGTGTGTTGGTTTAGAACAGAGAAGAGCATCGAAAAGGGGGGCAAGCACATAGGTTTTCTCAATGCCTATACCAGAGGAGAAATGGACGTGTGGATTCATTCAAAGGGTTCTAGTAGGATCCCAAAGAGCCATTTTAGCTCAGGAAATAGAGTGATCCAGAGGCCAGGAGGTCATAGGCCCTCCTGAGGTAGGGGGTCTGCACCACCATGAATAAGTGCATCAACCATGCACCAAACTTATACAAATAACTTGTCACAACAACTTGTCCAAGCAACCTATCACAACAACCTGTCTCATCAATGTTATCAACCAAATTATATCTACTTAGTAACATCAATCACCAAGAAAACTCTCAAATATGTTCATCAACCAACCATAAAATAAAATCTCATAATCATCACCAAGATAAATATGTGGTTCTAATAATATACCAATACAAGTATGCTACATCATCCATAAACCATGTGTCAACAATAGTACTAACAAGTGCCTCCAATCATGTACCAAGTATGTACCAATTATGTATCAACTACTCTTCAACTATGACTCATCAAGATGTACCAACATCATCAACTATACACCTCATGTATGTGCCAACTCATCAACTACTTGTCTCAACCATGTACCCAACATGTTCCTTAACCAAAATCCCTCATCAATTTCATCATCCAAATATAATTTTTAACTTTGCAATAGACCTGGTGTGTATGATCACATACCTTCAAACCTTCCTTAACTTTCACAACAAGAGACTAGCCTTTTCATCAAACTTTTCTTTAGTCTCATATGACTAGTTTGGAATTAGTCAATGACCCTAACTTGAAATAATCATAACTTATGTACCTGTAATGAATAAATATCTATAAATAGTATACAATGTTCTTCAATTTGTTTTATGAAATTCCTCCAGTTGTCACTACTTGGAACCTCTCAGAAAATGAGTTATAGCAAAAATGACATACCTTGCTGAATTCTGGATTATTCTAGAGAGAAACCTTGTAGAGCGTGCCCCACATGCAATATTTGTTGAATGGATCTGAAAATTTTATACAAAATACTAAATACTGTAATATAACCAAAAAATTTGGTCTTACTGAATTTGGATATGTTATGAATAAGTTATGACTTGTTTACCTGAAACACTTGTTTTAGACTAGTTTCATGACTAGCCACAAACCCTATTTTCCACGGAGTGTGACTCCAAAAACAAAATGACCCACAAGATTGAATTTTTACCATAGATACTTGGATATGTTTCTTCAATGGCCTATCAATTTCACGGTCTGAAGCATTCTATAAAAAAAGTTATTGCGGAAATGGTGAGATGACTTGTAAATAACATACCTTAGAAAGAATCATCAAAATAAGTTATCCTCCATTGAATTCCAGACTTATTTTTTTCACCTTCCCTCTTAAATATGGCTTAGATATCCTTTGGTTACCTCAATCAGCTATAGATATTAAATATGCTCAAGTGTGATATAAAATGAGAGAGACTTGCCTCTTATTTATACTCTCAAAATATCTTAGAAGCATCTTCTAGGTCCCTTAACCCATTTCTAGGTCACTTAACCTATTATAGGCCACTTAACCCATTTATAGGTCACTTAACCTATTTTCCTCATTTTTAGGGTTAACCACTTTCCATAATTAGAAATTTCTTTGATTTTGTCAATTCACTTTATTATTTAAATAATCCTTCTTGACTTTGTCACTTTAATTTATCATTTAAATAATAATTTCTTCTTTGCAAGCTCTTTGACTTCTTTGACATTTTGGGGCTTCAAGACAACATATGAGGGTCCTCCAACTTCGTAAGGCCATAACTATCAAACCGTGAGGAGTTATGTAACGTTCCACATACCACAAGAAATGACGTGACATTTAATATTCATATATAATAGTATTTCCTTCAAATATATCAAAACTCATACCATTATCCATTAAACAAACTTAGGTCCATTGCCCAAACCTGGGTTCTCCAACTTCTCATGGCCATAACTCTCTAACCATGAGGAGTTATGTGACGTTCCATATACCACTAGAAATGTAATGACATGTACTATCCATATAGAATAGTCATACCTTCAAATATATTAAAAATCATACCATTATACATGAAACAAACATGGGTCCATTACCCAAACCTTTTTTCTACCGGACTTTCTCCAAGGGTTGACATGATTCTACAATATCACTCTCCAACAGTTGAAATCAATGACAACCAACAATCCATACCAAATATCCATCAACCTAAGACAACTATCTAACAATCTCCCCCTTTGGCATTGATGCAACACCAACATTCATGGCAACACTTAGTCATGATAACATTCATTATTATACTCTTTATCAATGTTTCTATCTCTCCCCCTTTGACATCAATGGAAAAGGGTATCTCCCTTTGGGCCTGCTCCCCCTGACTAAACTCTCCTTGGGGATGCTCCCCCTTTGTATGTGCCTTTGATTTTTATTTTTGTTTATAATCCTCTAATTACTCTCTTTCTCTTCATATGAATAATATCTCCCCCTTTGAAAAAGGGTGTCACTCTGAAGTCATATCTCTCAGTCTTCCCTTGTGACAATCGCTCCCCTTGGAAACATGCCTCTATGCTCTCTCTCCAAGCATTTACCTTTGCATATGATAAATCACTCCCCCTCTATTATATTTATGGTTCTTCCTCATGTACATATAAGACATATAAGATAAACATTCAAAAGAATTCATTTTGGAGTAGAAATTACTCCTAGTGTCTGCCAAAGATACTCTAGGGATTCTCATGGAAGCAGATTTGTAAAGATGTATGCCACTCGTTCTTTTTTTCCAACATATTAAACTATGATGTTCTTCTTTGTAACATGTTCCTGTATAAAGTGATACTTGATTGGAATGTGCCTCGTCTTGGAGTGCATCATTGATTTTGTTTAGATACTTATGGCACTTGTATTATCACAATAGATTGGAATGGGCTCATCATACTCAACCTGCATATCTGTCAAAGTTTGTTTCATCCATAGAACTTATGTACAACATGGTCCTTCTGCAATATACTATGCCTTAGTTGTAGATAAGGATATTGATGATTGTTTCTTGCTTAGACAAGTGGTGCAGGAGCATCGCCAGTATCAAGCGAGCGCGGAGGTGGAAGACAGCTGGGACAAGCACCAACACATTTTTGCACATGTTAAAATGCTTTTGAAAGTTTAAATGCTCATATATTAAATGTAATAGTTAAGAGGAAGCACACTTACATATTGTAAACAGATCATGAGTGATTCACTCTCATCTGTAGTAGGTAGAGGCATTTATGCCCAATTAATGAAAGTAGGTAGATTTAAATTCCAGATTAGACAGTTTAGGAGCATAGCAGGGAAAACCAACTATAGACACCCTCACTTTTGTATCATTGTAAAATTAGAGACCATTTTTTCATTTAGAATAGAGTAGAAAGACAGAGTTGTAGCAGAAATTTGAGGAGAAGAACCCATGTACAGAAGTTTTGAATTAATATATGAAGATTTGATTCAGATTCATGGTGTTATGACGCTTTCTGTGTATACATGCTGAATGGTATGCTTATGGTTGTTTATTCTCTCTATTATGCATTTGCTTTAATATTGTGTGAATGTATGATTTCATGTTGAATGTTTGAATTCTAAGAGAGAGAGAATGATTTTCAATTGTTTATCTTCCTAAGTGAGAAGTTCCTGCAAGGAGTGCAATGGAATCTTCCAAAAGGAGTGCATGGATGAGGTTCAGAGTTTATCTCTGAAAGCTCAGGAGAGATACCATTGTTCTCATTCCCATATAAGTGCAAGTGAGGCACAAAAGCCGTGAAAGGTGTGCATAGGCCAGTTGAAATCTGAGAACTTATCAACCAAGGGGAGATTAGAAGGACTGTTGTTGCAAAAAATTGCACAGAATCGAGAGAATGAAATACTTAGAATCATTTGAAGGGTGTCACAAGAGGTGCGCGCAGGAGTCTTCTTGAAGACTTGAGGTTGCAAGGAAAGATTAGGAGGATTAGTGCCTTTGAGATAAACAAAGGGGAGACAAATCAAAGTCGCTTTGTAGAAGTTAAATCCCAATGGAAGAACCTTGGTTTATTTCGTAGGAGTTATGAAGAAGCAAGGAGTGGTTGAAATTATCTGTGGGAAATTTCTGAAATCATGAGGACCATAGGATCCAGAGAAGTTTCAAGGTGGTTAGAGGTAGGTGAGCTTATCACTCTAGGATATAGAATCAACGTGGACCATTGATCGTGATTTTCACAAGCTGTCGGATCATTTCGACATTTCAGGGATCCTAATGCTAAGGAGTTGAGTACAGTGAAACGAAAGTCCCGAAGTCGCGAGTTGTGATAAGAATTGGATTAGAGTTTTGGGATTTTGTCATTTTGAGTGTCGGGAGATGGAGGAGACAACGCTTTAGGGGTCTATGTTAGTTGTGGTATTAGAGCACAGAAAGAGTCTTTTCTTTCTATAGAAGAGAAAGGAAGAATATTTCTTAGCCATGCCACCGAGAAGAAGAGACAGACCAATGCCTGATCCAGCAGTGGAAAGGGAAATGCGTGAACTACGTGCCAGGATTGATTCCATGGAGACATAAAAAAGGAGCAGAGTTGACACTGGGGATATCAGTGAGGATGACAGTGAAAATGAAGATGGACATGGAGAAGAAGTTGCAGTAGAAGATGCTATAGATGAACACCTATTTAGGGTTGTTGCAAGGATAGGTGCTACGGCAAAGATAGAGATTCCCATGTATAAAGGAAACTTGGATGTTGAAAAGCTTCTAGACTAGATTAGGGCTCTGGATAAATATTTTGACTATGATGATGTCGAGGATAATAGGAAAGTCAAACATGCTGTCACTAGACTTAAAGGGCACACAGCCTTATGGTGGGATGAATTGTAGCCTAACAAACACTACAAAGGTAAGAAGAAAATCAAGAGTTGGGATAGAATGTTTGTGAAGATGAAGGCAAAATTCATACCCAAGGATTATCAAATTACTATGTTTTGGAGAATGAAAAATTTAAGATAGAAGTTGATGTCAGTGAAAGAGTACACTGAAGAGTTCTACAAATTAAACATCAGAGCAGATCATTGGGAAAGCGATGATGAAAAGGTGGCTAGATACATGAATGGTATGAGATATGACATCCAAGATGAGATCAGCATGATGATCATTCAGAATGTAGAGGATGCTTATCAGATGGCTCTGAAAGATGAGGAGAAGCTGAGCCGAAAGAAAGGTCAAAGAGGCCGAGGCAAAAGTCAAGCCAGATGCAAGACAATTTCCCAAGACGGAAGTCAGAGACCTCAAGAAGAGGGAAAGAAACCTCAAACTCAACATGAGAGAGGAGGAAGCTCACAGAGAGGGCAGTATGCCGATAGAAATACTTTTCCTTGTACCAGAGGATGAGGAAGAGGCGGAGGCGGTGAAGTGAAATTCTTTACCTGTGGAAAAAATGGACAGAAATCCTATGAATGTCCAGATAGAAAGAAAGAAGGTCATGAGAATTACATTTCTGAAGCACAAAGATGAAATGTTGAGGCAGAATATGTTGAGGGTGGAAGATCACTAATGATGAGTAAATTTCTCTTAATGCCAGAGAAGGAGGCAGAGAACCCAGCCCAAAGGAACAGACTTTTTCAGATTTCTTGCAAGACCAAAGACAGGGTATGAAAAGTCATCGTGGATAGTGGTAGCACATATAATTTCATTTCTATAGATATGGTAGAAAAGATGGAGCTGGAGACTATCATACATCAAAGCCCATACAGAGTTTCATGGTTACAAAAAGGACATCAGGTAAATGTCACTAAACAATGTTTAGTTGAATTTAAAATAGGAGGATATAAGGATGAAATATTATGTGATGTCATTCCCATGGATGTTTGTCATTCATTGTTGGGTAGACAATGACAATATGATAGGAATGTGGTTCATGATGGGGGAAAGAACACATACACCCTAGAGAAGAATGTGAGACCTCACATGTTGCTACCAATTAAGGATAAAGAAACGAAACTAGAAGTAAGCAACACTCTACTTCTCATGAGTGGGAAGGAACTTCTTAAGGAGGTTAAGAAGAAGGAAGATACACAATTTATTGTGGTTAGGAAGCCTAGAATTGTTTTAACCGGTACAAGAGTGGATGATTTACTAGAGGAAATCTAGAAGTTGCTGGAAGGGTTTGCTGATATAGTAGTGGAAAAATTACCTTGTTCATTGCCACCGATCAGAAGTATATGTCATCACATCAATCTTATACCTGGAGCTAGTTTACTGAACAAAGCAACGTACAGATTGACTCCGTAGGAGAATGAAGAAGTCAAGAGGCAGGTCCAGGATTTAATGTACAAAGGGTTGGTTAGAGAGAGCTTGAGTCCATGCACTGTTCCAATAGTGCTCAGCCCAAAGAAAGATGGAGGCTAGAGAATGTGTACAGACTCGAGGGAAATTAACAATATCACCATTAGATATAGATTTCCATTACCAAGGATGGATGATTTTATGGATTGCTTGAGTGGATCAAAATTCTTTTCAAAGATTGATTTGAAAAGCGGATATCATCAAATTCGTATGAGAGAAGGTGATGAATGGAAGACAACATTCAAGACGAATGAAGGGATGTATGAATGGCTTGTTATGAAATTTGGCTTAACAAATGTGCCTATTACTTTTCTGAGATTGATGAATGAAGTCTTGAAGGATTTCATAGGAAAATTCGTCATCGTATATCTTGACGATATATTGATTTTTAGCAAAACAGAAATAGAACACTTGAAGCATTTGGCTACAACGATGAGGAGATTACAACAAGAGAAGTTGTTGATAAATATGAAGAAATCAACATTTATGAGGACATAACTCGTTTACTTGGGTTTTTTTATCTCTGCAAATGAGCTAAAAATGGATCCGGATAAGGTAGAGGAGATTAAGAATTGGCCATCGCCAAAAGGTATATTTGAGGTTCAAAGCTTCCATGGATTAGCTAGTTTCTGTAGGAAATTCATCTGAAAATTTAGTGGGATTAGCGCACCAATGATGGACACAGTGAAGAAAATACATAAATCTTTTCACTGGACAGAGGAAGCAGAGAAAAGTTTGAACTTGTTGAAGAAAAAGATTATTGAACAACCAATTCTGGTGCTGTTAGATTTCAGTAAGACATTTCAGGTCAAGTGTGATGCTAGTGGATTTGCAATTGGAGCAGTCTTGAGCCAAGATGAAAGACCAGTTAGACACTTCAACGAAAAGATGAATGAAGCAAAGATTAAATTCTCAACATATGACAAAGAATTTTATGCAGTCATACAATAACTAAAGAAATGGAGACATTATTTGGTTCCAAAAGAGTTTGTTTTGTACAACGACAATCATGCTTTGCAATTCGTGACTCAACAAGAAAAGTTGAACCAAAAGCATGCAAAAATGGGTTGAATACATGAAGAATTTTACTTTTGTAATTAAAAATATTTCTAGAACTTCTAACAAAGTTGTTGATGCTTTGAGTAGGAAATGTTTACTTATGCAGGAGTTCAGAGTCAAAACATTGGGTTTTGATAACCTCAGGGACATGTACAAATATGATCCAGATTTCAAAGAGGCGTATGAGGCACCTGAGAATCCAATTCTTAGGGAAAGAAGTCAATGGACCAAATATATGATCCAGGATGGATTATTATTCAGAGGTAATCAATTATGTATTCCAAAATGCTCCATGAGGGAGAATGTGCTGAAAGAAAAACATAGTGGAGGATTGGTCGGACACTTCAGTCATGAAAAAACATTCTCGAAATTAAATGGCTCATATTTTTGGCCAGAGATGAGGACATATGTTAAGAGATTTGTGGACAGATGTAGAATTTGTCAGCACACAAAAGGAAGAAAGCAAAACATAGGGTTATACCAGCCATTACCCATACCAGTGAGGCCATGGGATGCAGTGAGAATGGATTTGATATTGGGGATGCCAAGAACGCAAAGAGGATTTGATTCAATCTTTGTGGTGGTAGACAGATTTTCAAAGATGGTACATTTCGTACCATGCCAGAAAATGAACGATGCAACTCACATTGCGAACCTATTTTTCAAAGAAGTCATTAGACTTCACGGCTTGCCAAGGAGTATTGTTTATGATCGAGACACTAAGTTCATAGGACATTTATGGAGAAATTTATGGAAGAAGCTGGGGACAAATTTGTCATTTAGCTCAACATATCATCCTCAAATGGATGGGCAGACAAAAGTTGTGAACAAAAGCTTGGTATATTTGTTGAGGAGTCTAGTGACTAAACACCACAGTTAGTGGGATCACATTCTGCCACAGGTGGAGTTTTCTTACAATGATTCAATCAATAGAAGCACATGGCAGAGTCCATTCCAAATGGTATATGGAATGAAGCCAAGGGGATTTTTTGAATTGAAAGATTCAGAACAGAATGAAACTAGAAGTGCTAGGATTTTGTAGAAGCAATTAAGGAGCTTCATAGTAGAGTCAAGGACCAATTGAAAAATTCGAGTCAAGAGTATAAGCACAGAGCAGATCAACACAGATGAGAACTTCAATTTGAAGTCAACGATCTGATTCTTGCACATCTAAGGAAATAAAGGTTCCCAAGGGGAACATATAACAAACTGAAGATGAAGAAGATTGGACCATGCAGAGTCATGAAGAAATTTGGGGCAAACGCATATGAGATTCAATTACCCGATGGGATCAGAATTTCACTGATATTCAATATTGTGGATTTGTACCCTTACAAATAAGGAGAAGTGGGAGAAGACAATGAATAGACAAAGGTTCAGTGGACTAAACAAATGCCTGTATCTAAAAAGCCATAGATGGAAAGTATACTTGACAAGAGAGTCAGGAAGAAAACCAGGAGGAAAGTGTATTTTGAGTACTTGGTCAAATGGAAGGGACATCCAATGAAGATGCTAGCTGGGAAAATAAAGAAGAAATTCATAACCATGGACAAACCGTGCAAGATCTCATGAATAGGAGTTCATGAAAATTTTCAAGTGAGGGAGTATGATGCAGGAGCATCGTCAACAACAAGTGAGCGTGGAGGTGGAAGATAGTTAGGACAAGTGCCAACGCATTTCTTCACATGTTAAAATGTTTTTGAAAGTTTAAATGCACATATATTAAATGTAATAGTTAAGAGGAAGTGCACTTTCATATTGTAAATAGATCATGAGTGATTCACTATCATCTGTAGTAGGTAGAGGCATTTATTCCTAGTTAATGAAAGCAGGTAGATTTAAATTCTAGATTAGACAATTTAGGAGAATAGGAGTGAAAAATGACTATAGACACCCTCACCTTTGTATCATTATAACATTAGAGACCATTTTTTCATTGAGCATAGAGCAGAAAGAGAGAGTTGTAGCAGAAAGTTGAGGAGAAGAACCCATGTACAAAAGTTTTGAATTAATATATGAAGCTTTGATTTAGATTTATGGTGTTATGATGATTTCTATGTATACATGTTGAATGGTATGCTTATGGTTGTTTGTTCTCTCTGTTATGAATTTTATTTAATATTGTGTGAATGTATGATTTCATCTTGAATGTTTGAAGTTTGAGAGAGAGAGAATGAGTTTCAATTGTTTCTCTTCCTAAGTGAGAAGTTTCTTCAAGGAGTGCAGTGGAATCATCCGCAATGAATGCGTGATGGAGGTTCAAATTTTATCTCTGAAAGCTCAGGAGAGCTATCATTGTTCTCATTCCCACAGAAGTGAAAGTCAAGCACATAAGCCATGCAAGGTGTGCACAGGTCGATTGAAATATGAGAACTTATCAACCAAGGGGAGAGTAGAAGGACTGTTGTTGTATAAAAGTGCACAGAGTCGAGAGAATCAAATAATTAGAAGTATTTGAAGGGTGCCAAAAGAGGTGCGTGAAAGAGTCTTCCTGAAGACTCGAGGTTGCAAGGAAATCTCAGGAGGGTTAGTGCCTTTGAGATAAAAAAAATGGAGACAAAGCAAAGTCACTTTGCAGAAGTTAAATCCTAGTGGGAGAACCTTGGTTTATTTCACAGGAGTTATAAAGAAGAAAGGAGCGGTCGAAATTCTCCATGGGAAATTCCCAAAATCACGAGGACTGTAGGATCTAGAGAAGTTGTAGGGTCGTTAGAGGTAGGAAATCTTATCACTCTGGGATCCAGAATCAATGTGGACCGTTGATCGTGCTTTTCACAAGCTGTCGAATCATTTCTACATTTCAGGGATCCTAATGCCAAGGAGTTGAGCACAGTGAAACGAAAGTCCCGAAGTTGCGAGTTGTGATAAGAATTGGATTAGAGTTTTAGGATTTCAACATTTTGGGTGTCGCGAGATGGAGGAGACAACGCTTTGGGGCTTTGCATCACCAAGATACTAAATAATCACCCAAGTAGAATGTTTCTCCACCAGTGCTTCGTTGGTCATCAATGCAACCTACCCAATATGCATCTATGTAGGCAATAAGTGATAGATATTTTCCTTTTGGATACCATAATCCAAAATATTTTGTTCCTTTGAGATATATGAATATACTCTTCATTGCTAATACATGTGATTCCTTTGATTCTTCTTGAAATCATTCCACCTGTCCAACTTCTTGCATTACATCTGATCTGGATGTTGTCACATATAGTAAGCTACCAATCATTGACTTGTATTGCCTCTAGCCTATAGACTTTGAATCATCATCTTTTCTCAACTTGCAGCAGGTTTGTATGGGAGTGGTAACTGGTTTTCATTCTTCCATTCTGAACCTCTTTAACATTTCTCTGATATACTTAGTTTGATAAATAAAACTTCTTGGCTTCTTTGAAATATTTGAATACCCAAAAAGAAGGATATTTCTCCAAGTAATGACATTTCAAATTTATTCTTCATATCCTTTTCAAATTTCTGTCTTAACCTATCATTATTACTTCCAAAACAATATCATCAACATAAATTTCAATTAATAAAATATTATCTTGAGTTACCTTGATGTAAAGGTTGTTGTCTATGCTTCCTTTGCATAGTTTGTACGGTGTTTTGTCATTCTTGTTTATGAGAATTGCTCTATTTTGAATGTGAACTGATGTCTGCACTGCATGTGTCCAAAAAATATCTATCAATTTTGAATCCATTGGCATTGTTCGAGACATTTCCTATGTAATTATCATCCATTATGATAATGTTCCTTTGTCTCTGAACCACTGTATGAACCAATCTATGAATCCATGCTCTTGTTCACTATCATATATATGTCCAAACTTGCTAAGTGTTCTTATGAATCCATCTCTATCCATACTATCCAAGACTCTACTTGCGCAACTATCCTTAATGCTAACCCATTTATCACTATACTATCATGAACTCTTGATTAATCTATCAAATTGTACTTCTGCTAATTGATTGCCCTAAATCTGTCTTCTCAAAATATGCAAGCTACTTGAAGGATGGTTCTTTGGTCTGTCACAGTTATTTCATAGAATACCACTGTCTAATATTCATATTACTTGGGATTCTCTAATCCGGATGGCTCAGAAAAATTCCTGCTTTGATGTGTAGTCATCATCATCTTCGTTGGTAGATTCATCATCATCATCATTGGTAGATTGATTATCTCTCTGAGCTCTAACTTCCTTCTTTCTGTCTGTAGATTCATCTTTCACTACAATGACTGGAAGTACAATATCTTGAACATGTTCCTTATTTACCCATCCTTCCATTATTTTAGTTATTTTCCAAACCTTTCTGTATCTGACATCTTTCTTTTTCTCTGTAGAATTTTCTTCATCTCATGTTATTGAAAATCTTGCTATCTTTGGTACTTGGTCTTTGTTCAACTGTTCTTCCTATTTTCTTATCCATAGTTTCTTATATCTGATATTATTATTCTCTTTCATGGAAGTATAGATCATGCTTGTACAATCATTGGTTATGTGTCCATAGTTATGACATTTTTAATACTCAATATTACGTGTGACCACATAGGCACTTTTTTCTTGAACATTTCTTCTATAATCCCTGCAATTTTAAACCTTATGTCCAAATTTAGTAGAATAAAAACAATGACCATAAAATAAATTTGCATAACTGGGAGTGAATGATCTTCTTTGTGGCGTAGTCCTTCTGAATTTTTTCCTTGACTGATTATGATCGTGATTGAAGCTTCTTTGTGGCTTGAAAATCGATAGTCTTATTGAAGATGTATCTTCAATAGTTTTCTTAGATTCTGGTTGACCACGATTCCTTCCTTTGAGTACTTTTGCATAACTCTTTCTATTTTCTTCATTCTTCTTTTCTAGCAACCTAGAGTGCATTCTCTATAACTAATGTGGATGTTTATGTCTCTTCAATGTTCTTGTTGAGCTTGACGATTTTACTTCTCAATGTGACAACTTCTTCTTCAAGATTCTCAACCTCTTGTTATTTCTTCATTATCTGAGACTTCATGACTTCTTATGTTCTTTTCACTTCTTCAAGATGAATTTTTAATGTGAGTATTTATTCTTCAAGTCCTTCCTTTTCTTGACCAAACTCTTCCTCAAGTTGGTTTAGATCGTTAGTTATTTCCTTAAGATGATCTGTCAATATCTTCTCTCTCATTTCTACTTCTTCCTTCTATGCTACTATGTTGGTTTCCAAACACTCCTTTTGATATTCAAGATTTTGTTTGATCTTTCTGGTTTCTCCTAAATGATTTCTTAAGTTCTCGATGACATGATGGGCTTCTTAAAAAATGTGAACAATTTCCTTTTGTTTCATCAATTCTTTCTTGAGTGAATTGTTTTCTTCTCTTAGTTCATCTAAATCATTAATAATTTCTTCTTCATAATTGTCTTCCTTTTCAATTAGTTTATCTGTCTCATTTCCTTCATGGAATTATATTTCAAGATGTCCACATTTTTCACAATTAAAAAAAAACAACATACCTCTGGTAATTATGTACTCTTCATCTTTTGAATCTGCTTGACATAGTGAACATAATTTTTCCTAATTTGTATCTTCATATTCTTTGACATTTTCTGGATTTGTGATGGGTGAATAATATATGTCATGTAACTTATCCCAAATTTATTTTAGTGATGAACATTTACCAACCTTCTCTTACTAGATTAGGTAATCCTTCACAGATGAAATCCATTGCTATTTTGTTATTCTTCCTCAATTCCTTCTTGGCTACAGTCTTTGCCTATAAAAATACTTATGTCCTTATGATCCACATATCATACTTCAAACCATTCTGACCATTAAACATTGGTACTTCATTCTCATAATAATCCATGATCTCCTTCCAATGGTTAAATTGTTTCCTGAAGGAACCATATATGCTACCAATTGTTGGATTATTGAGAGGGGGGGTGAATCAATAATAGAGCAATTCAATCATTTTTAACCATATAATCCAAGTGTTATATCAATGTAGAATTATCATCCAATAATTGTAGAGTAAATAAGAAATGAAGAAATGAACAATCATACACATACAAAGTACACCAATGTTTTACGTGGCAACCCAAAGAGGGAGAAAACTACATAATTATTTTTCTTATATGTCTTGAAGAATCACATTCATTGTTAGCACCAACTTCCTTTGTTTTCTAGTTGCAACTATAAGGAGGCTCCAATCCCCTTGTTTCTCAAGCTACAACTTGAGGGAACCTCCAACTCCCCTATTCTCTAGCTACAACCATAAGGAGGCTACAACCCCCTATGTTCTCTAGCTACAATCGAAAGGTGGCTACAACCACCTATCCTTGCCCCATACAACTTCCCTAAAGTATAAGTAGAATGATGGAACCACTGTCACACTATCACTGTGAGATATACTACTATAAACCTCTACCAATCAACCTATAATCAACTTGTACCATAAACAAGTGAATCAACCATGCACAAACCTGTACAAAACATGTACCATGAACGAGTGCATCAAGCATGCACCAAACCTATACAAAACCTGTACCATAAACAAATGTATCAACCATGTACCAAACCTATACAAAACATGTACCATGAAAAAGTGCATCAACCATGCACTAAACCTATACAAATAACATGTCACAACAACTTGTCCAAACAATATATCACAACAACAAATCTCATCAATCTTATCAACCAAATCTGATCTACTTACCAAGAGAAATCACCAAGACAATTCTCAAATATGTGCATCGACCAACTATAACACAAAAACTCATAATCATCACCAAGATCAATATGTGCTTCTATTAATATACCAATACAAGTATGCCACATCATCCATAAACCATGTGTCAACAATACTACTAACAAGTTCCTCCAACCATGTACCAAGTATGTACCAATCATGTATCAACTACTCATCAACTATGAATCATCAAGATGTACCAACATCATCAACTATACACCTCATGTATGTGCTGAATCATCAAGTACTTGACTCAACCATGTACCCAACATGTACCTTAACCAAAATCCCTAATCAATTTCATCATCCAAAGATGATTTGTAACTCTATAATAGACCCGGTGTATATGATCACATACCTACAAACCTTCCTTAACTTTCACAACAAGAGACTATCATTTTCATTAAACTTCTCTTTAGTCTCATATGATTAGTTTGGGATTAGTCAACAACCCTAACTTGAAATAACCATAACTATGTACCTGTAATGAATAAATATATGAAAATAGTACACAATGTTCTTCAATTTGTTTCATGAAATTCCTCCAGGTTTCACTACTTGGATCCTCTCAAAAAATGAGTTATAGCAAAAATGGCATACCTTGTTGAATTCTGGTTGATTCTAGAGAGTGACATTGTAGAGCGTGCCCTGCACAAAATATTTGTTGAATAGATCTAAAAATGTTACAAAGAATACTAACGACTGTACTCTAACCATTAAATTTTGTCTTAATGAATTTGCATCTTTTATGAATATGTTATGACATTTTTACTCAAAACACCTGTTTTAGACTAGTTTCAGGACTAGCCACAAACTCTATTTTCCACGCAGTGTAACTCCAAAAATACAATGACCCACAAGATGAAACTTTTACCAAAGATACTTTGATATGTTTCTTCAATGGCCTATCAATTTCACAGTCTGTTTCATTCTATAAAAAATGTTATTGCGAAAATGGTGAGATGACCTGTAAGTAACATACCTTAAAAAGTGTAATATCCGTCGGCCAAACCCAAATGTAAATATAATCCAAGTATATTTAAGCTAGTGAGTTGTTTAGACATCATTTTTTTAATACACCTTTCATATCATGGTGCGTGCATATACTGCGCAGTAAAGGGATGTAATGTGTGCATTTCTTAATACTGCGCACAGTAACTAAGGTCTGCGCAACCTTAAAGATAGAGGATACAATGCACAGTAACTAAGTGCACACAATATTAAGGTCAATGAACCTTTGTGTATATAATATGCATTATAGGCTGGTGAGCCAGTATTATAAGATGGAATTCTTATGTCTTGGAATTAGGCTAGCATGCCTAGATGTTAAAGGCTATAGTGCCTACTTTGTACATGACTCATGATTAATATAAAATACATCACTGCGCACAGACTAACCATGATAAAAGAGATGGGGGACTGAACTTCACTAGTTAGGGAAAGGGAGGGCCAAAAGTCAAGGGAATGTTATATTAATATTTCCTAAAACATAAAGTATGGATAATTAGTTTATCCTAAATTTTGAAGTTGGGGACAAGTGGACAAAAGTAACTTTTGATATGACAACTTTCAAGTTGGAGACATGCATTCATATCATGGGGGAACTTATCTCAAGGGGGGATTTTTTTGAGAGAGATACCTGATGAATGGGAAAAGGGGAACCACCAGGCGAACCATGATTTTTTTGATAAAGAGTTCATAGTGAATCCAAAAACACACTCAGTTATCCAGCCAATGACTCCATGACCATTTCACTCATACATTTCGTTATCCTTGAGACAACCATTTCAGCTTTCCAAAGCCTATTTCCCCATCCTTTTTGGTTGGTGTACCTAGTAGGGTTGGAGCAGGATTGAAGCAACGGGTTGTCAGGCCCGTGATTAGTTCTCTAAGCGAGAGAATTGTTGGGGATTCATTTATGTAGGTGCTAAACTATAGCTACAACACTCTGAGACTTCCAATCGGGCCTGTTGTTGAAGCCTCAGAAGGGAAGTGGGGAAGCCAAGGGATTGTTGAGTAGAGAAGGGGCACACTTCCTTTGGTGGGATAGGAATGTGGGGAATGAGAGGTTGTAGGTTGTTAGTTGAGTGAGCACCTAAGACAGATTCTTTCCTATTGTCCATGAGCCTTAGCCTGGATAGGAATCCCTTTACCCTGGGTGGAGTTCAGTCCCAGCTCGGGGGTGATTCACTGTTGAGAGTGATGAACATTGTAGTCTATGGCTGGGAGGTTTGTGGACAGTCTCTAACCAGTTGGTGACAGTCTTTCTAATATAAGTACTAATTGTATGATATATAGATATGTTGTTTTGTTATTTCTATGCCCATGTTACGATTTTATCATATATGTGACTATGATTTCTTGTGTGATGATGGGTAATTTCCTGTAAATGATGCATATTGGTAATTACTGTTATTTTAATATAAAAGTCGTATGTTACATAAAGTAATTGTTTGTTTATGTTTATATGTAAATCTTCTGCAACTGTGAAATATGTATATGTTTTAGTTGCATGCAGTCTAAAGAGTAAATTTTAGCTGGCATTTCCTAGTTGTCTAGTGGGTATGCTACTGTATGTTCCACAGTTGTTACCCATTATTTTGGTCAATATTGATGGTGTATTTATGATGGTGTACTCAGGCTCCTCATAAGAACTTTCTCCCGAGAAAAGTGACATTCATCTCCTCCCAAAAAACTTACTTTTGAAGAGAGTTCGTAGGCTGCTAATATACAAGGGTCTAAGAATGAACCATTCTCGTAGGCTGCCTTAAGCTAGGGTGTGAACTTCTCGCACTGTGCTACATAGCTAGGGTGCAAACTCATTTTAAATCTTGGAAAAAGATGAAGTCTCTATGGTTCTAGAAGGGAATCTTCTGGAAGAATGGGTTGGCATTCGAATGGTTATCCTTTTACTAGCTTCCCTGATATTGTGGGATCATTCTTATCCAAGTAACCATCTCATTCTCTCCTATATATTGATGGAATTCTCATGGAAAAGGTTAAGCAAGATTCATTGGAGAATTGGTGAAAGAATTGTGTGAAGGACTTAGCTTGAACAAGAGCTTGGAGACTCTAGCAAGTCTATCAAGAGGATTTGATCTTCTTCATGCAAGGATCGAGAAAGTGTGTGTGTTGGAGCCAAGAGAGAATGAAAGGAAGCTTGCGACATCAAGGAGATCAGGGTGTAATCTTCTACTTTCAATTAATATGATACAGTGGAAAGTCCTTTTCCCATAAAGTCATTCTCACTTTATTGTGTAATTCCTTGATCATACACATAAGTTGACAGTTGAATATATTTTGATATCTTCACTTCGGTTGGTTTGTGTTGTCTTGGTCTTAACCTCACAAGAGCGCCGGAGAGAAGAAGAAGCAACAGAGACCCTAAGAAGTGATACAAAGGTATGTTATTTGTTCCTTCCTACTAGCTAATTCAATGGTCATAACTTAGGGAAAGAGTCATGTCCTATTCTATTTTGTTTTAGATCCATGTGGATCTAGGGAGATCTATTAGTGTCCGCACCTACCGATTAGTATGACAAAAAAATTGGCGACTCCACTGGGGATCGAACTCAGAATCTTTTATTTCGTAGACCGGAGATTATGTCGTATACGTTTGAATCCTCATAAGTGTGTTTTCTGTGTGGAATCCGACCGACTTCTAGGTTTTATTGTTTCGCGTCAAGGGATTAGGGTGGATCCTTTAAAGGTTGAGGCAATCCTTAATCTCCCTCCTCATTCTACACTTCACCAGATATAAAGTTTGTAGGGGAAAGTAAACTTTCTTCGTTGTTTTATCCAAAATTATGCCGAGATAACTCATGGATTTACGCGGATCTTAAAAAAGGGTTTCGAGTTCATATGGGATACCATCGCCAACAATGTTTTTGACGCTTTGAAATTGTCCCTAAAGCATGCTCCACTTCTCTTTCCCCCCGATTATAGTCGCAATTATTTCCTCTACCTTTCTGCCTCAGATTACACCATTGGTATGGTTCTCGTCCAAGAGGATGATGATAATGAAGAACATGTTATCTACTACTTGAGTCGAATTTTAATGCCTACCGAAATCAAGTATTTACATGTTGAAAAACTAGCCTTGGTTTTCGTTCAAGCTGTCCAATGCTTCCGGCACTATATCCTCTTGCGCAAGACTACAGTGATTTCTAACTGCAACCCTATGCAACACATTCTTACACGTCAATTGCTAGGGGGAAAATACTCTAAATGGATTTTGATACTCCAGGAGTTTGACTTGGAATTCGAATGTGCCAAGTCTAAGAAGTCCTTAGTGTTTGTTGAGTTGATATGAAACTTTCCTTATTCTGAAATGGAAAATGTCGCAGTTGATTCATTGCCCGATGAATCCCTTTTCCTCATCAGCACCGATGATATTTGGTATGGTGATATCATCATATATCTCCAAACCCAAACTTTTCGACCAACTTTGTCTAGTACTAACCGACGTCGAATATGCTACCAAGCCCATAACTATATTATCCTTGGGGATACTCTTTATCGTCGGGGGATTGACTCTATTTTTCAACGCTGCCTCACATTCGACAAATCCGAGAAAGATCTGAGTGACTACCATTTTGGAGCATGTGGTGGTCATATGTCTAGGTATGCTACTGCCCAAAAGATCTTACGAGAAGGGTATTTTTGGCCTTCTTTATTTAACAACTGCATAATCACCGTTCAAAAATGCCATGCTTGCCAGACCTATAATTAAAAGATACGGTCACATCCCGCTCCTCTTCACCTTGTTGTCTCCGTTGGTCACTTTGAGAAATGGGGCATCGATTTCATGACATGTCACCCTCACTCGGTCGGGGGGCATGGATACATTATTGTAGCCATTGATTACTTTATGAAATGGGCTGAGGCGATGCCGACATTTGACAACACTGGAAAGAATGCAGTATTATTAATTTTTAATCATGTCATAACTCATTTTGGTGTTCCACAGGCTATCGTCACTGATCACGGTATCCATTTTAGAAACTTCATGATGTCCAAACTTACTGAAAAGTTGGGTCTTCGCCATGAAAAATCAATACCCTATTACCTACAAGCCAATGACCAAGTCGAAGAAATTAACAAAGTTCTCATAACTATGCTCCAACGAATGATAGGGATTCACAAAATAAGTTGGCACACAATGTTGTTTTTGGCATTGTGGGCTTACCGGGCATCCATCAAGTCCACTACTTGGTTTACACCTTTCCGGTTAGTCTATGGTTTGGAATCCATTCTCCCTATTGAATGCGAGATACCCTCTTTAAAACTAGTTGTTGAACTCCTACCAAATACTTCTGTTGAAGAAGAATGTCTATTGTATCTTATGCGATTAGACAAAAATCGACGTGATGCTACCTTAGTCATAGAATCTAAGAAAAAGCATATTAAGGCCCAATACAACAAACATGTCAAGCCTCGCGTTTTCTCTGAAGGAGATCTCATTCTCCTTTATGAACAAGATCGAGATATGCTAGGAGCTGGAAAATTCGAAGCCATGTGGCGAGGTCTTTATATCATTCAATGAGTTTTGGAAAAAGGGGCTTATGAGTTAGTAGATTATGATGGTATCCCTTTGAGTGAACCCAAGAATGGGTTATACTTGAAGAAGTACTATGCATAAAATTATATGTGCATGAGTACTTGTATTTTTATTGTATCATACTTTTTGTGTGTTACTAGAGATTGCTTTTGTCGTTATCTGGTCTCTTCCCTTATGTGACATTTTGTTTGATTTCCAGATGTCGGAGTCTTTGCTACTCTATATTGGCTTCGCTGATGGCGCTAGTTGTAATACTCAGAACCTTGCTTTCGCTACATGGGAAATTTATTCCCCTACAAACGAACTTGTCTCCTTACAAGGTGTGTGTCTCAGTCGTGTGACCAACAATATTGTAGAGTATAGCATCGTTATAGAATTGTTGATTGATTCTATCTCGCTCGGAATCCATCAGTTGGTTGTATGACTCGATTCGCAACTTGTAGTACTACAGTTGAGTAATGTCTATACTATTCGAAGTCCTACTTTGTTATGGGTGTATTTACAAATTCACCTCTTGGAATGTTATTTTGATTATATTCAGTATCAACATATTCCTAGATGTCTAAATACATTAACTGATGCATTGGATAACTATGTATTAGACAAACATTTGGATCATTTATAAATCAATCACATCAATTTTCACAGAACACAAGATAAACCGGTAGAAGCTGTATGTATATATAATGATCAAAAGAGTTTTTACAAAAACTTTTTGTCCAAAGACCAAAATGTCAAAAACTGAAGCTCATAGCTTCTACAAAGTGACGTCATGGATGACGTTCACAGTAACACAGGACTGCCCAGGAAACCCTACAGAGTAGTCAACCAATGGACTCTAACACTCCTACTGTGTGAAGTTGATAACGTCATGGAACCTCTCCAAGAGGCATGTTTGGAATATCTGTTGTCAAACCCTCTAAGTTTTGTTCCACTGCTTGATAATCCTCAACATCCCATTGTGGCATTGGTGATACCTCTCCTCACCAGTGAATGGGAGAAGAACCAGGGGGTCAGTAAGGTCCAACATCTGTGTCATCAACAAAGAATTTTGTATTTAGTCTTTGGACGAACATATAAAAACATTTGCATATGATAAAATTCACAAAAACATTTAAAAAGAAAAAAATGTGTACTTCTTACCAAGTTCCCCCCACTGAGCATCCTCCAGTAGGACTATGTCCAGATCTCCTCAGAAATCCAACCTAACATAAGCATAATCGTCGACCATCAACATCTGTGGTTGCAGCCAGTTGAAGAAGGTATCATCATACTTGATAATTGGTCTAGCTACATGTCGGGCCATGAGCTGACACCATCTCAGCATTCTTGGATCCCTGGGAGCCGGTAAATACCACTCAACCTATAGCCTCAGTAATGAAACCCTCTCGAGAAAGAAGAACACTAAAAAAAACCCATACCTGAATTTCTTCAGGTTGCCTCGTCTGCATTTGGTCAACTGCCTTTTCATGCTACAAAGCACTGCGTCTGCCCAATTAAAAACATGAGGTTCAGTACACTCTATGGCATACTGAAAGTAACTCTGGAGCACCATGTGAGGATCGAATCTCCCAACCATATGTGCAACGGTGAACAAAATAGTGCGGAGGGTCAAATCCTACACTCCCCAAATAGCTACTTTCCCTTTCTTCCTCTCTACCTCTGGAACACAGTGTAAGTAGCAGTACTCACTCATGGGCAGCCCACCACCTCTGCTACCAGTCAGGCTCACATGGTACCCATGCCATGACAGTCCAATCAAGAAGTAAATTTCCTCAATATCTAAGGACAGTGTGTGGACCCCCACATGGAATACTTGCTGATCGAGATCCCACATATGCACAAGGTACTCTAATAACCTGGTTTGGGCCCTCATGCCCAAGATACGAAAGTACTTCAGAATACCACAGTTTCTCAAAGAAGAAATAATGGGTGGATGATTTTTGGCAATGGAATTATCTTCTTCGTGATCCCTTTCATGCCATTATATAACCATTGTTATGGCCAAATACTTGCATAATAAGCACAAGAAGAAGATTAATAACTCTATTCATAAATTGGTTTTCTTTCATTGAGCAAAAATTCAATTTTTTTTTATGCTTGGTTGTTCTTGCAGGTTCCCTTTAGGCACAGTGCGAGGTTATCATAGTCTATTGTGGGCTCACCTGTGAGAATGACCAATTCTCGCAGGTGCCGTGTAGCCCACCTATGAGAATGGCTAAGAGCCATATTAAACCCCAAAACCAACTCAAAAATGTGTTTTGTCCAATGAAAATGAAAATTTAAACCATGAAAAAGTTGAGGACAAAGAGCCTACCTCATTGTCGCTGACGGCTCGTCGAATGGATGCTCGTAACTCTCGCAATCTGACGTCGAATTTCGAGGGTAGAAGAGGGGTTTGGGGGCTCAAATAGTGGTAAAGTTGAAATGATATGGTAAAAAGAGTTTTTACTCCTTTATATTCACTTTTACCATGTTATTGAATTTTTATAATTATTTATTTATTAGAACCTAAACCCTAATGCCCTTTTGAGTGAAACATTTGCAGGCGTAATGACTTCGATGTTCATATACAGGGGATGTAGACATATTTTTTTTTTTCATCGCATGTTTTGATTGTTTTTTATGGTTTTTATATAAAACCTCGAGCTAGGTGTTTGTCTGTTCTCACGCTTGAAAATACATGAGAACACGATTAAGCATACTTTTATCACTTTTTCGGGCTCAACAAGGTTATACGAAAAAGGAACCCCCCTTGAGTCTTCTTTAAGCTCTTTTCAAACTCTCTAAATATGAAAAGATAGCCGAGCGACCTTGCTATTTTCACGCTCAATAAAGTATTTGAAGAAAGCATCTGGTGAGCGATAATTTATCTCATTTTAGGTCTCATCAGACTAGTTTATGAAAAAGGAACTAAGGGAGTTCTCTTTTAAGTGTTTTTCCAGACTCTATAATCATGAAAAACCTTTGAGTTTTCTATCTTTGGACTCATTAAACAAACATCGACAGACCTATAATGGGACCGAACCACTCCTTCTCAGGGTTCATTAAACATACTTCGAAGGACTTATCCGAAGGATAAGCTTATATCAACAAGCATATGTTATCCTCCTCAAGCTTGCGTAAAAATATAGAGGTACTCGCCAGAAATGGTGGGGGAAACTTTGGGAAAGGGATATGTTCTCATCTCTGTATTGATTGGCAGTAAGTGTCGCTCTTGAACATGACACCCCCTATTAATTATTTGAAGCCGATTTAGGAAATCCATTTGTCTCTCATTCAATTTGCTACAAGGTCATACCCCGTGTTGTCTCTGAGTCAATGCTGCCAAATCATTGGTCGTGTCATTCATATGTTCAAGAGAAGTTCATCCGAAACCTCTATTGAGTTGGCCATCTGCAGTTGTCCATTCTCTCCGTGTCGACCTTCCCTGTGTCCAGTCCAACTTACATCATACTCTGTTTCACCTTCAAAATATGTTACTCATTTCATGTTTTTGATGGGGGATACATCAAGGCCCTCCTGTGACAAGTTTTGTTCCGTCGACTTCAGCTCATTATCCGGAAACAAGACTTAGAAATTCTTTGGTACCTTGGAACTTGCATGCCTCAATGGTAGGTTTCATTTCTTTCGACAGTGGGTTTACATCATTGACCCCTGATCGAAAGATTCCATCAGATGTTCAACTTCAACTCATTCATTCACACTCGATGGATTGTACTAGAGTACCTTGGGAGTCATTGACATTAATGGTGATTTCCCTCTCACTTGTTAATAGTTTCATCAATGACCGATAATCAAGTGGTTTCTACCATGTTCAACATCGACACATGTAATCACATGGTTAGATTTGTACTTTTGGGCGATGAGATTGAAGACCCTAGATATTATCTCTATGTTCAGGTTGCGATGGAATATGTATAATTTGCGACACATAGATCCACTATGTATGTCTCGTGGCTATGTCATCTTAATTTGAATTTTCTCGCATAGATCCACAGTGTATTCCTGGTGGCTATGCTATAATTTGACGGCATGGATCCATAGTGTATGATTGGTGGCCATGACCTATGTCTATAATGTCATCCATATGTGATCTGAGTATGGGAATTCCTACCTCAGAATTAATATATATGATATTCTACAGATGCTTGATTGTTCGCAGGTTTCTGATTAGGTGTGCTCCTAGTTTCCGACACACACATGCAACTTACAAAGTCTTTCGGTTGTCACTAATTTTGGCCTCATACTTTCAGGGGCATTATATTACCCATGATTTTGGTCAATCTTGATGGTGTATTGATGATGGTGTACTTAGGCTCCTCATAAGAGAGTTTGCAGGTTGCTAATATACTAGGGTGCGAGAATGACCCATTCTTGCAGGCTGCCTTAAGCTAGGGTGCGAACTTCTTGCACTGTGCTACATAGCTAGGGTGTGAAATCGTTCTAAAGCTTGGAAAAAGATGAAGTCTCGATGGTTCTAGAAGGGAATCTTCTAGAAGAATGGGTTGGCATTTGAATGGTTATCCTTTTATTGGTTTCCTTGATATTGTAGGATCATTCTTATCCAAGTAACCATCTCATTCTCTCCTATATATTGATGGAATTCTCATGGAAAAGGTTAAGCAAGATTCATTGGAGAATTGGTGAAATTTTTTTGTGAAGGACTTAGCTTGAACAGGAGCTTAGAGACTCTAGCAAGTCTATCAAGAGGATTTGATCTTCTTCATGCAAGGATCAAGCACGTGTGTGTTGGAGCCAAGAGCCACCGAAAGGAATCTTGCGACATCAAGGCGATCAGGTTGTAATCTTCTACTTTCAATTAATATGATATAGTGGCATGTACTTTTCCCATAAAGTCATTATCACTTTATTGTGTAATTCCTTGATCATACACATAAGTTGACAGTTGAATATATTTTTCTATCTTCACTTTGGTTGGTTTGTGTTTTCTTGGTCTTGACCTCACAATAGCACCAGAGTGAAGCAGGAGCAATATAGACCCTAGGAAGCGATACAAAGGTATGTTATTTGTTCCTTCCTACTAGCTAATTCAATGGTCATAACTTAGGGAAAGAGTCATGTCCTGTCCTATTTTGTTCTAGATCCGGGTGGATCTAGGGAGATCTGTTAGTGTCTGCACCTACCGATTAGTCTGATAACAATAGTATGGGAATGAAAGTGTTCCCTAGAGTAGCACGGCCTGACCTAATGGCTAGGAATGTTACCAACTAGATTTAGAGCATGAGTGGTTTCTCTGGAGTGGCATATCCCAACCTTAGGTTGGTCGGTGGGGATCGTTACAGTTTGGTATCAGAGCCACAGTTCAAAAATGAGCTTGGATTGGCCAGAAGGGTGCAATTGAAGTGAATAGTCATAGAAAAGTAACTTCGAAGTGACTATAATTAGAGTCATAGAGTGTCCTTGTAAAAGGTTGTCATACCAGCGCGCGTGGTAAATTTGGCACCGCATGGGAAACCATGGCATGCCAGTGTGCATGGTAAATTGTGGCATTGCGTGGAATATTATTATGTGTAGATGAACGCATTGAAATTAGCCTTGCACGATAAGAAAACACATAGTAAGGTGCACATGGGGTGCACAAGTATTTCTTAATGCAGAGGAGTTTTGTGGGTATGTGCATAAGTATGAGTATAAGTTGTTTTGTGACAGTGTATTCAGTAGTGTGCACAGATATTTGAGTGCAAAGGAGTATGTTAAACTTGAAATGGTGCATGCATAGGATGAAAATGCATATGGAATATCAGTGTGCATTATTGAAACTGTGCACAATGGATATTGGCGCACAACGCTACAGTAGTGTGCATAAGTAGTCGTTATGACGAAGAAGACATGCATAGTAGATTTAGGTGTGTGAAGAAGCGTTTACCTTGTAATATTTCTATGCACGATAATATAAATGAATAGGAAAAGTAATGCACATGAAGTCACTTGGAAGGTGAGGAGTCTGAGTTTAAATTGCATAATAATAAAAGAAAAATAAACACATAACCGCATTGAAGAATTAATTAAAAAGAATTCTGAATTTTAATTTCTTCCGATTTAGACAGATGAAAATAAAATATAAGATTACAAGAAAAACTTATTATAAAAGAAAACAAGAATCATAACATCAAAATATATAAATTGTAATAAAACAGTCTAAAATCCGTTTATGTATTTATATAATCATATTAATCACAAAATTACAAAAGGGTGATGACAACAGCTAGCCTGTTGTAAAAAGGGTCGTTGAAGAACATGCCTATCATGTCTTGTACTCTTTACCTCCACTACTGGCTATTCAAAATTCACTGAGACATGCTTATCTTAGTTTAAGACTTACTTCATCTTAGTGATCTCCACTTTTAAAGAAGAGTCTAATTAGAACAATTGATTTTCTCCAACACTTTCGGTCACTTCAACTGTAGATTCCTCCTTCTTATGCTGCTTAATCCTTTTCTTCTTAGCGGCTGGCTTGTTGATGAATAAATACTTTATAGTGGGATTTAGTCTGACTTCTAATCACAAGTCTACAAACTTCTTTGTGTGGAGCTTAGTTGCTAGAAGGTGCGCAAGGACTCTTTCCTCCTTATTTGCAGGAAAGCCTAGCATGTTGCTCGAATAACCAGTCTCACTTGACTTAGCTTTGTCCATGTATCTTAGGTTGGGGAAACCAAAATCTATCTTTACAGAGAGAAGGAAGTAGAGAAGCTTGAAGATTACTATGGCTATGGATACGTAGATATCTTCATACTTGGGGAGTGGTAATTATAGAACTCCATTTATGAAGCGTAGATAGATTATGTACAAAGAGCGTTGGTTTTCCATACTCAACCAATCCATTTTGAATTATTATCTTTTGAGTTCGTTACATGGTGAAGTTCAGCTGATGTCACATGGTTGCAAAGTACTGAATGAATGAAGTAGGGTGATCTGACTAGCCGTCACCCACTCCACGAGTGGTAGATTTGACCTGTTGAGACACGTAATACAACGTCTTGGCGAAAGTGGTTTCGACAAAACCACCTTCTTACACAAAGTGTATCTCGGAAGGCATTCCGTGTCAGCGTTCTTGAGACTTGGGTCTTATATAGAATTGTCATGGTGATAACACCAAGAAAATGGGAGTGATAATACTGATGTGTATGTTGAATCGAAATGATGCATATTCTCATGAATTGCTGATTTGTTAGTCTGATTAGTTTTTATGGCTGCACATTTTGCAGAATTAACAACAACTCGGTCAGGTCAGACTAGTGCAAAGTCCATAGGAATGAAAGAGGCACATGGGAATTACATTCATCCAGAGAAGAGTAGAGGGATGGATGTTCATTTGGGAATGGAAGGAACGAACTCCAATGGACATGGAGAAGAAATGAATGAATATAGGGATATGGCTGAGACCATTAGAAATTTGCAGAAGGATGTCCAAATCCATAAAGATGATAATGAAAGGATTATGAAAGCCAAAGAGCAGTAGGATGACTTCAACATGAAGCTATTGGAAGGTTTGAACAGAATAAAGAAGAAATTGGTTAAGGAGAGTGACTCAAGTAGAACTGAGAGTCACAAATATTCAGAGGAGAAGAGAGAAGTAAAAAGTGCTAGTAGACATCACCATCATCCCCATAGGCATTCCAATAAGAGAAAAGATGACAACTCAAGTATATCCCCTATCAAAAGGTATCAGAGATTTGGGGTGGATGAGATGTGAGGAGAAATGAACAAAATCAAACCTCCTACATTTGATGGTGAGCACAAGAAGGATGAAGATGCCGAAACATGGTTGCTAGGCATGAGGAGACACCTGAAGATAAAGTGCCAAATTTGGAGGATTATGTAGTCCTGAAAGAGTTTGAATATGTATTCAAGGAAGTACCAGGACTACCCCCAAGAAGAGACATTGATTTCTCTATAGATTTGATACCTGCAACAATGCCAGTATCAAAGAATCTTTACAGAATGAGTACACCAGAATTAAAGGAGTTGCAAATGCATCTTGAATAACTTCTAAAGAAGGGGTATATATGCCCAAGTGTATCACCTTGGGTGCCCTAGTCTAGTTTGTGAAAAAGAAACATGGAACGTTAAGATTGTGCATTGACTTTAGACAATTGAATAAAGTGATTGTTAAGAACAAATATCCTCTACCAAGGATTGATGACCTCTTTGATCAATTGAAGGATGCAAGGATATTTTCAAAGATAGATCTCAGATCAGGATACCATCAGGTAAGAATTAAAGAAGAAGATATCAGCAAGACCGGCTTCAGGACAAGGTATGGTCATTATGAGTTCATAGTGGTACCATTTGGATTATCAAATGCACCAGTTGTTTTCATGTTCATAATGAATGGTGTTTTCTGAGAGTATTTGGACACATTTGTCATTCTCTTTTTGGATGGCATTATTATATATTCCAAGTCATAGGAAGAGCATGAAAATCATTTGAGGATGGTGTTGCAAGTATAAATGGAACACCAGTTGTATGCCAAATTGAGCAAGTACTCATTTTATTAGAAACAAATTCATTATTTGGGGCATATCATCTCAAAAGATGGGATAGAAGTGGACCCTAAGAAGGTAGAAGCCATTAGAGAATGGTCAACACCAAAGAATGTGACAAAGGTTGGATATTTCATGGGGCTTGCAGATTACTATAGGAGATTCATTAGAGGATTCTAAAAGATATCACACCCAATCACTTCCTTGCAAAGAAAGGGTATGAAGTTTCAGTGGACGTCGGACTGTGAAAGGAGTTTCCAACATTTGAAACAATTATTGACAAGTGCTCTAATACTAAGGATTTCAGACCCAAATGAAGATTTCATTGTATGCACATACGCATGTAATGAAGGACTAGGTGGAGTCGTCAATCAAAATGGATTTGTGATATGTTATGAATCAAGGAAGTTGAAGGAGCATCAAACAAACTATGCCACTCATGATTTGGAGTTGGAAGCCATAGTGCATGCCCTGAGGAAATGGAGACACTACCTCATGGAAAAAAAGTTTGAGTTAAGAACATACCACAATGGTTTGAAATATTTATTTGATGAGCCAAATCTAAATGCTAGACAAAGAAGATGGTTAGAATTTCTATGCGAATATAACTTTGATATAAAGCATATAAAAGGGAAAGAAAATAAAGTGGTTGATGCACTCAGCAGGAGGGTGCATGAGCTTCATGCTACAACCATCAACATGTATTAGATTGATGTTAAAAGAAAAATTCTGGAGGCTGCAAATACAGATCTGCAGTACAAAGAATTGATAGCAAAACTACAACAAGGTAAGACACCACAAAAGATGGATATTTATAAGTTGGGAGTAGATGGAATATTGTTGCACAAGAACATAATTTTTGTACCAAATGTCCAAGACTTGAAACATATAATTTTGCATGAGATGCATAATGCTCCTTATGCAGGGCACCCTGGATATCAGAAAACCATAGTAGTGGTGAATAGCCAATACGTTTGGCCAGGTATGAAGAGAGAAATTGTAGAATACATCGCTAGGTGTATGGAATGCCAGAAAGTTAAAACATAACATAGGCATCTAGCAGGATTGTTGCAACCTTTCCTCATTCCTGAATAGAAGTGGGAAGTGGTGACAATGGATTTTATTACGGGATTGCCCAGAACATGCAAGCTACATGATTCGATTATGGTAGTGGTGGAAAAGATTACAAAATCTGCCCATTTTATTCCACTAAAAACTACTAACAAAGCGGCAAATGTTGTTGATATTTTCATGAAGGAAGTCGCACAATTGCACGGAATTCCTAAAACAATTATGTATGACAGAGACCCAAAATTCACCTTGAATTTTTGTAAAGGATTGTTCAAAGGATTCAAAACGAATTTGAACTTTAGTATAGATTATCATCTTGAGTTTGATGGACAGACATAAAGAGTGAATAGGGTGATAGAAGATATGTTGAGAATGTATGTGATGGACAAACCATTGAAATGAGAAGACTACCTACACTTGGTAGAATTCACTTACAATAATGTGTATCAGGCGTCAATGAAGATGATCCCATTTGAAGCACTTTACGACAGAAGGTGAAATACTCCAGTAAGTTGGGATACTCCAGCTGATAGAATAGTAGTCGTGCCAGAATATCTCAAGGAGATGGAGGACCAAATGTTAAAAATTAAGCATAATTTGAAAGCTGCCCAAGACAGAAAGAAATATTATGTTGATAAAAACAAAATCTACAGAAAATTCAAAGTGGGTGATCATGTTTTCCTGAAAGTGAAAGCTAACAGAATCTCCCTGAAGCTGGGAAGTTGCACCAAGTTAGCAACCAGGTTTTGTGGACCATTTGAAATCCTATAGAGAATTGGTCCAGTTGCTTATATGATTGCATTACCTACATCTATGTCTGTTCATAATTTCTTCCATGTATCATTGCTAAAGAAATATATACCCGATGCCAATCATGTTATTGATTGGAATGTTATTTAGATGGAGCAAGAAGGCGCTTTCCAAGTGCATCCAGTGCGCATCCTGGATCAAAAAATCAAACAACTCTGGAATCGAGGCATAGGGCTTGTAAAGGTCCAATGGACCTGGTACAGATCTGAAGATGCTACTTGGGAGAATGAGGATGCAATGCCGACAAAATATATGCATCTTTTTGAAGAATTTTGAGAATTTTGGTGTATATGGGCACATGATGCATTGAGTACAGTGCATAAATAAGGGGAGGGGATTGTAATATCCCTCGGCCGAACCCAAATGAAAATATAATCCAAGTATATTTAAGCTAGTGAGTTGTTTAGACATCATTTTTGTCATACACCTTTCATAGCATGGTGTGCGCATATACTGCGCAATAAAGGGATGTAATGTGCACATTTTTGAATACTGCATGCAGTAACTAATGTGTGCACAACCTTAAAGACAGAGGATACAACATGCAGTAACTAAGTGCGTGCAATATTAAGGTCAACGAAGCTTTGTGTATATATTATCCATTATAGGCTAGTGAGCTAGTATTATAAGCTAGAATGTTTATGTCTTGGAATTAGGCTAGCGCGCCTAGATGTTAAAGGCTAGAGCGCCTACTTTGTACATGACTCATGATTAATATAAAATACATCACTGTGCACAGACTGACCACAATAAAAGAGATGGGGGACTAAACTTCCCCAGTTAGGGAAAGGGAAGGCCAAAACTCAAGGGAATATTATATTAAGATTTCCTAAAACATAAAGTATGGATAATTAGTTTATCGTAAGTTCTAAAGTTGCAGACAAGTGGACAAAAGTAACTTCCGATATGACAAGTGTCAAGTTGGAGACATGCATTCATATCGTGGGGGAACTTATCTCAAGGGGGGATTTTTTTGAGAGAGATACCTGACGAAGAAGAAAAGGGGAACCAACAGGCGGACCATGATTTTTTTGAGAAAGAGTTCACAGTGAATCCAAAAACACACTCAATTATCCAATCAATGACTCCATGACCATTTCACTCATACATTTCATTATCCTTGAGACAATCATTTCACCTTTCCGAAGCCTTTTTCCCCATCCTTTTTGGATGGTGTACCTAGTTAGCTTGGAGTGGGATTGAAGAAACGGGTTGTTAGGCCCGTGAGCAGTTTTCTGAGCGAGAGAATTGCTAGGGATTGATTTACATAGGTGTTAAAATAAAACTACAACACTTTGAGACTTCCGGTCCAACCTGTTGTTGCAGCCCTGGAAAGGAAGTGGGGCAGTCGAGGGACTATTGAGCAGAGAAGGGGCACACTTCCTTGGGTGGGACAGGAATGTGGGGAATGAGAGGTTATAGGATGTTAGTTGAGTGAGAACATGAGATGGATTCTTTCCTATTGTCCATGAGCCTTAGCCTGGATAGGAATCCCTTTACCCTGGGTGGAGTTTAGTCACAGGTCGGGGGTGATTCACTGTTGAGAGTGATGAACAATGTAGTCTATGGATGGGAGGTTCATGTACGGTTTGTAAGAAGTTGGTGACATTCTTTCTAAGATAAGTACCAATTGTATTATATATGGATATGATGTTTTGTTATTTACATGCCCATGTTACAATTTTATCATATATGTGACTATGATTACTTGTGTGCTTATGGGTAATTTCCTGTAAATGATGCATATCGGTAATTACTGTTATTTTAATATAAAAGTTGTATGTTACAGAAAGTAATTGTTTTTTTATGTTTAGATGTTAATCTTCCGCGAGAATGATATATGTATATGTTTTAGTTGCATGCAGTCTAAAGAGTAAATTTTAGGTGGCATTGCCTAGTTGACTATTGGGTATGCTATTGTATGTTCCGTAGTATGGGAATGGAAGTGTTCCCTAGAGTAGCATGGCCCGACCTGATGGCTAGGAATTTTACCGAATGGCATCAGAGCATGAGTGGTTTCTCTGGAGTGGTGTACCCTGACGTCAAGTTGGTCAGGGGGGATCATTACAGAAAGCATCATCAAAATAATTTATCCTCCCTTGAATTTTGGCATTCTTTTATTCACCTTCCCTATGAAATTTGGCTTAGATATCCTTTGTTTACTCCAATCACCTATAGATATTCAATATGCTCAAGTGTGATAGAAAATGAGAGAGTCTTGCCTCTTATTTATGCTCTGCAAATATCTTCCTTAGAAGCATCTTCTAGGTCACTTAACCCATTTCTAGGTCACTTAACCTATCTCTAGGTTATTTAACCCATTTCTATGTAAATTAACCTATTTCTAGGTCACTTAACCCATTTATAGGTCACTTAACCTATTTTCCTCATTTTTAGGGTTAACCACTTTCCATAATTAGAAAGTTCTCCATTACTTTATCATTTCAATATTCCTCCTTTACTTTGTCACCTTACTTTATCATTTAAATAATCGTTTTTTATTTTGTCACTTCACTTTATTATTTAAGTAATCCTTCTTGACTTTGTCACTTTACTTTATCATTTAAATAATAATTTCTTCTTTGCAAGCTCTTTGACTTCTTTGACCTTTTGGGGCTTCAAGCCAACATATGACGGTCCTCCAACTTCGTAAGGCCATAACTCTCAAACTGTGAGGAGTTATGTAACGTTCCACATACCACATGAAATGGAATGACATGTACTATTCATATAGAATAGTATTTCCTTAAAATATATCAAAACTCATACCATTATCCATCAAACCAACTTGGGTCCATGACCGAAACTTGGGTTCTCCAACTTCTCATGGCCATAAATCTCTAACCCTGAGGAGTTATGTGACATTCTACATACCACCATAAATGGAATGACATGTAATATGCATATAGAATAGTCGTGCCTTAAAATATATTAAAAATCATACCATTATACATGAAACAACCTTGGGTCCATTACCCAAACCTTTGTTCTACCGAACTTTCTCCAAGGGTTGAAATCAATCTACAATATTACTCTCCAATAGTTGACATCAATGAAAACCAAAAATCGATACCAATTATCAATCAACCTAAGCCAAATGTCTGACAGGTGCAATATGCTATAGGATAAAAAATGAAAATCAATGAGATGGTTAAGGCACGTGCATTGGAGATGAATGGACTACACACAAAGGTTGATTTTAATATTATACCTTTGGGATCATATGATTTCCTCATTGGTATGGATTGGTTGGATGAGCATCAAGTCATCCTAGATTGTTACAATAAGGAATTTAATTTATTGGGTGAGGAAGGAAATTTAAGGTTAGTTCAAGGAATTTCAGGAGTTGTGACTATCAAAGAAGTTTCAACTTCGCAGTTGAAAAAATTCTACAGGAAAGGATGTTAAGTATCTGCATCGCACCTGGGTTTGACAGTAACTAAGGATAAAATGTCGAGTCTATAAGGCTACGTAGTACTAAAAGAGTCTGAATATTTATTTAGAGAGATACCTAGATTTCCTTCGAAAAGAGTTATTGACTTCTCTATTAATTTGATGTCAAGAGAAACACCTCTATCCAAGACTCCTTACAGGATGAGCACGCTAGAACTTAAGGAGTTACAAATGAAACTTGAAGATATTCTAAATAAGGGGTATACATGGCCAAGTGTGTCACCTTGGGGTGCACCAGTGTTGTTCGTGAAGAAGAAGGATGGTAGACTAAGACTTTGTATTGACTTCAGCCAATTGGACAAAGTAACAGTAAAGAAAAAGTATCCTTTCCCAAGGATATACGATATGTTTAATTAGCTGAGAGGAACACATATATTTTCCAAGATAGATATCATATCTGGACATCACCAAGTGAAAATAAAAGAGGAAGGCATCAATAATTCTTCCTTTAGAACAAGGTATGGTTATTACGAGTTTACAGTTGTGCCATTTGGGTTGTCAAATGCACTAGTTGTCTTCATGTGTTTAATGAATGGAGTTTTCAAAAATTACTTGGATAAGTTTGTCATTATGTTTTTCGATGAAATTCTTATTTAATCAAAGTATAAGGAATAACATGAGAAGCACTTAAGGATGGTGTTGTAGGTGTTGAGGGAGCCTCATATTTATGCAAAGTTGAGCAAGTTTTTATTTTATCAACAACATATTCATTATTTGGGTCATATTATTTTAGAAGAAGGAATAGTGGTGGACCCAATGAAGATAAAATCCATTGAAGAATGGCCATCACCAAGAAATTTCATAAAATTGAGATACTATATGGGACTAGCAGGGTACTACAAAAGGTTTATTGAAGGATTATCATAGATTGATCATCCAACCACATAGACTGGGACAACCTAGTAGACTGCCCAATAGTTCTGCCATATTTTCTTTGGGAAATGGAGGAGAATATGGTAAAGATCAGAAAGAATTTAAAGGATTTCCAAGACAGGTAAAAAAGATGCACAAATAAAGGAAGACAACACAGAGAATTTGGAGTGGGTGACCACATGTTTCTAAAAGTGAAGGCCAAGACCAGTTCCCTGAAGTTGGGAAACCGTTCTAACTTAGTAGCATGCTATTTTGGGCCATTTGAAATCCTTAAAAGGATTCGTCCAATTTCTTATATGCTTACATTTTTCATGTCATTGTTTAGTCATAATGTTTTCCATGTGTCATTGCTTCATAAGTATGTACCTAATGATAATAATGTCATTTATTGGAATGTGATTTAGGTGGATCTAGAAGGTGGATTTCAAGTGCAACCAATTTGCATATTGGATCAAAAAATCAAGTAGCTCTAACATCCAGTCATGGAGTTGGTAAAGGTACAATGGTCCTGGGACGGTCCCGAGGATGCAAACTGGGAGTGCAAGGATTCTATGAAATCAGAGTATCCTCATATTTTTTATGATGTTTGAAATTTTGTATGTACATGTGTGTATGATGCAGTGAGGACGATGCATAAATAAGGGGGAGGGGATTGTAATGTTCATGATCTAGAACCCTTTGTAATTGTACATATAGGCTAGTGAGCCTATTGGTAGCAACTATAAATGCAATGCACATTTAGGCTAGTGATCCAAGGACACCTATTTTTGGTGTTGTTCACATTAGAGTAGTGCACGAAGAAGTGTTAACAAATACAATTTCACACATTTTGTGTGTTGTGTGCACCTAGGTAAGCACACTCATTACACTAAGTTGTGTGCACTTAGGTTAGTGCGCAGGAATGAATGTTTAGGTATTAAGGCCAAAAATACTATGTTATTATGAGGTTGGCGATCCTAGATGAAGACATGCCATTATGTCTATTCACGTAATTATAATCATGATTATTGATCAAATATTGCATCGATGTGTGTTAATTAACTCAGATGAAAAAGAGATGGGGGGCCTACTCCACCCAAAAAGAGAAAAGGGGGTGAGTCGTAAGTGTTGTTGAATATGTTAATAATATTTCAAAAACAGTATAATGTGAGATATATATTATTTTATCCTACTTTCTTGAGCGTAGGGAACAGGTCACCAAGTGGCTTAAAGCTACTTTTGAAGGTGACACGTGTCAAGTGGAAGGCATGTAATATATATTTCTAGCCTTCATGTATTTTGGTGGAATTATGATTATTATTGTAGGGGAGATGTTCTAAGATTCAAAAAAAAGGAATTCATGTTGCATGCTCTCGTGTGTAGAAGGGGATCATACTATATGGAAAATTTGATTATTACCTTATCTGCAGTGAGAAGCGTGTAAGGAGTGTTGTGGATACATCTAGAGATTCATTGTCAAAGAGTCACATTGACATACTATGAATAGTCTCTCCAGGTGAGAGACTGGTTGTTGTAAAGTGGTTTCCAGACCCGTGGGAATAGTCTCTAGGCGAGAGTGTTGCCGAGAGTTGTTCCCTGTTGCACTACACCTTAGTCGCATGTCTTGGAGACTTCCTTTCCATCTTTTTGTTTCTAACGTTGACAAGGGAAGTGGGGGAGATAAAGTACTATTGAGTAGAGAAGGGTCACACTTCCTTGGGTGTGACAAGTGTGTGGGGAATGAGGGATTGTGCCCTAGTTGCAGTAGCAGGCACCTAGGACAAATCAAGTTTTCTAAGAGCTAGAACTTAGTGTGACACTAGAAATCTTCTTCCCTAGTGGAGTTGTGACCCAGCTCGGGGGTGACTTGTTGTTGAAATATTAATGAGAAATTGTGTCTATGGTTGGGAGGAATGTCTCAGTTAAGGCCAAAGTTGGTGACTTTCATGTAATATAAGTGTTCCTTATGTACTTTTCTTGGTTACTGCATGCATTGTTTTCTATGTTTGACATTGGTTAAATTCTTGTATGTGTTGGATATAAGTATTTTCTATTATTTTATTAATTTTTGCATTCTCATGTAAGTATGGTGTTTTTAGCCTTTAATTGTAGTGGTGCATGAGTATGTTAGTTGATGGTAACCTTGATTGTTAATTATGACCTTGTGTTTTTGGTTATGAGTCATCAGGAAGATCATTTTGTGGCCAGGTGGAGAATGTTGTAGTCTATTTGATTGAAAAATATGGAACTTGTGTGTGCGGTTAAGGAATTAGACCTCATGCAAACTAATGCAGACGTGGAACATGATGCCAAGGTGGTTTTTTGCATGGTTGTACTATGTGGTCAGTATGTTGGTGTGAAAATTTGTTTGATTTATTTTTGTTTCTTAAGTTGTGACAAAAAGAGAATTTTGTTTCCATTGTTATAAGTTGTGTGGGGCAACTCAAATTTAGGATGAGCATGTTACTTGAGGACATACTATGTAGATTGTGTTTAAAGTAGATTATAAAAAGTGTGCTTCTAGAGTAACATTGGTGAGTGGTATGATAGGAATGTTAGAGTTTGTTTTACTTAGTGCTCCTGAATTTGAGGTTGTGTAGCATGGCCCAACCTAGGTTGTCAGGGATCTTACAGATAGGTATCAAATCATGTGTAATGTGGTAACTGGACTCAGTTGGAGAATGGAGATGTTACATAAGCCAAGGCATGGAAATACAAGGCATGGAAAGAGAAGGAAATTCAATGGAAGGTAAGGCAAGGAAAGTAAAGAAAAGGAAAGGAAAGGATAATAAAGAAATGCAAGGAAGGGAAAGCAATTGCAAGGAAAGAAAAGGTAAGAAAAGGTGGAAAGGATAGACATGGAAAGACAAGACATATAATGGAAAGGCTAGGAAAGAAAAGGAAATTCAAGGAAATGTGAGGAAATGCAAGGAAAGGCAAGCCAAGACAAAGTAAGGAAAGTAAGATAAGGTAAGGCATGGAATTATGATGCAAGAGCATCTCTAGCAAAGCATAAGTGGAGAAAAGCAAGGCGCACTAGCACACGTTTTGAAGAATTTTGAATTTTGAAGGAGGCATATCACGCAAATATTTTGAAAAGGAATTGTAATTAAAAAACATATTAAATGTTGTAGAGATGGATAATTCATGAGGACATCAAAGAATATATTTTCTTTTAAGGAAGTTGAGTGCACTACAGATTTGATGTATTTGATCTGATCTATCTATGAAAAGTATTTATTGTAATAAATTATAGTAGTTGATAGATTTTAATTCGATAGGATAGCTCTAAAATAGTTGGAGGGAAGAGCTCGAAGAGCCCTCTTGTATACATCTTTGTATTCTTTCCTAGTAGAAGTTGTTGAAAGGTTGTTGAATCTATTGTATAGGTTTCCATTGTAGCTGTAAGTTGTTGGCACTCTATTTGATGATGGGTTGTTGATAGTTGTTGTAGAAGTAGTGTATGAACACATGCATATTTTAGTTGAATGAGTATAATAGAGTAGCATTGTCCCAAATGCATGGTGTTGTCGTGTCTATCTGAATGAATGAATGCTACACTATCTATTTATTTGCAATTCTCTATTATTTCTTATTCTTGTGTTTATGTATTCATTTACATGGATAAATGTATGAATTTATGAAGATTTAAATAAGATTCAATTTTTTCTCTTCTATGAGCAATTGCAAGTGTGCATAGTGTTGATTAAGGTTAGTTGTCATTGATGTCAAACCTTGAAGAAAGCCCAGTAGAACAAAGGTTTGGGTAATGGAACCAAGTTTGTTTGATGTAAATATGACTCATTATTGTCTTTTCATGGTTTATAAGAAGTACAAATGGATGAAATCCAAAGTGGTCCCCTTATGGTGAAATCCCTCACGGGAAGACACTTTGCAAATTGAGTTATCCTAGAAGTATGGTTAGAGAACCCATGCTTATTTGTGGAATAATGGGATAAAGGTCAGTGAATTTTTCCATGAAACTATCCTATATTGATGGTTCTTGTCATGCCATTTCTGGTTGTATTTGGAACATCACATAACTCCTCACGGTTAGAGAGTTATGGCCATGAAAAGTTGGAGGACCCTCTTATGTCATGTAGAAGCCCCAAAAGGTCAAAGTAGTCAAAGTGGTTTAAGATATTTTAGAAGGTAAATAATAAAGTGAAGTGATGAGTGTACTATAATTCAAATTGAATACAAAATAAATTATTTAAATAATAAATTTAATGGAGAAATTAGAAATGGGTTAACCCTATAATAAGGAAAGTCGGCAAAGTGACCTAGAAGATGTTTTTAAGGAAGCTACTTCGAGAGTATAATAAGAGGTGAGTTTCTCTCATTTTAATCATAGTTGAGCATATTAAATACATATAGGTGTCTGACATAACCAAAGGATATCTAAGCTAAATTTTTGGGGGAAGGTGAAGAAAAGAACGTCATAATTCAAGGAAGGATAAATTCTTTTGATGATGCTTTCTAAGGTATGTTATTTACAGGTCATCTCACCATTTTCGCAATAAATATTTTTATATAATTATTCAAACCGTGAAATTTCTATGACATTTAGGAAACATATCCAAGTATCCATGGTACAAAATTCATCTTGTGGTTCATTTTATTTTTGGATTTACACTCTATGGAAAATAGGGTTTGTGGTTAGTCCTAAAACTAGTCAAAAACAAGTGTTTCAGGTAAAAACATCATAACTTATTCATAACATATCCAAATTCAATAATATAGAATGTGTTGGTTGGGGTATAGTCTATAGTATGTTGTGTAACTGTTTTATATTGATTCAAAAAAAAATCTATGCAGGGCACGCTCTACGAGGTCACTCTCTAGAATAAGCCATAATTCAACAAGGTTTGTCATTTTTGCTATAAATCCTTTTCTGAGAGGTTCCAAGTAGTGATGCCTAGAGAAATTTCAAAAAGAAAACTTAAGAACATTGTGTATAATTTTCAGGTCTTTATTCATTACAGGTACAAAGTTATGATTATTTCAAGTTAGGGTGGTTGAGTAATCCAAAACTAGTCATGTGAGACTAAATAAAAGTTTGATGAAAATGGTATTCTCTTGTTGTTAAAGTTAAGAAAGGTTTGTAGGTATGTGATCATATAGACCAGGTCTATTATAGAGTTACAAATTAGATTTGGATGATGAAATTGATGAGTTTTTTTGGCTGAGGAACAAGTTGGCTACATGTTTGAGACAAGTACTTGATGAGTTGGCACATGCATGAGGTGTACAGTTAATGATGTTGGTACATATTGATGAGTCAGAGTTGATGAGTAGTTGACACATGATTGGTACATACTTGGTACATGGTTGGTTGCACTTGTTTATGGTACAGGTTGATTACAGTTTGTTTGGTATAGGTTGGTGCATGGTTGATGCACTTGTTTATGGTATAGGTTGGTGCATGGTTGATGCAATTGTTTATGGTACAGGTTGATTACTAGTTGTTTGGTATAGGTTGGTGCATGGTTGATGAACTTTTTTATGGTACATGTTGGTGCATGGTTGATGCACTTGTTTATGGTACAGGTTGAGGTACAGGTTGATGCTTGGTTGATGCATGGTTTAGGTTTATTGGTACAGGTTTACAACGGTATATATCATAGTGATAATGTGACAATGGTTCCATCATTTTACTTCTACTTCAGGACGGTTTGACGGAGAAAAGACAGGTGGTTGTAGCCACCTTCCAATTGTATCCTAAGAACATAGGGGGTTGTAGCCTCCTTATGGGTGTAGCCAAAGAATTAGGGATTTGGAGCTTCCCTCAGGTTGTATCCTGAGAAGCTAGGGGGTTGGAGCCTCCTTCTAGTTGCGACTAGAAAACAAAGGAAGTTGGTGCTTCCAATGAATATATATTTTCAAGACATATAAGAAAAAACATTTCTTTGTTTTCTCCCAATTTGGGTTTCCACATAAAAAACTGGTGTGTTGTGTATGTGTATGATTGTTCATTTGTTCATTGCTTATTTACTTTGCAGTTATTGGATGATAATGCTACATTGATATAACACTTGGATTATATGGTTAAAAAGGATTATATTTCTCTATTACTGATTCACCCCCCCTCTCAGTAATCCAACAATGTGTATCAGAGGCAGTTTCCTTATGGAAAAAGTTTAACCACTAGAAGGAGATTATGGATTATTCTAAGAATGGAGTACCAATGTTTGATGATCAAAATGGTTTTAAGTATGAGATGTGGAGCAGAAGGATGGAAGTATTTTTACAGGCACAGGGACATTATATTTGGCTATCAATTGTTAGAGGATATGATAGTTCAAAAAGGGAAAAGACTGCAGCCAAGAAGGAATTGAAGAAGAATAACAAAATAACAATGGAATTCATCTGGGAAGGATTACCTAAACCGATAAGAGAAAAGGTTGGTAAATTTTCATCAGCTAAAGAACTTTGGGATAAGTTACATGACATATATTCTTCACCCATCACAGATTCAAAAAATGTCAAAGAATATGTAGATACATAACAAGAAGAAAGATGCTCATCATGTCAGACAAATTCAGAAGTGGAAGAGTATGATGAATCAAAAGTTGATTACAGAGAAACATTGATCAGTGTAATTAAATATCTAAGGAAAGAAAGAGAATAAAACAAGTCATCCAATAAAGAATTGATGAAGCAAAAACAAAGTGTTCAAGGTTTCGAAAAGGATCAACATGTCTTCAATAATTTAAGACCTTAACTAAAAGAGGCCAGAAGAATTGAAGAAACTCTAGAATATCAAAATAAATGTTTAGAATCCAACATAGCAGCACAAAAGGAAGAAGTAGAAAAGAGAGAAAATATACTGATGGATCATCTCAAGGAAATAACCAATGACTTAAACCAACTTGAGGAAGAGTTTGGTCAAGAAGAGAGAAAACTGAAAGAAGAAATAATTGCATTGAAAATCCAACTTGAAGAAGAAAAGAGAACATAAGAGGTCATGAAGTCTCAGATAATGAAGAAAGAATAAGAGGTTGAGAATCTTTAAGAAGAAGTTGTCACACTAATAGTCAAAATCATCAAGCTCAACAAGAATGTTGAAGAGACAGAAACATCCACATTAGTTGTAGAGAATGAAGAGAAGCACTCTACATTGCTAGAAAAGAAGAATGAAGAAAATAGAAAGAGTTATGTAGAAGTACTCAAAGGAAGGCATCATGGTCAACCAGAATCTAAGAAAACTATTGAAGATACACTTCAAGAATACCATCCATGTTCAATCCACAAAGAAGATTCAATCATGATGATTATCATTCAAGGAAAAAATTCAGAAGGACTATGCCACAAAGAAGATCATTCACTCCTAGTTATGAAAATTTATTTCATGGTCATTGTTTTTATTGTACTGACTTTGGATATAAGGTTGCAGATTGCATGCATTATAAAATAAATGTTCAAGAAGACCGTGCCTATGTGATCACACGTAACATTGAGTGTTACAAATGCCATAACTATGGACACATAGCCAGTGATTGTAGAAGAATGATCGATACTTCCATGAAAGAGAATATTGATATCAGATATAAGAAAGTATGGATAATAAAACAAGAGGAATAGGTGAGAAAAGACAAGGTAACAGAGATTGCAAGATTGGAAATAAAACCAGATGAAGAAAATTCTACAGAGAAAAGGAAAGATGTCAAATATAGAAAGGTTTGGAAAATAACTGAAAGAAAGGAAGTATAGGTAAATAAGGAATAGGTTCAATATATTGTACTTTCAAGCATTGTAGTAAAAGATGAATCCACAGATACAAAGAAATAATTCAGAGCTCAGGGAGATAATGAATCTAGCAATGAAGATGATGATGAATCTACCAATGAATATGATGATGAATACACATCAGAGCGGGAATGTTTATGATCCATCCGACTTAGAGACTCCCAAGTAATATGAATATTAGATAGGGGAAGTCTATGTGATAGTTGTGATAGACCAAAGAACCATCCTTTGAGTAGCTTGCAAAGCTTGAAAAGATAGAATGGATTCATAGAATTTTTCAAAGAGTGGTTGAAAGAAAAATTAACATTATCATAATGGATGATAATTACATAGGAACTGGCTCAAAGAATGGTAAGGGATTCAAAATTGATATATATTGTTTTGGACATAGGCAGTGCATACAATAGTTCACATTCAAATCAGAGAAATGATAAGAAACAACACCGACAAAACTCCTTATGAGATATGGAAAGGAAGACCAACAAATGTGAAGCACTTTAGCATTTTTGGAAGAAAATGTTATATCAAAAGAGAACATGGAAGAATGAGAAATTTTGATTCTTGTGTGGAAAAAAGAGTACTTGTTGGTTACTCAAGCACAAGGAAAACATACAAGTGTTACAATTTAAGATTAAACAAAGTTGTGGAAAACATCAATGTGACAATTGATGAAACGAGCAGAAGAAAATGAATTAATGAAACAACCCTTAGAAGAAGAAGAAGAAGATGAAAAAAAAGTAGAAGAGAAAGATGAAGAGAATTTGATAGAAGTAGAAGAAGAAATTCAACAAGTGCCTCCAAAGACACCCAGTATATGAGTACAGAAGAATAATCCTCCAGAACAAATTATCGGAAACAAAGATGCAGGAGTTGAGACTAGAAGAAAAATCTGTTCACCAAAAAAAAAAAAAAACCAGAACTTTTATCTACAATTGAACCAAACTGTTTTGAAGAAGCCAACAAGGATGAATTTTGAAAAAAGGCAATGGATGAAGAATTGGATCAAATAGAGAAAAATGACACTTGAGAACTGGTTCCAAGACCAAAGAATAAGAATGTGATCGACACAAATTTGGTCTTCAGGAATAAATTGAATGAATATGGACAGGTTAAAAGGAACAAAGCTATATTGATATGTAAAGGATATGAACAAGTTGAAGGAATCGACTTTGAAGAAACATTTTCCCCAGTCGCCAGAATGGAAGCAATTTACTTGCTTTTATCTTATGCATGCTCCAAAAATATTAAAATGTATCAAATGGATGTAAAATCATATTTTCTGAATGGGGAAATTGAAGAAGAAGTCTACATTGAACAACCAGAAGGATTACAGTTGTCAGAGAACACAGATTATGTGTGTAAACTAAAGAAGGGCTCGTATGGTCTAAAACAGGCTCCTAGAGCATGGTACTCTAGATTGGATAAGTATCTGCAACAGGCAGGGTTCAAAAAATGAAGTGCAAACAACAACCTCTACATCAAGGTAAGTCAAGGTAATATTTTATTAATTGAAGTTTATGTTGATGATATTATTTTTGGTAGTGATGATGACAGTTTAAGCCAAAAATTTGCAAAAGATATGCATAATGAATTTGAAATGTCATTACTTGGAGAACTATTCTTCTTTCTAGGAATTCAAATACGCTAAAGAAACCAAGGAATTTTTATTTCTAAAACTAAGTATATCAAAGAAGTGCTAAAGAGGTTTGGAATGGAAGATTGCAAACTAGTTATCACTCCCATGCAAACCAGTTGTAAGTTGAGAAAAGATGATGATTTGAAGTCTACAGATAATAGGAAGTACACATCATTGATTGACAGTCTACTATATGTGAAAACATCCAGATCATATGTTTTGCAGGAAGTTGGACAAGTGTCACAATTTCAGACAACACCAAAGGAATCACATGTATTAGCAGTAAAGAGGATTTTCAGATATCTCAAAGGAACAAAAGATTTTGGATTATGGTATCTAAAAGGAAAGGATCTATCAATTGTTGCCTACATAGATGTAGATTGGGCAGGTTGTATTGATGACTGATGAAGCACCAATGGAGAAGAATTATACTTGGGTGAGTGTTTAGTATCATGGCTAATAAATAAAAAATCATGAATATCCTTATCTACAACAAAGACATAGTATATTGCAACAACATCATGTTGTACACAGGTTCTTTGGATGAAACAAACTTTGAAAGATATACAGGTTGAGCATGATGCATCCATTCCAATATATTGTGATAATACAAGTGCCATTAATATCTCAAATAACCGATGGATGCACTCCAAGACGAAGCATGTTCCAATCAAGTATCACTTTCTACGGGAGCAAGTTGCAGAAAATAACATTAGAGTTGAGTATGTGGGCACAAAAGAACAAGTGGCAGACATATTTACAAAACCACTTCCATGGGAAGACTTTGAATATATTCACCAGAGACTTGGATTTATTTCTACTCCAAAATGAGTTATTTTTTAATGTTTATCTTATATGTCTTAGATGTACACGAGGAAGCACCATAAGAGGACAGTTCAATTAGGGGGAGTAGCCCCGGATGGAAAGATACCTTTGCCATTGATGACAAAGGGGGAGAGATTTATCAGATGCAGAGGATAGAGGAATGGTTCTAGGGGGAGTATGATATAGAGGCATGGTTCCAATGGGAGCATGAGTGATATGATTTTAGTATTGCATCAGAGTGTTTCCATCAATGCCAAAAGGGGAGATTGTTGATTAAGGTTAGTTGTCATTGATGTCAACCCTTGAAGAAATCCTGGTAGCACAAAGGTTTGGGTAATGGACCCAAGTTTGTTTGATGTAAATGTGACTTATTATTTTCTATTCATGTTTGATAAGAAGTACAAATGGATGAACTCCAAATATGGTGAAATCCCTCATGAGAAGACGCTTTGCAGATTGAGTTATCCTAGAAGTATGGTTAGAGAACCCATGCTTATTTGTCGAATAATGAGAGGAAGGTCAGTGAATTTTTTAGTGAAACTATCCTAGATGGATAGTGCTTGTCATGCCATTTCCAGTGGTATGTGTAACGTCACATAATTCCTCACAGTTAGAGAGTTATGGCCATGAGAAGTTGGAGGACCCTCTTATGTCATGTAGAAGCTTCAAAAGGTCAAAGTAGTCAAAGTGGTTTAAGAGATTTTAGAAGGTAAATAATAAAGTGAAGTGATGAGTGTACTATAATTCAAAGTGAATACAAAATAAATTATTTAAATAATAAATTTAATGGAGAAATTAGAAGTGGGTTAACCCTAAAATAAGGAAAGTGGGCAAAGTGACCTAGAAGATGTTTTTAAGGAAGCTACCTGGAGAATATAAATAAGAGGAAAGCCTCTTTCATTTTAATAAAACTTGATCATATTGAATACCTATAGGTTTTTGAGGTAACCAAAGTATATATAAGCCTAATTTCTGAGGGAATGTGAAGAAAAGAAGGTCAGAATTCAAGGAAGGATAAATTCTTTTGATGATGCTTTCTAAGGTATGTTATTTACAAGTCATCCCACCATTTTCGCAATAAATTTTTTTATAGAATTATTCAGATAGATAAATTTCTATTCCATTTAGGAAACATATCCAAGTATCCATGGTATGAAATTCATCTTGTGGGTCATTGTATTTTTGGAGTTACACTCCATGGAAAATAGGGTTTGTGGCTAGTCCCGAAACTAGTCAAAAAAAAGTGTTTTAGGTAAAAATGTCATAAATTATTCATAACAGATCCAAATTTAATAAGAAAAAATGTGTTGGTTAGGGTACATTCTGTAGTATGTTTTGTAACATTTTCATATTGATTCAAAAAAACTTCCATGTGGGGAATGCTCTACAAGGTCGGTCTCTAGAATAAGCTAGAATTCAACAAGGTATGCCATTTTTTGTATAAATAATTTTTTGAGAGGTTCCAAGTAGTGATACTTGGAGGAATTAAATAAAACACACTGGAGAAAATTATTTATCATTTTCATATATTTATTCATTACAGGTACAAAGTTATGATTATTTCAAGTTAGGGTTGTTGACTAATCCAAAACTAGTCATGTGAGACTAAAGAAAAGTTTGATTAAAATTCTAGCCTCTTTTTGTTAAAGTTAAGGAAGGTTTGTAGGTATGTGATCATATACACCAGGGCTATTATAGAGCTACAAATCATATTTGGATGATGAAATTGATGAGGATTTTTGGTTGAGGTGCAAGTTTGCTACATGGTTGAGACAAGTAGCTGATGAGTTGGCACATACATGAGGTGTACAGTTAATGATTTATGTACATATTTATGAGTCATATTTGATGAGTAGTTGAAACATGATTGGTACATGCTTGTTACATGATTTTTACATGCTTATTTTCACTTGTTTATGGTACATGTTGATTACAGGTTTGTTGGTACAGGTTGGTGCATGTTTGATGCACTTGTTTATGGTACAGGTTGGTGCATGGTTGATGCACTTGTTTATGGTACATGTTGATTATAGGTTTTTTGGTATAATTTGGTGCATGGATGATTCACTTGTTTATGGTATAGGTTGGTGCATGGTTGATGCACTTGTTTATGGTACATGTTGATTATAGGTTGAGGTACAGGTTGATGATGCATGGTTCAGGTTTATTGGTACATGTTTACAATGGTATATATGATCTGAAAATAGGGGGTTGACTTGTTTTTCTATGTAAGAACCCTCTACTCCATTAAAATAAACTTCAAGACCTTTCTCAATGTCTTAGTTGTGCAAGAGGATTTATGTGTCAAGTTTAAGCTTCTTTTATGTGTTTATGTGTGAGGTTCTTGAAAGGTTAACTATGTTGTTTAAATAAATTCAACAACAAACATAATTTGTAGTAAATAATAACCATAAAAAACTCACAACAATAAAAACATGATAAAGGAGTTCAACCCCAACTGGGATACATCTCCTTGAGCCTCCATCAATGGACTGGGCTCTCTAGGGTTAGTTTGTCAAATATTCTTTTACAAGTTTCTTCTCAACTCCAATGGATTTAATGACTTTTCCATTGGGTTCATAATACATAAAACCCACAAAAATGACTATTAGAACTATGAAAACAGACCATGGCTCATCCAGGCATGACCTCTTCTACTAGTGGCCTTGAGCTTCCTTGAGCTTCCTTGTGGAAATAACACCTGTAAAAGTCATCAAATGCCTCTGAAACCTGTCCCAATGATTTTATAGCATTTCAATTAGTCAATAATGACTATTCAATCACTGAAAATGGACTTGGGCTCATATGATTATGGCCTCCTTCAATGGTGGCCCTAAGCTCCCTAAAGCTCTCTGAAAATTCAATGTAGAAAAAACTACAAATGAAGTCTCAAATTTCCTTTGAAACCTATTTAAATGGATTTAGAACATCCCAAAACCCCTAGATGGGCTTTTTCGGCACCTCAATTGGCCAAAAAATGAAGAAGATAGGCCTCTTGCCATTTTCCTCCTTCAAGCTTGTTGTCTCTAGTTCACCAAATCACACCTCCTGTGTGAGTCATCTGGATTCTAGGCATTTCCCATGACTAAACCTAGCACATGTGCCATTCCCATAAAATGCACAAATTTGTCACACCACTAGCAAACCTAGCTCTTAGAACATAGATATGTTGGGCGCATGGGGGCCATATGGCCATGTCCTAGCGCATACAAAGGGACTATTAGCAAGGGTCTTTGTGGGCTTGAAAAGTGGCGATGTGTGTGGGTGGGGGATCATTTAAAAATGTGTGTGAAAAATGTGTGTGTTGAGTTCATATGGATAAGGTGTATGTGATTGGGGGTTGAGGCTGAGCCCCAGCCCGAACCCCGCTCCAAACATACCAATGTGCAAATTCAAATAATATGCGAAAACTATAGTGTTAAGAAACTCATATATGGTGCACCGGTTGGGCAGCCTTTTTCAAGACATTTTACATGTGTGGAGGTCCGGGATTTGAATCCCATGGACTCCATTAATTTTTTAAACACCAAACCCAATCACGGTGCCACGTGGAAGCCCATGTCTGGGCCACATGGCACCATCTAGTTTGCCAAAAATGGTGCATGTGTCATCAAATGATTCGACCACATGTCCTGCTAACTAAATGATTGCCACATAAACATTTCCCAATCAACACCTTCCGTGTCATCATATTCCATGTCAGCTATATGACCCTGCCACGTCAGTTGTACTAACTGTACAGTAGCAATTGTTTTTTGCCTGTTTGGAAAATCAAACATAACGTGATATATCACTCATTCAATGTTCGTTTGAACCCATTCAAAGTGCGTTGGGTTTGAGATGACAAGGCCTATGCACCTGTTCTTTTTGAAGCGATTCTAAACAATTTTATTTTTGGGCTAAAATTTGATCCCTGGTCCAGATTTTGATCACACCTTCCTACTGAAAGGCTTTTGGACCCATAAAATCTGATGATTATCTACCTGAGCTTCAATATTCTTTTTCTTCCAAGTTCTATCAAATGATTCTACTTGAAAAAGTCTTTTTGGCAATCACCTAGGTACCTTGACATGCCTTGCACTGCAACCGGCTATGTCCCTCAACCACTATTCTCTGGTTGTTGTTGACCCACTGTTCTCTTTCTGCTTGGAAAGTTATCAGACTTCCCTCTGAGAATTAATTCCCTCTGATGAGTCAACACAATCCACTCTACAATGGATGCAAAAAAAATTCCCGCGACATCTTGTCACAAACCAAGAAAACAATCAATCTTGAAAACAAACTTTATACAAGAATGAAAATGATGCCAACAAAGTCTATTTTCTCTTCAATCAAATGGTCTCATCTTATACTTCATCAAAGTACATAGGTTTTCCTGCATCTTGGTGTACTCAATATTGACTTACAAGCCGACAAACACCATCAACTAAACATAAGTCAAAAAATCATGATCGACACAACATAGTCATCAAGTCAACATTGACACAAGTCGAGACTCATTTGAAACACATCGACATTTCAAAATGACAAGTTGACCTTCATGATAAACAACCATGTCTCAATCATGAGTCACTCATAATGAACTATCACAAAGTTTATTGTTTACACATAAAAAATCCCATGCATGTGCATAGCTCTTCAACTCTCCCTCAAGTACAAACATAAGTACATAAACCCAAAAACATGTGGGTACATTAGAGATGAAAGAAAAATCTAAAAGGCTGAAATAAGTATCATACCCATCTTTTACATCCTCCTGGCGAAGTTGTGCAACAACAAGAATGCCTTCAATAGAATTACATTCACATGCAATCTTTCATCATACAAGTTATGATAAGCTGCTGCAACTTGTCATACTTTCAACAGAAAAGGATACATAAGGCTGAAATGTGCATCTACAAATAGAGAAATGCAAGCCTTACTTGTTCAAGAAATCTAACCATTTCTTACCAAGCTAATTCAATGGTGACTTTTTCTGCTCAAAATCCTCTTCTTATGAATCATCTTGACTCACATCGATGATGGAATCTCCTCGTCCATTCTTTCCAGTCTCTTTATCCATATTCTTCTTGTGCTATGAATGGGTGGTTTGATGCAATGTCCAACATTGGTCAATGAGATGACCCCTCTTCTGGCAATGAGTGCAAATCTTCTGCATCTTCTTTTCAAGTTTCCTTTGCTTGGAAAGTTTCCTGAATGTGGTCAATCTTTTCCAACATATTGAAACATGATGGTTATCTAAACCACAATATGTTCATGGAATTTTTCTTCCATTTTTAGATGTAAATTTACCATACTTAACATAATGAAAAGAAACCAAATTATAGGCAGGAATATACCTTGAACATTCACCTTTATCGCCTTCTTGAGGAAGTGAATTTGACGAGTTACTAGCTCCCTTTTGAAGACCAACAATAGTGTTCTTGTCCTCATCGTTGTCACAACTCTCTTTTTTCACACATTTGCATTCATCTTGAACACATACTTTGCATGCTTGAGGGATTGAACTTGCAACAAAAGTTATTGAACATTCACCTTTATCACCTTCTTGAGGAGGTGAATTTGAAGAGTTACTAGCTCTCTTTTGAAGACCAACAACAATGTTCTTGTCCTCATGGCTGTCACAACTCTCTTGTTTCATACATTTTCATTCATCTTGAACAAACATTTTGCATGCTTGAGGGATTGAACTTGCAACAAAAGTTGCTTAACATTCACCTTTATTGCCTTCTTGAGGAGGTGAATTTGAAGAGTTACTCTCTCTATTTTGAATACCAGCAACAATGTTCCTGTCCTCGTGGATTTCACAACTCTCTTCTTTCATAAATTTGTATTCATCTTGAACACACATTTTGCATGCTTGAGGGATTTAACTCGCAACAAAAAATTTTCTTGGAATTTTTTCCCTTGTCTCCTCAACTTTGGAATATGCTCCATATTTCTTTTCATATCCAAGACCACAATACTTGGGTCTCTCCTCAACAAAAATAGGCTCAACAATTCCTTGTGCATTTTTTCCTAAACCTCTACCTTCATAGCCCATTTTTACCAATAACTTGGACCCTATTCCTCTTGTGTGATTTTCAAATACACCAAAGCATTCATCTTGAGAGGAATTTGAAGAAAAACCAACGTTACATACCTCATGTTCATGCATGTACTTGGTAAGGGTTTCCTTTGCCTCATGGAGCTGATTCTGCATCTCATGCAACTTTTCAAGAAGCCAGTGCTTCTCCTCCTTCATGGCCATCAACTGCTCTTGAGGGACAATGCTCTCCTTCCTATCTTCCCGTGTCTCTTGCACCATATATATCATGGTTACAAACTTCTTCAACATCTCTTTGTCAAATAACTTGGCTAATGAAGATGTATGAGAACTCTCACTGTTTGAAGATTCCTCCATCCTTGCAATATATCAAACTTCAACACACAACTTGCACAATAATATCAACAACTAAATCTCTAGCTATCAATTTCAATCACATGAGAAAAAGTATGCTCTGATACCACCTGATTTGAAAATAGGGGGTTGACTTGTTTTTCTATGCAAGCACCCTCTACTCCATTAAAATAAACTTTAGGACCTTGGTCAATGTCTTAGTTATGCAAGAGGATTTATATGTCAAGTTTAAGATTATTTTATGTGTTTATGTGTGAGGTTCTTGAAAGTTTAACTATTTTTTTTTAATAAATAAAACAAAAAACATAAGTTGTAACAGATAATAACCAACAAAAACTCACAGCAATAACAACATGATAAAGGAGTTCACCCCTAACTAGGCTACATCTCCTTGAGCTTCCATCAATGGACTAGGCTCTTTGGGATTAGTTTGTTAAAGATTATTTTACAAGACACTACTCAACTCCAATGGATTTAATGGTTGTACCATTGGGTTCTTAATACACAAAAACCCCAAAAATGACTATTAGAACTCTGAAAACAGACCATGGCTCATCCGAGCATGACCTCTTCTACTAGTGGTCTTGAGCTTCTATGAGCTTCCTTGTGGAAAAAACACATCTAAAATTCCTCAAATGCCTCTGAAACCTATCCCAATGAGTTTAGAAAATCTCAATTAGTCAAGAATGACTATTCAGTCATTGAAAATGGACTTGGGCTCATCTGACCATGGCCTCCTTCAATGGTGGCCCTAAACTCCCTAAATCTCTTTGCAACTTAAATTTAGAAAAACCTTTAAATGATGTCTCCAAATTCATTTGAAAACTATTCCAATGGATTCCAAACATCCCAAAACCCCTAGATGGTCTTTCTTGGCACCTCATTTGGCCAAAAAATGAAGAAGATAGGCCTCCTGCCATTTTTCTCCTTCAGGCTTGTTGTCTTTGGTTCGCCAAATCACACCTCCTGTGTGAGTCACCTAGCTTCTAGAAGTTTCCCATTCCTAAACCCATCACACATGTTGTTCCCTTAAAATGCATGATTTTTTCGCACTGTTAGCGAACCTAGCCCCCAGAACACAGAGGTGTTGGGCACATGGGGGTCATATGGCCACATCCCAATGCATAAAAAGGTCCCGTTAGCAATTGTCTTTGTGGAATTGACAAGTGGTGAGGTGCGTGGGTGGGGGACCATTTAAAAATCCGTGCATAAAATGTGTGTGTTGAGTTCATATGGATAAGGTGTATGTGACCCAGGGATGGGGCTAAGCCCTAGCCCGAACCCCGCTCCAAATGCACCAATGTGCAAATTCAAATAATATCCGAAAACTATAGTGTTAAGAAACTCAAGTATGGCACATTGGTTGGGCGGCCTTTGCCAAGATTTTTTCCATGTGTGGAGGTCCGGAGTTCAACTCCCATAGACTTCATAAAAATTTTAAACACCAAACCCAATCATGGTGCGACATGGCAACCCATGTATGGGCCATGTGGCACCATCCTGTTTTCCAAAAATGTGCCACGTGTCAACAAATGATTCGACCACGTATCCTACCAACTAAATGCTTGCCACGTCAACTTTTCCCAATAAACACCTGCCATGTCATCTGTACGACCCTGCCACATCAGCTGTATGGACTATACAGTCAACAAATGTTTTTGCTTGTTTGGAAAATCAAACAAAACACGATATCTCACTCATCCGATGTTTTTTTTAACCTATTTGAAGTGAGTTGGGTTCATGACGACGAGGCCTATGCACCTGTTTGTTTTGAAGTGATTTTGAACACTTTGATTTTTGGGCTAAAGTTTGATCCCTGGTCCAGGTTTTGATCACACCTTCCCACTGAAAGGATTTTGGACCCAAAAAAGATGATGATTATCTTCCTAAGCTTCAATACTCTTCTGCTTCCAAGTTCTATCAAATGACTCTACCTGAAAAAGTATTTTTGGCAATCACTTGGGTACCTTGACATGCCTTGCACTGCAACTCACTATGTCCCTCAACCACTGTTCTCTTGTTGTTGTTGACCCACTGTTCTCTTTTCTCTTGGAAAGATGTCATCCTTCCCACTGAGAATCAAGTCCCTCTTGTGAACTCTTTGGCGTCAACACAATCCCCTTTACAATGGCTGCAAAAGCCTTTCCTGCGACATCTTGTCACAAACCAAGAAAACCATCAATCCTGAAAATAAACTTTATACAAGAATGAAAATGATGTCAACAAAGTCTTTTTTCTCTTCAAGAAAATGGCCGCATCTTGTACTTCATCAAACTACATGGCGTTTTCCTGTATCTTGGTGCACTCAATATCAACTTACAAGTCGACAAACACCATCGACTAAACATAATTTTAAAAAACATGATCCACAAAACATAGTCGACAAGACAACATCGACAGAAGTCGAGACTCATTTGAAACACATCATCATTCCAAAATGACAATTCGACCTTCATGATACACAACCATGTCTCAGTCATGAGTCACTCATAATGAATTGTCACAAAGTTCATTGTTTACACATACAAATTCCCATGCATGTGCATAGCCCTTCAAATCTCCTTCAAGTACAAACATAAGTACATAAACCCAAAAACATGTGGGTACATAAGAGCTGAAATGAAAGCTAAATGGCTGCAATAAGTGAGTAGCATACCCATCTTTTACATCTTCCTGGCGAAGTTGTGCAACAACAAGAATGCCCTCAATAGAATTGCATTCAAATGTAATATTGCATCATACAAGTTATGATAAGCTATTGCAGCTTGTCATACTTTCAATAGAAAAGGATACATAAGGATGAAATGTGCATCTACAAACAGAGAAATGCAAGCCTTACTTGTTCAAAAAATCTAACCATTTGTTACCAAGCCAATTCAATGGTGACTTTTTCTGTTGAAAATCCTCTTCTTGTGAATCATCTTAACTCACATCAATGATGGAATATCCTCTTCCATTCTTGCTAGTCTATTTATCCATCTACTTCTTGTGTTGTGAATGGGTGGTTTGATGCAATGTGCAACATTGGTGAATGAGATGACCCCTATTCTGGCAGTGAGTGCAAATGTTTTGCATATTCTTTTCAAGTTGCCTTTGCTTGGAAACTTTCCTAAATGTGGTCAATCTTTTCCAACATCTTGAAACATGATGGTTATCTAAACCACAATATGTACATGGAATTTTTCTTCCATTTATACATGCAAATTTACCATGCTTAACATAATCAAAAGAAATCGAATTATAGGAAGAAATATACCTTGAACATTCACCTTTATTTCTTTATTGAGGAGGTGAATTTGACGAGTTTCTAGCTCCCTTTTGAAGACCAAAAAAAGTTTTCTTTTCCTCGTGGTTGTCACAACTCTCTTGTTTCACACATTTGCATTCATCTTGAACAGATACTTTGCATGCTTGAGGGATTAAACTTGCAACAATAGTTCTTGAACATTCACCTTTATCACCTTCTTGAGGAGGTGAATTTGAAGAGTTACTAGGTCTCTTATGAATACCAACAACAATGTTCTTGTCCTCATGGCTATCAAAAATCTCTTGTTTCATACATTTGCATTGATCTTGAACACACATTTTGCATGCTTGAGGAATTAAACTTGCAACAAAAGTTCTCGAACATTCACCTTTATCGCCTTCTTGAGGAGGTGAATTTGAAGAGTTGCTAGCTCTCTTTTGAAGACCAACAACAATGTTCTTTTCCTTTTGGATGTCACAACTCTCTTGTTTCATATATTTGCATTCATATGGAACACACATTTTGCATTCTTGAGGGATTGAACTCACAACAAAATATGTTCTTGGAACTTTTTCCCTTGTCTCCTCAACTTTGGAATATGCTCCATCTTTATGTTCATATCCAAGACCAAAATACTTGGGCATATCCTCAACAACAATGGGCTCAACAATTCCTTGTGCATGTTTGCCTAACCCTCTACCTTCATAGACCATTTTTAACAATAACTTGGACCCTATTCCTCTTGTGTGATTTTCAAAAACACCAAAGCATTCATCTTGAGATGAATTTGAAGAAAAACCAACATTACATGCCTCATGTTCATGCATGTACTTGGTAAGGGTTTCCGTTCCCTCATGGAGTTGAGATTCCTTATCATGCAACTTTTCAAGAATCTGGTGCTTCTCCTCCTTCATAGCCATCAACTTCTCTTGAAGGACAATGCTTTCCTTCCTATATTCCCACATTCTTGCACCATATCTCTCATGGTTGCAAACTTATTCAACATCTCTTTGTCAAAGAACTTGGCTAATGAAGATGTATGAGACCTCTCACTGTTTGAAGCTTCCTCCATCCTTGCAAGATATCAAAATTCAACACAAAACTTGCACAATAATACCAACAATTAAATCTCTAGCTATCAAAGGAAATCACATGAGAAAACCTATGCTTTGATACCACCTGATCTGAAAATAGGGGGCTGGCATGTTTTTCTATGCAAGCACCCTCTACTCCATTAAAATAAACTTCAGGACCTTGCTCAATGTATTAGTTGTGCAAGAGGATTTATGTGTCAAGTTTAAGCTTCTTTTATGTGTTTATGTGTGAGGTTCTTGAAAGATTAACTATGTTGTTTAAATAAATACAACAACAAACATAAGTTGAAACAAATAATAACCAACAAAAACTCACAACAATAACAACATGATAAATGAGTTCACCCCCAACTGGGCTACATCTCCTTGAGCCTCCATCAATGGACTAGTCTCTCTAGGATTAGTTTGTCAAATATTCTTTTACAATATGATGCTCAACTCCAATGGATTTATTGGTTGTACCATTGGGTTGCGAATACATAAAAACCCCAAAAATGACTATTAGAACTTTGAAAATAGACCATGCTCATCTGGGCATGACCTCTTCTACTGGTGGCCTTGAACTTCCCTGAGCTTCCTTGTGGAAAAAACACATGTAAAATTCCTCAAATGCATCTAAAAACTATCCTAACAAGTTCATACCATCTCAATTAGTCAATAATGACTATTTAGTCACTGAAAATGGAGTTGGGCTCATCTGAGCATGGCCTCCTTCAATGGTGGCCCTAAGCTCCCTAGAGATCTTTGAAACTTCAATGTAGAAAAAACTGCAAATGATGTCTCCAAATTCCTTTGAAAATTGTGCCAATAGATTCAGAACATCAAAAAACCCCTAGTTGGGCTTTTTTGGCACCTCTTTTGGCCAAAAAATGAAGAAGATAGGCCTCCTACCATTTTCCTCCTTCAAGCTTGTTGTCTCTGGTTTACCAAATCGCACCTCCCGTGTGAGTCACCTGGCTTCTGGGAGTTTCCCATGCCTATGCCCAACACATGCACCATTACCATAAAATGCATGAATTTTTTGTACCCTTAGTGAACCTAACCCCTAGAACGTGGAGGTGGCAGGCGCATGGGGGCCATATGGCCACATCCGAGCACACAAAAAGGGCCCGTTAGCAAGGGTCTTTGTGGCCTTGACAAGTGGCAAGGTGTGTGGGTGGGGGATCATTTAAAAATGCATGTGCAAAATGTGTGTTTTGAGGTCATATGGATAAGGCGTATTCTACCAGTGGCTAGGTCTAAGCCCCATCTCAGACCCCGCTCCAAACGTACCAATGTGAAAATTCAAATAATATGAAAAAGGTATTGTGTTAAGAAACTCATGTATGGTGTGAAGGTTGGGCAGCCTTTTCCAAGACATTTTCCATGTGTGGAGGTTCCAGGTTTGACTCCCACGGACTCCATAAAAATTTTAAACACTAATCCCAATCACGGTGCCACATGGCACCATCCAGTTTGCCAAAAATGTGCCACGTGTTAGCAAATGATACAACCATGTGTCCTACCAACTAAATTCTAGCCATGTCATATTTTCCCAATCAACACCTTCCACGTCAACATATGCCATGCCATGTCATCTGTACGGATTGTACAGTCAACAATGTTTTTTTCCTGTTTGGTAAATCGAACAAAATGTGATATCTCACTCATTTGATGTCCGTTTGAACCTGTTTGAAGTGTCTTGGGTTTGTGACACCGATACCTACACATCTGTTTGTTTTGAAGTGATTCTGAATAATTTGATTTTTGGGCTAAAATTTGATCCATGGTCTAGATTCTGATCACACCTTCCCAGTGAAAGGATTTTGGACCCACCAAATTTGATGATTATCTTCCTAAGATTCAATACTCTTCTGCTTCCAAGTTGTATCAAATGATTCTACTTGAAAAAGTCTTTTTATCAATCACCTGGGTACCGTGACATGCCTTGCACTGCAACTAGCTATGTCCCTCAACCACTGTTCTCTGGTTGCTTCTAACCCACTATTCTTTTTGTGCTTGGAAAGATGTCAGTATTCCCATTGAGAATCAAGTCCCTCTTGTGAAATCTTTGGCTTCAACACAATCCTCTCTACAATGGCTGCAAAAAACGTTCCTGCGACATCTTGTCAGAAACCAAGAAAACCATCAATCTTGAAAACAAACTTTATACAAGAATGAAAATGATGCCAAAAAAGTCTTTTTTCTCTTCAATAAAATGGTCGCATCTTGTACTTCATCAAAGTACACGGAATTTTCCTACATCTTGGTGTACTCAATATCAACTTACAAGCCGACAAACACCATCGAATAAACATAAGTCGAAAAAACATGATCAAGACAACATAGTCGTCAAGACAACATCGACACAAGTCAAGAATCATTTGAAACACATCGAAATTCCAAAATGACAAGTGGACCTTCATGATACACAACCATGTCTCAATCATGAGTCACTCATAATGAACTATCACAAATTTCATTGTTTACACATACAAAATCCCATGCATATGCATAACTCTTCAACTCTCCTTCAAGTACAAACATAAGTACATAAACCCATAAACATGTGGGTACATAAGAGATGAAATAAAAATCTAAATGGCTGCAATAAGTGAGTATCATACACATATTTTACATCCTCTTGGCAAATTTGTACAACAAAAAGAATTCCTTCAATAGAATTGCATTCACATGCAATCTTGCATCATACAAGTTATGATAAGATTCTGCAACTTGTCATACTTTCAACATAAAAGGATACATAAGAATGAAATGTGCATCTACAAAAAGAGAAATGAAAGCCTTACTTCTTCAAGAAATCTAACCATTTCTTACCAAGCTAATTCAATGGAGACGTTTTCTACTGAAAATCCTCTTCTTGTGAATCATCTTGACTCACATCGATGATGGAATCTCCTCTTCCATTCTTTCCAGTCTCTTTATCGATCTTCTTCTTGTGCTCTGAATGGGTGGTTGGATGCAATGTCCAACATTGGTCAATGAGATGACCCCTCTTGTGGAAGTGAGTGAAAATGTTCTCTATCTTCTTTTCAAGTTTCCTTTGCTTGGAAACTTTCCTGAATGTGGTCAATCATTTCCAACATCTTGTAACACGATGGTTTTCTAAACCACAATATGTACATAGAATTTTTCTTCCATTTTTACATGCAAATTTATCATGCTTAACATAATAAAAAAAAATCAAATTATAGGTAGAAATATACCTTGAACATTCACCTTCATCACCTTCTTGAGGAGGTGAATTTGACGAGTTACTAGCTCACTTTTCATGACCAACAACATTGTTCTTGTCCTCATGGCTGTAACAACTCTCTTATTTCACACATTTTCATTCATCTTAAACACATACTTTGCATCCTTGAGGGATTGAACTGCAACAAAATTTCTTGAACATTCACCTTTATCACCTTCTTGAGGAGGTGATTTTGAAGAGTAACTAGTTCTCTTTTGAAGACCAACAAAAATGTTCTTGTCCTCATGGATTTCACAACTATTTTGTCTCATACATTTTCATTCATCTTGAACACACAATTTTCATGCTTGAGGGATTGAACTTGCAACAAAATTTCTTGAACATTCACCTTTATCACCTTCTTGAGGAGGTAAATTTGAAGAGTTACTAGCTCTCTTTTGAAGACCAACAACAATGTTCTTGTCCTCATGACTATCACAACTCTCTTTTTTCATACATTTGCATTCATATTGAACACACATTTTGCATGCTTGAGGGATTGAACTCGCAACAAAAGTTTTTCTTGGAAATTTTTCCCTTGTCTCCTCAACTTTGGAATATGCTCCATCTTTCTGTTCATATACAAGACCAAAATATTTGGGCCTCTCCTCAATAACAATAGGATCAAAAATGCCTTGTGCATGTTTTCCTAACCCTCTACCTTCATAGCCCAGTTTTAACAATAACATGGACCCTATTCCTCTTATGTGATTTTCAAAAACTCCAAAGCATTCATCTTGAGAGGAATTTGAAGAAAAACCAACATTACATACCTCATGTTCATGCATGTACTTGGTAAGGGTTTCCTTTGCCTCATGGAGCTGAGTCTCCATATCATGCAACTTTTCAAGAAGCTAGTTCTTCTCCTCCTTCATGGCCATCAACTGCTCTTGAAGGACAATTCTCTCCTTCCTATCTTCCCACATCTCTTGCACCATATCTCTCATGGTTACAAACTTTTTCAACATCTCTTTGTCAAAGAACTTGGCTAATGAAGATGTATGAGAACTCTTACTGTTTGAAGCTTCCAACATCCTTGCAAGATATCAAACTTCAACACAAAACTTGCACAATAATACCAATAGCTAAATTTCTAGATATCAATGGAAATCACATGAGAAAAACTATGCTCTGATACCACCTGAACTAAAAATAGGGGGCTAACTTGTTTTTCTATTCAAGCACCCTCTACTCCATGAAAATAAACTTCAGGACCTTGGTCAATGCCTTAGTTCTGCAAGAGGATTTATGTGTCAAGTTTAATCTTCTTTTATGTGTCTATGTGTGAGGTTCTTGAAAGGTTAACTATGTTGTTTAAATAAATACAACAACAAACATAAGTTGTAGCATATAATAACCAACAAAAAATCACAACAATAACAACATGATAAAGGAGTTCACCCCCAACTGGGCTACATCTCCTTGAGCCTCCACAATGGACTAGGCTCTCTAGGATTAGTTTGTCAAAGATTATTTTACAAGATTATTCTCAACTCCAATGGACTTATTGAATGTACCATTGTGTTCAAAATACATATAAACCCCAAAAATGACTATTAGAACTCTGAAAATGAACCATGGCTCATTCGGGCATGACCTCTTCTACTGGTGGCCTTGAGCTTCCCTGAGCTTACTTGTGGAAACAAAACCTATACAACTCCTCAAAGGACTCTAAAACCCATCCCAATGAGCTCATATCATCTCAATTAGTCAATAATGACTATTCATTCATTGGAAATGGACTTGGGCTCATCTAAGCATGGCCTCCTTAAATGGTGGCCCTAAGCTCCCTAAAGCTCTCTGAAACTTCAATGTAGAAAAACCTGAAACTAAAGTCTCCAAATGCCTTTTAAAACTATGCCAATGGATTTATAACATCCCAAAAACCCTATCTAGGGTTTTTTGGGACCTCATTTGGCCAAAAAATGAAGAAGATAGGCCTCCTACCATTTTCCTCCTTCAAGCTTGTTGTCTCTGGTTCACTAAATTGCACCTTATGTGTGAGTCACCTAGCTTCTATACATTTCCCATGTCATTATCATAAAATTCACATATTTTTTGCATCATTATTGTAGCTATCCCCCATAACGCAGAGGTGTTGGGCGCATGGGGGCCATATGGCCACGTCCCAGCACATAAAAAGGGCCTGTTAGCAACGGTCTTTGTGGGATTGACAAGTGGTGAGGCATCTAGGTGGGGGACTGTTAAAAAATGTGCATGAAAAATGTGTTTGTTGAGGTCATATGGATAAGGTGTATGCAACCGAGGGCTGGGGATAAGCTTGAGCCCAGACCCTGCTCCAAACGTACCGATGTGCAAATTCAAATAATATGAGAAAACCATAGTGTTAAGAAACTCATGTATGGATTGTCAGTTGGGAGGCCTTTCCCAATACTTTTTCCATGTGTGGAAGTCTTGGGTTCGACTCCCATGGACTCCATAAAAATTTTAAACACCAAACCCAATCACGGTGCCACATGGCAGTCGATGTCTGGGCCACGTGGCACCATCCAGTTTGCCAAAAATGTGCCACATGTCAGCAAATTATTTGACCATGTATCTTGCCAACTAAATTCTTGCCATGTCATATTTTCCCAATCAGTACTTTCTACATCAACATATTCCATGTTATCTGTACGACCCTACCACGTTATTTATATGGACTGTATAGTCAACAAATGTTTTTTTCTTATTTGGAAAATCGATTAGAATGTGATATCTTACTCATATGATGTCTGTTTGAACCCATTCATAGTGCATTGCGTTTGTGATGATGAGGCCTATGCACCTTTTTGTTTTGAAGTGATTACGAACACTTTGATTTTTGGGCTAAAATTTGATCCCTGGTCTAGATTCCGATCAATATCTCATAGTGATAGTGTGACAGTGGTTCCATCATTATACTTCTACTTTAGGGTGGTTGGATGCGGCAAGGAAAGGTGGTGGTAGCCACCTTCCAGTTGTATCTAGAGAACATAGGGTGTTTTAGCCTCCTTTTGGTTGTAGATAGAGAATTGGGGAGTTGGAACTTGCCTCAAGTTGTAGCCTGAGAAAATAGGGGGTTGGAGCCTCCTTCTAGTTGCAACTGGAAAACAAAGGAATTTGGTGCTTCCAATAAATGTAATTTTTCAAGGAATATAAGAAAAAACAGTCTGTGGTTTTCTCCCAATTTGGGTTTCCACGTAAAACACTGGTGTACTGTGTATGTGTATGATTGTTCATTTGTTCATTTCTTATTTACTTTGTAGTTATTGGATGATAATTCTACATTGATATAACACTTTGATTATATGGCTAAAAAGGATTAAATTTCTCTATTATTGATTCAACCCCCCTCTCATTAATCCAACACATAATGTCTACAAGGTGTGCATTGACAGAGTCTGTTTTTGACTCATAAGTTCAGAGGAGATAACATGAATCTTATATGTTAAAGGAGTGCATAGTGTCTGCAAGGTGTGTGTGAAAGATTCTATGTCGGCTCATAAAGTAATGGAGATATAGCTTGAAGAAGTCTTTCTACAAGGTGTGTGGGACAAAGTCTTTTGACTCACAAGTTCAAAGAAGTAGAGAGACCCAACCATGTGTCGAAGAGACCCTCTAAGGGAGAAAAGGTTCAAGGGAGAAAAATATCAGGTGGAATAGTGGTGGTAAATATTGTAAGGAAGGATTCCTTTGAGGTTTCAAAGAATCAGTAAAGTGATATCCATCTAGGAGGGATTGGAATCGTTCTAGACCATCGGATCTGGGAAAAGACGCATGGAGGCTAGTCATGGGATGTTTCGGCATTTCAAAGTTCAGATAATTTCGAGGTGTTGAAAAGTGGGGTTGTCAAAGTTGCAAAACCATAAGGAGAATCCTAACTGTTGGCTATGAGGATACATGTGGCAATGGATTAGAGAATATGGGAGTTAGAGGTCCGGGGGAAGTAAGTGTGGAGTAGATGTGATTTTTGCGAAATTGTGAAACCCTAAATATAGTTGGATCATCATATCCAGGGAGACACATGGCAGAGATATGTGAATTTGGGGAAAGATTTTTTGGGAAGAAATAGAGGAGAAGGTTGTAGTATCATGAGAGCCCGAAGTGGCTAAGGGTTTGTCCTGAGGTTATAGACTATGGTCATAGAGGAGACTGAGTCTAGCGCGAGACTAGTACTCACGAATTGGTGTCACCAAGCACTAGAGAGCAGAGTTGAAAATAGTATGAACTTGCACATGACATCAAGGGGACCTGTGTGTGTGTTTTTTTGTGTGCATTGAGTGCTCAGTGTCTATTGAAGGCCCAAAGAGCTAATTTGGCTCAATAAGTTAAAGATCCAAGACCAGGAGGTTGCAGAATCCCCAGAAGAGAAGGGGGTTGCGTCATTAAGTGGTATCAAATCCTAACATAATTAATTTTTGTAGGTAAAGGAGATAGAAAAGTGGGATGATATCATCAAGAGGTATCTGATACATCATCACAATGTGTAATGATCCCAAGCCAAATTCTTTCTTGGAATCACTAACTACTACTAATTTATTGAGTTTTTAAGTGTATACAAGATTCATCAACACATGGAGATCACAATATATTCAAGATGTAGAAGCACAAGCAAAGATCTGAC
>ML778473.1:603315-639615 GCA_009831015.1 Picea engelmannii
CAAACCTCCCTCGATAAACTGGCCCTGAGACTAGAATGGTGTGGAGGAGTCTTTCATCCCCGAGACCAAGCTGTGGAACAAGGTGAGTGGATATTTCACCATTGAGTTTCTCCCAAGGGTTTGTACAACAAAACCCCCAAACTTAATGCTCAAGAGCAATAGCAAATGCTAATCCAAAACCAGAATGAATAATAGGTGCACCCCAAACTCTTACTTATACTTTTCCTTCTAATTCTCTGTTGAGTTAGGTTAACTCCCAGGGTTAATCTTCTATTCTTTTGTTGAGTTATCTATTACTCCTTTATCCTTTCCCTTTCTTAAGTCAACTTAAAAATATAACTTTTAACTTCTTGACTTTCCCCCCCTTCAGTGTGAGACTATGACCTAGTGGGGGTGCCCAGACCACTGAGTCTCCTCCTCACCTCTCTAAGAGGTGGGGGACATTACACAATGTCTCCTAGGAGATGTGGAGAGAGACATGTATCAAATAGAGCTATGGAAAGGGAGATGGGAGAACTGTGAGCTAGGCTGGATGCTATGGGAACAACACAAAGGAGAGCACCTGATGTTGGAGATGTTAGTGATGTTGAAAATGAAGAAGTTCAAGTTTAAGAAGTTGTAGCAGAGGATGTTGTGGAAGAGCAGTTGTTGAAAGAAGTTGTTAAGTTGGGAGCTAGAAAAAAGATAGATATCCCATTGTATGAGGGTAATTTGGACATCAAAGAATTGTTTGATTGGATACAAGAAATGGACAAGCATTTCGACTATGAATATGTCGATGAGGAGAAAAAGGTGAAACACATTCTTAGTAGGTTGAAAGGACATGCAACACTATGGTGGGATGAACTGCAGGCTAACAAAAGGAATAAAGGCTAACAAAAAATTAAGAGTCGGGATAGAATGGTAGCTAAGTTGAAAGATCACTAGAAAATTTGGCTCATTTTGTGACAGCTATTTTGATGCTCTTGCGACATTATGTTGTGGATATTGTGAAGAATATTGAGTCTCTGAAACATCATTTTATGTCACATGGAAACTATGACGAACTTGAATTACCGTCGCAAGAGCGACAATCCTAGGGAACTTCTCACAATTGTGACAAAAAAAGAAATATTGTCGCCAATATGACAATATAGGAAAACTAAGTGAAACAAACATTTTGTCACAATTGAGACGACCATTGAGACAACAGATTTCATTGCTTATAGAAAATGCATTGCAGCAATTTAATTTGTCATCACCCTTACAACGACACCTTTTTTTGTTTATGTAGAAGCTATGTCACAACAATTTAATTTGTCATCTCACTTGCGATGACCATTGTGATGACAACTTTCATGGTTTATATAGCAAATGCATCACAACAATTTAATTTGTCGTTGCACTTGAAATGAACTTTGTGATGACAACTTTCATTTTTTATATAGCAAATGCATCGCATCAATTTAAGTTTTCGTTGCATTTGTGATGACAACTTTCATTGTTTATATAGCAAATGCATCAGAACAATTTAAGTTGTCGTCCCACTTGTGACGACCACTTTTTTTGTTTATATAGAAAATCTGTCACAGGTGTATGATGTTCGTTGCTCTTGAGACAACCAATTTTTTTGTTTATATATGAAATCTGTTGTAGGTGTATGATGGTCATCGCAAGTGTGACGAGTAATACTTATTTAAAAAAAAATTAAAACATTATTTCAGGCTGCAATTTTAATATTAATATTACCATATCCTCCAAGTGGAACATGGTTTCTCCTATAATTGCTTGTACAATGGGGATAAGTCTCAATGCCTTGATAATTTTCATGAGAGGACAATAAATCCCTTAGGCTCTAAATGAATCTTTCAGGGACCTACAAGGGCCATGGACAAGGCCACAAACCACAAAGCATGCCCTATATAAGATATCATTATCATTACAGTGGTATGTGGATGCCATTAGAAGGTTTTATGAATTAGGGATGGGTACTACAGCCTTGACCATGGTTGGGTCATAAGTCGAGGGAATTAGGACCTAAGTAATTTTTTAAAAAATTCTTGATCTAATAGGCCATGATCAAGGCCTCAAACTACAACATAGTTCCTTTAAAGTGAATATTCATCATATGAGTATGATATGGGTATAATAATGAGTTTTTTGATAGTAGGAATGGGTCTCAATGACTTTACCATAGCAAAGGGATGGAGGACAATAAGGGCCTTATTCCATAAATGGATTTTTAAGTCTCAATATCCATGAACATCACCTTCAACATAATCCCTTTAGAGGAAATATTTGGCCTCCAAGTTGAATATGTGTACCATTATGAAATATTTTGCACTAGGGACATGTGAATGAAGTAATTATCCATGGTAAAGTGAGGAAAATAATACCCTTGGGTCATTTATGAATTCTTTAGGGATTAAGGGACATAATCAGTGCCCTAAAACACATAACATTTTGTCTATAGGGAATCATGAACCTTTGAGTGAGATATGGGTATTATTATAATATTTTGTGTATCAAATATGGCTATGAATGGTTTAACTATGGTTGGGGGATAAATCCAAGGAATTATTCCTTGAAAAAATATTATTGGGTTAATAGCCCATGATTAAAGCCATGAACTACAACATGAGACATTTAAAGGGGATCTTTTGCATACGGGTTGGATGAAGTTTCCATTAGGATTTTTTTTGCAGTGGGGATTTATGTTGGGGCCTTGACCATGATTAGGTGATGAAAATAGGGTGCTTAACCTATAAATTATGATCAAGGCCTTTAACTACAACATCATCCCTTTAAAGGGGATATTTTTCATATGAATGAGAAAGGGTTTCCATTAGGATTTTTTATGTATATGAGATGGGTCTTCGGGCCCTGACCATGATTAGGGGATGAAAATAAGGTACTTAATTCATAAATGAGTGTAACTAGTCTTACGAGACATGGAATATTCTTCAAACAATTAAAAAACAACTTTTATAAATTAACTTTGTCCTTGAGCGTGATATTGGTACTTTTAGGAGGCTTTACATAAAAGATATGGATCTCACAGATTTGGTTGTAAATGAAGCTTCTAGGGCCCTAGTCCATGAAAAAGGACTCAAACCACCATAAAAAATCAAATGATTGGCCTCTTGGTGGGATATAGGCATCATTAAGAGAATTTTCATACCAAACATTGGTCTCAAGGCTTTGACCATGGTCAATGAAGGAAAACAAGGGTTGTATGATCTAAATTAGTATTTTAGGGATTATAATATTTAACATATGAATGAGATTTGGGAAATATTAGAAAAATTTAGATGCATTGGATGGATTTGGAGACTGTGACCATGGTCATGTGAGAAAATAAAAGGTCTTAAGATCTAAATGAAACTTTTAATTCTCATGAAACATGCACATGTCCTTGAACCACTACAAAGTCTCTTTCAAGGGGATATTTGGCCTCCAATGGGGATATGTGTGACGTTAGGTGGTTTAATGCACCAAGGATAGGTCTAGGGGTCATAACCATGACAAGGAGAGAAAATAAACGGACTCAAGTCGTATATAAATATTTTAAGGATATTGTCCATGAACATGGAATCAAATCACCACATAGGACCTCTAAAATGGATCTTTGATCTCAAAATGGGATATGGGTGCATATAGTAGTTTTTTCATACCAAGGATGGATCTTGGTGTATTGACCATGGTAAAGTAGTGAAAATAAGAGACATATCAACTAAATGAATATTTGAGGGCTCATGGGATAAAATGGGGCCTTAAACCATTACAAGCATCCATTAAAGGGGATATTTAGCCACCAAGTGGGATGCATATGCAATTAGGAGAATTTTTTTACCAAGGATGGGATTTTTTATTAATTTATATAAAAAATTAAAAAAATGTTTTAGGCTGCCATTTTAATACTAATATTACCATATTAATAAATATCAATAGAACTCTATCTCCAAGTTCATTCTCATAACTCATATTTTTCTACAATGTGCCTTAAATGAAGCCATATACCTTCTTTGACTTATCAACCAATCCTTGAATCTATGTAAGAGGTTGGTGGGGAAAGTCTTTTCACATAATAATGGGAGCATGGGTTGAGTACAATCTTCATGCCATGGGAAGTGTAAGAGTCCTACATTCCACTAGTTATAGGTAATGTCATCCATCATTTCCACCAATGATATCATTGTCATTGACTCTAACATTGTGGGAAGAAAATACAGTTCATCATTCACTATCCATTATGTACTCTTTATATCCTTGAGAGACAAATATAGTTCTTTTAGGAAATTCTTAGAAACAATACAATATATCAAGCTATTTCTATCCACACTAAAGATAACTAGAGAGAATAATATATCTAAGGGACCATGAAGTACACAAAGTGAATATATTCCTTATGTTGCATATTGCAATGGAAGAGAGTTCCTTATCTATTGCAGGATGAATCAGATTCTTGTAATGCTTTGTGTTGAGAAGGTTAGGTAAGAATGTGAGTAGAAAGGTTGGGATGAGAAATATATAATCTTATTGCTTGGTTTTTTCACCATGGTGGCCTCGTAGCCTAGGTTGGTGGTGGTATCTACACTAGATGGTTCTGGTTCAATGGAAATTTTCTTGTACATGACCAATCTCTTGGACCAATTTTTGTTAAAATATAAGTCTCATTTTTTGTTGATGAATATGAAAAATTAATATTACTCCCAGTCATAAAAAAATTGTGTTATGCATGCTATGTGTCATTTTTTTTTTCAATTTTGAATTTAAGTATATAAGGAGATGAAGGAAAATTTCATGACACAATAGAAGAAAATGATTTACACCTTTTCATAAATGTGTTTTGGATCATGGAGGTGACCACCTTTGAAACTTGCATTTTTCAAAGACATTAAAAGATTAAATGACTGAATAATATCTAAACATCTATGAGGAAATAACCATGCACAAGTGCAAAGGAAGGCTACTAGGTGGGTTTGAAACAAGAGAACTCTTATCTCACACATACACAATACATAAGATAAGACGCCATGTAAAACTCAAGTGCACCACTATCTAAGGGAGTTTTAGCCTTTGGAATACAATGTGCAAGAAGATTAGGTATGAAGTCTACCTAATAAAATATCATCCCATGCTTGAGCACCCCATGCATAATCAAAATCCATCTTAACCATATGTATCTAATGCATCGTCTACCATACAAGAGATTCAAGATAATTTCTAAGGCTTTAAGTTCTCATAAGAATGGAGGGAGGCCATGAAGCCTAAGGAAATGGTTGGAGGATATGGAGTTCACTATAGTTTAAAATTGCTTAAATATTTCTAACCTACAAGGTTACATATAAAATAAATAATGCAATATAGAATATGAAATACTCAAAGAAAATGTGTCTAAACTTAAATGTGTGCTCGAGTGGTACACCAACTATTTGATAATACTTATTTCAATAGGTAAATGAAAATGTATGGCTTTGATGTAAGAGTTTCACATGGTGTATTTTACAAATACAAAACACAATCCTAAGACTCTAACACAACTCAATTGACCTTCACTCAAATAGTTAAATAGTAATTAGGCCTTCAAAGTGATTCAATGTATGGTGATGCAACCCACCATAGAAAACACATGAAAACATGAGAGGCACTATGATTTCACTATAGTTGAAGATGAAAGGTGACCTATGGGAAAATAAATCCTCTATCTCCAAGGTCATTCTAAAAACCCTTATTTTTCTACAATGTGCCTTAAATGAAGCCATATACCTCCTTTGACCTATCAACCAATCCTTAAATCTATGTAAGAGGTTGGTGGGGAAATTATTTTCACATAATAATGGGAGCATGGGTTGAGTACAATATTCATTCCATGGGAAGTTTAAGAGTCCTACATTATTCTATTTATAGGTAATGTCATCCATCATTTCCACCAATCATATCATCATCATTGACTCTAACATTGTGAGAAGAACTCTAACATTAATTCTCTTCATATTCCATGTTTAATTCTCCATTTCCAACCCATACCAATTTGGAAATTAACCAAAATCAACATCAAGAAGAGGAAAATTGTAGAATTTGGATAAAATATAGTGGTTGTAGGTGAACATATAGGATAGGGAAGATAACAATTCATCATTCACTATCCATTATATAGTCTTTATATCCTTGAGAGACAAATATAGTTCTTTTAGGAAATTCTTAGAAAGAATACAATAGATCAAGCTCTTTCTATCCACACTAAAGAGAANGAGAAGGTTAGGTAAGAATGTGAGTAGAAAGGTTGGGATGAGAAATATAGAATCTTATTGCTTGGTTTTTTCACCATGGTGGCCTCATAGCCTAGGTTGGTGGTGGTATCTACACTAGATGGTTGTGGTTCAATGGAAAATTTATCTTACATGACCAATCTCTTGGACCAATGTTTGTTAAAAGATAAGTCTCATTTTTTTGTTTATGAATATGAAAAATTACAATTACTCCCTGTCATAAAAAAATTATGTGTTATGCATGTTATGTGTCATTTATTTTTCTGATTTTGAATTTAAGTATACAAGGAAATGAAGGAAAATTTCATGATGCAAGAGAAGAAAATGATTTACACCTTTTCGGAAATGTGTTTTGGATTGTGGAGGTGACCACCCTTCAAACCTGCATTTTTCAAAGAAATTAAAAGGTTAAATGACTGAATAATAGCTAAACATCCATGCACACCCATATTGCTCGATTATGTCATCGCTCTATGATTTCAATGCTCAACTTGTCACATCCTCATTCTCAATCAAGGTATTTAGCATGTTTATGCATGTAAATAGTTCCTCTTTGTATCTCACCTTCTCGAATCACAAGACCTTAACATTGAAATCCTTGGGTTCTTGTCCTTGGCTTATTTTTCTTCTCGCAATGATTTGTGAAAGGTTCAACATCATTGTGCATATTATAGAGGAATGAATAAGTAGGATTTGAGGAAATGTTGAGTAGAAACACCATGTCCATGACACAATGAAAAGAATGATAATTCTCTTTGTCGTGTGAGACAAAATGAAACATGTCACAAGACTTTCAAAGTTGCATATATCATGTCACAAGATTTTGGAGGTTGCATCATTAAGAGAAGCTGAAATTATCATTAAGTGTATAACAAAATTACATTCACAGATATATACAAGACATAGAAATAGCCTTGTGTATATTATCAATTATATAATGTACATCTGACCGTCTTATAAAATTATTACATGACATCATGAATTTCTTTTATTCTTATTTTTTGCTTTCCAATTCTTAAGCAAATCATCCACGCTCATGTCTTCGTTTACGGAGTTCTCTTCAGTAGATGATGTTGTTTCAGTCCTTTCATGCCAAGTACATCTATTCTCATACCCATGGTATGGATGCTGCTGTGAGGGGCCATCACCTAAAAAAATAAAAAATATTAAATTTATATGGCTAATTTTTAAATATCATTGAAGTATTTCATTAATATTAAAAAAAAACTCTGCAATGTAATTATTTACTTGATCCTATGGTTGACACTATTGGAATGGTTGTCGGCATGTTCAACTAATCTTCAGGTCGAGGATGATCATATATGAAATTCTATGCCATTGAAATGTAAAAATTTATAATTAAAAAATTATTAATTATATGATTAATATATAAACATTTTACCATGATGGGCCTCAGTCACAGGAACATCTTGGGGCTGCACCTCACTGGGATGGAGCTGTTGGGGAGCACCATGATCTTCTAGTATCATTTCACTATCAACGCTATGTTGTTTAGTACTAATGGTTTCATTGATAGTGTTGCTCCCCTGATTAAAACAAAGTAAGACATTAAATTATGGACGCTATCAAACATTTACGTATTTTATAAGTAACGAAAGGTTAATGTGGACTGATTTTTATTTAACTTATCCCATAAATTGGATCTTGGGGTCTGTCCCATGATTTTCCTATAATGAACCATGACTTTATAACCGTACTTGTAACCAAGTTGGAAGTCTTCCTCCGTGGTTTCAGTTCCAAAGTCGTCACCCTGCATTGCATAAGGGTATGGTTTTTTAATGTTTTTCACTGCAATTACCTTAAAGTTGTAAGGTGATACAAATAATATTCTTACTATGTTTGGGTACTTACGATTCATGGCTATAACCTCAAGTTGCCGCCCTAGCCTAGTTTGTATTGGCCATATTTGGAAATCCTTTCTTTGGTTTCCTTCGAAGTGTTAGGAAACCTATCATCAAAATATTCAAGTATGTTATACATAACCACAATTTTATTTAGATCTAAAGAAAAATAAAGCTAGTATTGAATTCAAAAATTTGTAATTTATCTTGGTGTACCATTTATTTGTTCTCCTGATGTTTTCAAAATATTCTTTTTTGCATCATCAATGATCGCCTTCCACTCCCTCTCTGGAATTGAGGGAGGATGCTCATACCTAAGATTTCTTGCCAAAATTCATCTATAAACATCCCAAGTATATTTTAAATATTCACTCGTTGCAGATGTGACCGCTTTTGTATTGAATGTGTCTACACCAAAGAGGCCTTCAAGATAATGCATAAGTTCCTTTTTGGGGTTGGAATTCTGGAAATTCCACCTCATGCGTAAGGTTGCCCCAAAAATAGACAAGGCCTTGATCTCTACATGCCTATAAAAAATTTCATTTACTACACACAAAATGATATGATCATTAATTTAAAATTAATAATCTAGATGATTTATGTACGAGGAAAACATTAAACGATTAAAATATGAATTAAAACTTACTGGGAGTCTTGATTGTTTTAATGGAAGTCCATTATCGTCAATCGAAAATGTGCATGGAAGGGTCCCCATGCTTGTCACACGTCTATCTCTAGGAAATGCAACCATCTCAACCACATCACTATAATCCTCATCTCTGCCACCATAAATAAACTCTGATTGAGGTGTGGATGCATGTCGGTGTGTTTCATGACTCCCATCTAAATGAGGTGTGGAATATGGAGAAGTAAATAGTGCTCTAGTAGCTATATGACCGCCCACATCAGGACTCTGTAGCATCTCTGTAGCACCACTACTACCAACCCCAGGTTGAACAGGATCCAAATATTCCCTTATAAAAAAGAAAATGTTTTTTCGTGAGATAATGTAAAAGTTAAAGAACAAAGTATCATAATTTAACATATGAGTGCATTAAAAAGAAAAATTAAATTATGGTAATTACCTTATATGTGTTAAGTTGTGAAATAAGGAGCTTGATCCTTTCTTTGACGTCCGGAGTTTGTTCTGGATGATCTAACAAGCTAACAAGTTCCTTGTTATATTTAATGATCTTTTTTTTTAATAAGAGCATCGGATTAGCGCAAGAATAAAACCCATCCTCATCGGCGGAATCATGATCCACATGGCCTGCTGACTACATATAATTTCAGCAAAAACAATGTTATTTCAATAAAATTATATAAGAAAATAATAAAAACAACGTAAAATGAAAGTGGAAATTGATAATAATTTACATGTTCTACGACTGGACCTTTTCCACGATCATCCTGCCACATTAAAATATAATTAGAACCCCCAAATATTTAAAAAATTGTTAATGATAACAAAAAAACAATGTTAAAACAAAAAAACAATGTTAAAGATAATATTTACAACAATGTTAAAGATAATAAAAAATATAATGCAATAAGTAGAGGTTTCTTAAAGAGGTGTTGCATAAGAACCTGCACACTATTAGTCAATGTTTCTATTCGATTCAAATGGTAATCCACTAATAACTCTTCCCCGAGAGCTATCTTTTTTATTGCCCATGGGACTACCCAATTCTCTTCACATCCCTCAAATTTGCAATTCGATTGTTTGTTTGTTGTCCCAGGTCGTGTGTTATTTATAAACCCTGCAATATTTCCATAATCTTTAGGCCTTCCATCAATATAGATAGTTGCTCCCTTATTTTTATCTTTGTTTATTAGTTGTATATAATTTGAGGCAAGTGCATATCTCTGCATACTTCGCATGTACCAGACCAACCGCATCCAATCGTTATAATTGTAACACGGTCCCATATAGTCCATCAATACAGTTATTCTATTGTATTTTACAATTATTCCATCCATGAAAACAGTCCCAAGCCATGCAGGGAGGATGGTGGAATGCGATATATCCTATTGTTGGCAACGAAGTAAACATCTCTAGGAGGTAATTCCTTAGGTACCCATTGCTTCACCAGATGATTATACCTGAGTGGAACATATATGTCTCCTATGCTCTCATCATCATAAGAGCATGATCCTCCTTTGGAAAGAAAAAATTTCATGCATCTACAAAATTTTATTCTGACTTTTTCACCTCCGGTCCTTATTTTCTTATCTTATATACTAGATGTAGTCGCATTTTTGGCCTCTATTTTTCCTAAGCTTTCCTCACTCAATGAAGAAATATATGATAGGTACTTGTTTGGTTGTACCTTCAGTTGCATGTGCACGTGTTGTTAGTTAGTAGTCCATCAGCATATTCACAGTTCTAAATAAAAAAATTATATCTTTAGTTTTGGATGCACAATTAGACTAGGGTGCAATTACCAATATTAGTGGTCAACCACCTAATTTAATGTGATATCCCTCTTGATTTTGGACATATTAAGGACATATTAAAAATGTGAAAACACTAAGGACATGTTAAATTTATCATGTGGATCTAAGAAAAAAATATTATTAAGGTTTTTGTTTATTGGATTTTTGCGTAATGAACCTAAACAAAAAATTCTCACTTGAACTTGAGCAATGCCATAACTTCTAGAAATGGTATAGAAAAATACAAATACTAGACTAGGATAACCCAACTAGGAACCCTCTACTGAAGGAAGAGGAACCACATGACACAAAATGCCTCTAATTTTTCTAACCCCCCTGTGTTGCATTGTCAAGTCCCACAAGGCCATCCTAAACCCCAATACTATAGGGAAACAATAATTGTTTTTTAAGAATCAAAGAAACCTGGGGTTGAACATGGGTATCTACCCAATCCCAGAGATGATTTTAGGGGCTAAATTTCGCCCATGTTCTAATTTTCTATGGTTTTTCCAAAAATGAGATTCACCGTTTTAAAAATGATTCACCCAAATTGTATAGAATAAAATTATTTTACCTTAAAAATCACCAACATTTTATAAAAACTATATAAAATCCTTATAAATTTGAATATTGTTACAAAAATATCGTCAAACATTTATAGTTGGCATATGAAGGATTAGTAAGATTCACCAAAGTTTCTACATTTAAAAAAAAAATTCCATCCTTAANAAAAACTATATAAAATCCTTATAAATTTGAATATTGTTACAAAAATATCGTCAAACATTTATAGTTGGCATATGAAGGATTAGTAAGATTCACCAAAGTTTCTACATTTAAAAAAAAAATTCCATCCTTAAAATCATCCTTGCCTAATCAATGTTGCATGACAAGCATAGACCACTGAATCCCGACAACAACAAAAACACATGCTAAACCATATTTCATGATAAACCTATGGAATTAAATAAGGACTTAAGGGTGGAAAGGGAAGTCGTGGTAAGATAGGGTATCTACCTAATCCATGTTGGATGATAAGTGAAACATATTCCACATGCATTTGGCTGCATGGGCATCATTCATGACGATGTTATGATAATTTGTTTTTGCATTTAGTATAAAAAATAAGGTGAAACACATTCCCTTAAACCCTACCTCCCCATCATCTTAACAACTGACCCCACCATTACATACTTAGAACCTTAGGAATTCCATCTCAGATACTAAAAATACAAATGGAGGTCACGAATAGGGATTTTATGGAATACCTAAATGTTATTCAGAAGGATATTATGATGAAATTGTTCATTTGTACATTGAGAGGAATTGCACCACATCAATGGTTTTGTAAAGATTGTCCAAGGGTTGTGTCTTGAATTTCAAGTTTCATCAATACGATTTTGAGATTGTGAGTAGGCTCTTGAATAATTCTATGACAAGGATTTTTTTCTTCAACATTGCATGGAAAGAAGGAAGAAACTTGATGACACTTTGCAAGCCTATCAAATAATCCCATGGATATGCTTTTCAATAAGTTGGTTGAAAAGTATAAGGAAATAAATTATTGGTCGATGTTGTAGAAAAGAAATACCTTCAGAGTGATGATCAACCCATTGCCTTATCTAAAGAGTTGTCAGAGCATCATGTAGTAGGGGAACAACCCCTAGTCACCTCCATCCTACAAAAATCCCCATTTCTACCAAATGATTTGGGCATTAGAAAGTATCTCTAAGGTCCATTGGAGGCATAACCCATGCTTCATTGACATTGTGGCTACAAAAGAAGGAAATAAATGACCTTAATGGATGACTAATTAAGCAAAAAGAAGGTCAAATTCACTTGGAAGGACAAATTTTGATGTTATATTTGATGATGATGAGGTCATACCTAGTAGGAGGGAATCCAAATGAAAGAAAATTTAATTAATAGAAACAACTTTAAGTTATTTTTAGTTTGCTCCTAACCTAAAGTCACAATTAAACATTGTTTTAAGTTTGTACAGGTTCACCCTGAACCAATGGGTAGCCAACCTGTTGATTCACCTTCCAAGTACAATAGATATTCTAGATTTCTCTCACACCCCACAAGGGAGTGCAATGCCCAGGTGGAGCTAGCTTCTACCCCCTAAAAATTTGAGTGTCATCCAAGCACAACAAAACATCCTTAGACTTCAATGGCGGTTACGACTTGTGGAGGCTATGCACTTTATTCCATCTTTCCATAGCACCATTCATCATCCCAAGTGTGGAGAAATATGGTTGGCTTGTTGGAGGATGTTCTAGAGGAAAATTTCACCAAGAGATTCCATTTTGTTAGACTTGGCACATTTGAGGCATGGATACATGGATTTCATTACATTTTTGTTGCATCATTGATGAAGAGCCTTGTTCCAATGATTGAAACCATGGCCCAAAACACATGGATAAATGAATCACTATGTAGAATATGAATACCACACTTCAATATGTGGCTAAAGCATGACATATGGTAAGAAAAAACCAAAAATACAAAAAAAAATACCCACAATAGAGAAAGTTTAGAGTAAGGCATGTGAAAAAAAAAGAGCTAATGGAGGAACATATTTCTTGAAATTGTGCCATGTGGCATTAGAAAGTATATATATGGTCAATCAAGGTCCACTGGAGGCATAACACATGATTCATTGACATTGTGGCTACAAAAGAAGGAAATTGACCTTAATGGATGATTAATTAAGCAAATAGAAGGCCAAATTCACTTGGAAGGACAAATTTTGATGTTATATTTGATGATGATGAGGTCATCCCTAGTTGGAGGGGATCCAAATGAAAGAAAATTTAATTAATAGAAACAACTTTAAGTTATTTTAGGTTGGTCCTAACCTAAAGTAACAATTAAACATTGTTTTAAGTTTGTACAAGTTCACCCTAACCCAATGAAAAAAAGAGTATAAGTGCCACATCAAAGAAGAATTAGAACATTTTATGTTGAACACTCAAAAGGTTTGATGACCATGGCAGTGGTTGGGAGATTTTAGAGACAAGATTGTTAAAGGTGTCTCTTTGAAACTATGGTTGGGTGAGCATTAGAAGCCTATGTTGGGGTACTTGTCATCCTTTCATCTTCTTGTATGTGGTTGGGTATGTTTTCTCGTGCAATCTAAAGCATATGAAACCCTTTTGTTGGAAAATGACTAGTTATGGAGCCCATCAGGTTTATGTATCAAGAGGTGGATGTTGGGCTTTGACCCACAAAGGGAACCTACATTCATTCAAAAGATATGGGTATTGTTGTTTGTTTTACCCATTGAGCTTTGGAATAGAAAGATATTGGAGGGCATAGGAAATACCATTGGTTTATTTTTTACTTTGGAGGATCGATGTATGGAGAAGGAAGATTGCATGGTTGGGCATATTTTATTCGAATTAGACCTTATAGAAGGTCTATTATAAAAATTGGATATGGATACAGAATGGAGAAATTGGAAATTCGAACAAAAATTAGAGTGTTGGACACTCTTTTTTTGTTGTGTGTTTTGTCATGAAGTTGGTTGTCTAAAGAATGATTCTCATCAGGTCATATGAGGTCATCCCTAGTAGGAGGGGATCCAAATGAAAGAAAATTTAATTAATAGAATCAACTTTAAGTTATTTTTAGGTTGGTCCTAACCTAAAGTCACAATTAAACATTGTTTTAAGTTTGTACAAGTTCACCCTAACCTAATGAAAAAAAGAGTGTAAGTGGCACATCAAAGAAGAATTAGGAAATTTTATGTTGAGCACTCAAAAGGTTTGATTACCATAGCACTGGTTGTGATATTTTATAGGAAATATTGTTAAGGGTGTCTCTTTGAAACTATGGTTGGGTGAGAATTAGAAGCCTATGTTGGGGTACTTGTCATCCTTTCATATTATTGTATGTGGTTGGGTATGTTTTCTCGTGCAATCTAAAGCATATGCAACCATTTTTTTGGAAAATGACTAGTTATGGGACCCATCATGTTTATGTCTCAAGCGGTGGATGTTCATCTTTGACCCACAAAGAGAACCTACATTCATTCAAAAGATATGGGTATTGTTGCTTGGTTTACCCATTGAGATTTGGAATAGAAAGATATTGGAGGGCATAGGAAATACCATTGGTTGATTTGTTTCTTTAGAGGATCGATGTATGGAGATGGAAGATCACATGGTTGGGTGTATTTTGGTTGAATTAGACCTTATATAAGGTATATTAAAAAAATTGGATATGGATATAGAATAGAGAAATTGGAAATTCCAACAAAAATTAGAGTGTTGGAGACTCTTTTTTTGTTGTGTGTTTTTTCATGAAGTTGGGTGTATGAAGAATGATCTTCATCAGATGACATATAGAAAGGATACTACACAACCTGACACATTAACTCCAATAACATCTCCAGATAAAAGAGGTATGCATATCTCATACATGTTCTTGCACCTTCATAATGTTCCCAGTGGCTTATCGATTCCAATTGGTTATGAGGCTACTACTAAACATATGGAATTAACATGTGATGGTCCTCATTGGATGTTTGAGTCCCTAATTGGATAAAAAAGGGTCGAGGGAAGGTCTGGCTCAAATGATTTATTATAGGAGTTGGGGGAGATCATTTAGAATAAGATTGCTCTGGGGGAATGTAGTGTACCCTCTATATATACAAGAGTTGATTCTAATTATACTAAGTTGGTACATTTCCAAATGAATAATGTTTTGGTCAAAGAGACTAAGTCACAATCCCTTCTACCCATAAATGACCCTAAGAAGAAGTCTAAATGTTTTTCCCTAAAGTGCTTATGTTTGTTAAGATCATTAAAATAATTCGAGATGGATCCAAGAGGGTTGGTGGGGGGCCTAGCCATGGACAAGAAAATGCCTTCTAATATTGAAAGGAAATCAGATATATCATTGGCTAAGTGTCAAGCAAGGAAATAAGTAAGAGAGGGTAAACAACTCACCATCAATGGGGTCTTTAGAGCAAGGAAGACCTAAAATTTGGTTACAAAATTATCATTATTTCACTAAATTCTAGAGGGGTTGGGGGTTCCCACAAACAATTGTACCTCAAATGAATGTTCTCAATTTACCAACATAATGTTATGATGCTACAATAAATTTACCAACCTAATGAAGAGCTTTGTGTGTAGTTAAAACTATAAAATTCCCACTCAATTATTTTTGGTCTTTTTCTTGGTTTTACTGTTTTGGCCTTTCGTCAAACAATTTTGCAATAAATATTTATAGAGGTTGTTATGAATTTACTCATTGCTATAGCAATTTTATATGAATTCTCGAGTGTGGAATTTTGACAAACACTTGGACTATAGGATATTTCACACTATTTGTGATGTAGTATCGCACACGACCACCACCTCGCGCGTGCTCCTGCTCATAGGATCGTTAAGATTACCCTTTGAGACGAATTAGCTCATTCGATTCCCTGCTGGAATATCTGATGAAAACCCAATCCACAGGTCCTTAATTTTACCACACGGCTCTTCTGCACTTAACCGTGAACTCTCCCAATGTAATTTCGGGTTTCGGAGTTTTTTTCTTTTCTGATGTTGAGCGTTCCTGTCCTCTCGAACTCCCGAACTACGATTCACTGATGTACTCCCTTCTGGCCTTAGCCCCTCCTGGCTATGCCCCCTAGTCCATATGACTAGTCCTCGTAAGACCGCATTCTTATCTCCTTACCAGGATTTGGGGTTTCACGATCCTCGATGTCGTGAACATATGTCCCCACAATCTCCCGATATCCAATTTTTCGATACGACACTTTACGCGTTATCCCTCCTAGCTATGCCCTTGAACCATATGACCACTATCCCCCATGACCACAGTCTTATCTCTCGTATCGGGGTTTCGAACATCACAATGCCAAAATTTGTAAACATTTTGTCCACGGGATTCTCGATATCCCGACTCGCGATTTCCCGATTAACGATTCTCCTTTCGGGACTTTCCCAAAGATTTTGCTCACTTCCATGCGTCCCCCCAAGATGGATGGTCCTGATTGCTTACGGGGTTTCGCAACTTCAAATGTCCTAGAAGTCTTGTCCTCTGGACTCGTGAAATGCCGAACTCCGATGCACCAAAAATACCAACAGGCGCTTGATCTTCGCCACGCGTCTTCACAAACGGACGACTCTGATCCACTCTCACTATTTTGAGACTTGAAGTGTCCCGACTTTCTCAACCTTGAGAACTTTGATATCCCGATTGTCAATATCCCAATAAGACAACTCTTTCGAGAATTTCACCCTCCTATTCATGAAGCTAAACCTCATGCAGCTCCCAATCGATCTGATGTTTGTCGGGTACTTTGATCTGATCTGACGGTGCAAATCCGTCCTTCTTCCTGCGTGCTCCTCCTACTCCTTCCTAGATGTACAAACCAATGGTCCAGATCTCTTTTCTCCAGTCGATCCGACGGCTTTTGTGCACTCCTTATTCTCAGACTTGGAAGGATTTCAAAAAGACAAAGGCCTTAACCTTTGCTCCCTTTCTCCTCTGTGAACTCCTTTACTTTGATTTCTCTCCCGCGTATGAAAATGTTGTTCTTACTGAGCTTTGCTCCTTTCAAATCCTCGAAGGATTATTCAACTCCTGTGCCTCTGTAGGGTATTCTCATGTACACACAGTGTTGCTATCCATCCTAAGATTTCCTATAGCTTCGACCTCTAAGGAAACTCGTTTCTCCTTTCCTTTCTCCCACAAGTGGAGAATATTTGGATGCCCTCTTGGATATCCTTCACTCAAGCAACCTCTTGCTAAACCTACAGGGTGTTCAACAACCTTGTGAAGATCCCTCAGTGGATTCTTCCTTCAAAATACGAAACTTAAAGAGTTCTCTTCTCCTCTGTCTGTACACTCAATCAATGCCCTCCTCCCAGAGTATCTTTTCACAGAACATCCAACAGTCCTATCTACTGTGCACCCCTTGCACCCACTCAATTCCCACTTGGAAGAGCTCTCAGAATCCTCAATGATTCTGGTTCCTTTTGAACTCACAACATAGTTCTTCTCAATGCACCATTGTGCATATGCTCAATGCCCACCTGGCAGAGCTTCACAGAACTCCTCAGAGCTTCTGTCTGCAACTATGTTCTTCCTTCATAGCCTTGCCTCCAAGGTATTTAGCAACCTTGAAGTCTTCTTCGAGTTGTTGATTCCAGTTCTTGTGCCGCAGCACGTCTTTTTCTGAACCCGCAGAATTTAGAAGTGAAACCTCTGTGCAGAGCTATCAGAACCCGTAGCGTTCTGTCACACCCTCCTGGTGTGAAGCCTCAAAGACCTCTCAATTCTGAAATCAAACACATTCTTGCAAATGCATGATAACAACATACATTCATAGCATATGTAGAACACTCACAGACATCCACATAACACATAAATACATGCAGGAAAAACTACTCCTGTTACATTAAATGGAAAACGCCTGTATTTACAAAGTGTTCCTAAGCACGGCCTGTAACAAGGTCTCGACTCCTTCTCTTCTACTCTCTACTCACGGATTCTAACTCAAATCCACTACAACTACAACTACTCTCATTACCACCAAAATGAGATACAAAATCTCTTTTACCTAAGGGGGCTCTTCGAGCTCTTCCCTCCAATCTACCTACCCTATTCAATTACATTGAATGGGATGTCTAGTCAGGCATCGGATCTAGATCTCAGCCTTACAAACATTAAAGGCCTATCTTATCTACAGCCTGCGCAAAGGCATGACTTCACAGCTCAACAGCCTAGACATTTAATTACATTCAATTCAATATAAAAGATGAGGGTTGCGCCTCTCTTCATCATTGAATGTGTGCACTCAACATGGCTGGCTGGCTGGCTAGCTGACATGGAGAGATGCTCCTGCATCATACTCTCCAGCTGCAAAAATCATGAGCTCCTTCTCATGAGCTTCCCATCTCTGATGTTTAAATCCTCCTAGATCCCAAATCATTCTTTGGATTTGTTCATCTGCTCCATCTCCTTGTTGTTGCTGCTACTTTTGCGTTGCTGCTACTGCTGCTTCTTCCTTTCTGCTCAACTACTCCTTCCTGGTAGTTTCTGCTAACCTCAACATTAGCCTTCTGATCTCCTCGATTGTTGCATCTAGCTACTCCAGTGGCTTGCCCTATTTTTGCAGTCTCCTTAGCTACAAAAATTTTATGCAATTGGGTAGATCATCATGATTTCCCATTCTTTCTTCATCAACTTCCAACTTCACCCATTGGATGTGCATGCTCTTCACTTTCACCCTTCTATCCAGGGCTTCTATCTATTCATACAGATCATCCAAACTAACGTTGTCTGCTTCTTCTTCTTCTTCTACTGCAAACTCCCATGTTGCAGTCTTTTCAGTCTCCTAGATGAAAATACTGAGCCATTCCTCAGAATTCTCATCATCCTCTCCTGCTTCCTCTGCTGTTAGCTTTAGTGCTACAACTTCCTTGGATTCTTGGCTGAATATGTTGATCCATTCCTCAGAATGCTCATTTTCCTCTCATGTTTGGGAAACCTCAGTATCTGCTCCAATCCTTCTCCCCTGACAGTCTCAACTAATTGTCCTCCTGTTGTTGCTGCATCTGTAACATAGATTTCTGCCTATCCTTGGGAAAGTGGTAGGAATATCTCAATTCCACCAATCATCAGAAGATCCCTCAGATCCTCCTCCTTTGTCAGCTGCACCCACTAATCCAAACTCACCTCTGAGTTTATGAGATTCTCATATAGTCTCATCTATTCATCCCTGCCCATCTGGCAATATGGGATGTCTCTACTGCCCTCCTCATAGACTATGAGGTCAATTGATCCCATCTTCATCAACATTCCTTACTAAATTGAACTTGCCTCTGACTCCATGAGACTTTCAGACAGTATCGTATTCTCATCTCTACTCACCCGGCGATTTGAGATGCTCCAGCTGCTCTCCTAACAGTCCATGGAACCAACTGATTCCATCTATGTTCCCTTGCCCACCTGGAAAAATGGAAACCTTTCGCTACCTTCCTGGCAGTCTTTGAGATCCTGCAGTGACCTCATTTCATTGCCCAGTTGGCAATGTGAAATTCCCTGGCTTTCCTCATGACAGTCTCTGAGATCTCGCAGTGATCTCAACTCGTTTCCCACCTAGCAATTGGGAATTTCCTCTACACCCTCCTGGAAGTGCTTGATATCTTCAGCTGATCTCCTTTCATTCTCTTCATCATTGAGAACTCTCCCAATCTCTGGTTCACATAACTGAACCATCTTTTCTTCTGGTCCATTGAGGTTTTCAGTATACCTCAACCACCCTCTTAACAGCCTGTGTTGTCTTCTGACCATCAATTCCTTGACTGGCCATTTTTCTTTCGGCTTATTCATGGGCCATTCACGCATCCATCTCAACCTCTTATCTTGTCGCATCTGAAATTCAATCTTTTCTATGTTTGCCCTTATTTCAAAGAGCTCTTTATCCATTTCTGCAAGCTTTTCTGCCTTGCTCTTCCTCCCAGCATGCCTACGGCCTTCAGTAGCCATGGCGTTGTCCCTGTCTACTCTCCTAGAAAACCTGCTACTATCACTCTACACTAAGAGTGTTTCCAGCTTCATCCTACAGTCTTCTTGACTACCTACAGACTGTTGCCTACCTGCAAACAATCACCACAGAGTCTCCAGCGCTCTGTCTTCCTTCACCTTCTCGCTTCACCTGAAATATACAAGTGAATTTCCCACTCTGATACCAGTTGATGTGTATTAGAGTGCTCTATACCTCTTATGCCTCTCTTGTCTGAAATATAGAGACAAGAATTATTCTCTGATACCACTTGATGTGTGTATCAGAGTGTTTTCCTCCTCTGGCTTCCCTTACCTTCTCCCTCTTCTTGAAATATACAAACAAAGTTCTCGCTCTGATACCACTTGATGCAGTATCACACACGACCACCACCTCGTGCACGCTACTACTCACAGGATCATTCAAATTCCCCTTTGAGCCAAATTATCTCATTCGATTCCCTGCTGGAATCTCTGATGAAAATCCGATCCATAGGCCCTTAATTTTCCCACACGAATCTTATGCACTTAACTGTGAACTCTCCCAATGTAATTCCTCTTGAACTACCGAACTCTGATTCGCTGATGCGCTCCCTTCAAGCCTTATCCCCTCTTGGCTATGCCCCCTAGTCCATATGACTAGTCCTCGTAAGACTGCAGTCTTATCTCCTTATCGGGATTCGGGGTTTCGCGATCATCGATGTCATGAACCTCTATCCTCACAATCTCTCGATCTCCAATTTTATGATACGACACTTTACATGTTATCCCTCCTGGCTAAGCCCTTGACCCATATGACCACTATCCCCCGTGACCGCAGTCTTATCTCTCATATCGGGGTTTCGGACATCGCAATGCCAAAATGCGTAAACACTTTGTCCACGGGATTCTCGATATCCCGACTCGCAATCTCCTGATTGATGATTCTCCTTTCGGGACTTTCCCAAAGATTTTTCTCACTGGCACGCGTCCCCTCAAGATGGGCCATCCTGATTGCTTAAGGGGTTTCATGACTTCAAATGTCCCAGAAGTCTTGTCCTCTGGATTCATGAAATGCCGAAATCCAATGCACCAAAAATATCGATGGTTGCTCGATCTCTGCCATGCATCTCCACAAATGGACGATTCTGATCCACTCTCGCTATTTTGAGACTTGAAGTGTCCCAACTTTCTCGACCTTGAGAACTCCTATATCTCTATTGACGATATCCCGATAGCCAACTCTTTCGGGACTTTCACCCTCCTGTTCATGAATCTAAACCTCAAGAGATCCCAATCGATATGATGGTTGTTAGGTACTTTGATCCGATCTGACAGTGCAGATCCATCCTTCTTCCTATGCACTCCTCCTGCTCCTTCCTGGACATATAAACCAATGGTCCAGATATCTTTTCTCCAGCTGATCTGATGGCTGATGTGCTCTCCTGAGATTTCACACTCCTTCTTAGACTTGGAAGTATTTCAAAAAGACAAAGGCCTCAACCTTTGTTCCCTTTCTCTTCTGAAAACTCCTTTACTTTGAGTTCTCTCGTGTGTATGCAAATGTTTTTCCTCTTGAGCTTTGCTCCTTTCGAATCCTTGAAGGATTCTTCAACTACTGCGCCTCTGCAGGGTATTCTCATGTACACAAAGTGTTTCTATTCGTCCTGAGCTTTCCTATAGCTTTGAAATCTAAGGAAACTCATTTCTCCTTTCCTTTCTCCCACAAGTGGAAAATATTTGGATGCCCTCCTGGCTATCCTTCACTCAAGCAACCTCTTGTTGAACCTGCAGGGTGTTCAGCAACATTGTGAAGATCCCTCAGTGGATTCTTCCTTCAAAATACATAACTCAAAGAGTTCTCTTCTCCTCTGTCTGTACACTCACTGAATGCCCTCCTAGAAGAGTATCTTTTCACAGAACATCCAACAGTCCTATCTCCTGTGCACACCTTGCACCCTCTCAATTCCCACTTGGCAGAGCTTTCAGAATCCTCAGTTATTCTAGTTCCTTTTGAACTCATAGTAGAGTTCTTCTCAATGCACCACGGTGCATATGCTCAATGCCCACCTGGTAGAGCTTCACAGAACTCCTCAGAGATTCTTTCTGCAACTGTGTTCTTCCTTCGCATCCTTGCCTCCAAGGTATTCAACAACCTTGAGGTCTTCTCTGAGTTGTTGATTCTAGTTCTTATGCCGCATCACATCATTGTTTGAACTCACAGAATTCAGAAGTGCAACCTTTGTGCACGTCTATCAGAACCCCCAGCGTTCTGTCACACCCTCCTGGTGTGAAGCCTCAAAGACCTCTCAAGTCTGAAATCAAACACACTCCTGCAAATGCATGATAATAGCATAAATTCATAGCATATATAGAACACTCACAGACATCCACATAACACAGAAATACATGCAAGATAAACTGCTTTTGTTATATTAAATGGCAAATGCCTGTATTTACAAAGTGTTCCTGAGCATGACCTGTAACAAGGTCTCTACTCCTTCTCTTCTTCTCTCTACTCACATATTCTAACTCAACTCCACTACAACTACAACTACTCTCACTACCACCAAAATGAGATATGAAATCTCTTTTACATGAGGGGGCTCTTCGAGCTCTTCCCTCCAATCTACCTACGCTATTCAATTACATTGAATGGGCTATCTAGTCCAGCATCGGACCTAGATCTCAGCATTACAAACATTAATGGGATATCTTATCTACAGCCTGTGCAAAGGCACATCTTCACAGCTCAACAGCCTAGACATTTAATTACATTCAATTCAAAATAAAAGATGAGGGTTGTGCCTCTCTTCAACATTGAATGCATGCGCTCGACATGGCTGGCTGGATGGCTGACTGATGTGGAGAGATGCTCCTGTATAAATTTGACTGCCCAATTTGTAGTTATGGTATTTTAGATGGATTATTGAAGTGTTTTAGATGGTTGGAATAGATTTCATGTTATCCCTCTGATAACATTGTGACCAAGAAATCCATAGGAACAAAAGTTCAAATTTGAATATTCCCTAACTCAAATATACATAATATCTAATTCAAACATGGTTCCCTAGATCGAATATATATAATATATCATTCAAATGATGATGCATGTGTGCACTAGAATTTTCAAAATGAAAATTTTGAAAAGGACGAAGTGAGGAAAATTTATCGGAATGGAAGTCAATGTTGGTCTAGTTCGCTTCTTTGACGCTCTTTGTCTCTATGGCTCCTTGTTGGGGTCACCACGTCTCTTGTTGGGATCTCTTTCTACCTTTGTGGATCGGGATGAATGCGAATGGGATGAATGGAGTCAGTCGATTTTAGGGATCAATGCATGTGAATGGGGTCAGTTGAGTTCGAACATGATGAGTTAGGGAGAATGGGGTTAGGGGTCAGGTTATGTTCGACTGTGCAATGCGAATGGGGTTAGGTTGGTCGGGTTCTATTTTCACTGTGTGCAATGCGAATGGTGTTAGGTCACAGTCGGGTTTTGTTCGTAACATATATAACATATATTTTTCATATATATGTTATATAAATGTTACATATATAAAATATATATGTTATATATTTGTAACATATATATGTTTACAATATTTTAATTTTATAAATATTTTTTATATTTTATATAATATATATATTTTTTTCATGATATCAACATCTACCCCTGGTGCATATCTTGGTGGTAGTAGCAAATATTCAAATTAGAACTTTGAAGAGTGAAGTGGGGAAATGTTCCATGTGAACATCACTTTGACATGGTTGGTTAGTCGATCCTAAGAGATGGGGAATCCTTGTATCAAGGGTGAACTCAGCCTGAACATTGAAAGATAATTGGGTTAGTATTCTCGAACTGGGACATGGTGGAGGATGACAATGTTAGGAAATGGAGAGATGTCATCGGGGGCCTGGGAAGAGTTAACTTTTCTTTTTAATGACTTTTCCACCCTAAAATTGGTTCAATCAGAGATAGGGTCCAACATATGGAAGAGAACCACACATCTTGTGGTATTTATTGCCCCCTCAACGACCATTGAAAATATGGAGAACCGAGTACCATCCATGCCCGATCGTACTCATATCTGCCTCGAATTTTCAATGTCCACTAGGTTAGCGATCTTGATGAGATAATATATACCTTGGGCTACTTGTTTTCTCTTGGCTCTGGACCAATTTGTTATTGTTCTAAGAGGAAACAAGTTGTTATTCTCTTCTCCACTAAAAACAACTATGCTAGTGAAGTTCATGTCGGGAAGGATCTTCCCTGGATACAGATGATTCTTGATCAACTTGGTCTTCCTCCACAAACTCATTCCACCTTTGTTGCAATCAAAGTACCATTGATATTATTCATAATTCAATGAATCATAATAAGAAAAAACACATGGATATTTGGATGCACTAAATTTGGCAACCTCATGCTCAAGGACAACTTCTGCGAATGTTTGTTCCTTTAGTATATCAACAAGTAGATGTCTTCACCAAATCTCTTCTAGATCCTGCGGAAACCCTTGTAACTATAATTTTTAATAATATTACATACAACCACTATTACCGATTAACCATCTAACCCCTAAGAACCTATGGGCATTAACCCTTATAATCACTATAATTTTTTTTCTCAAATGCATTTGATGCATAACCACTACAATTTTTAGAATCCCAAACCCCTAAACCCTTGAAAATTTAACCCTAATATTTAGCCCTTACAACCCCAAACATGTACATTAACTATTACATCTATCCATTATTAGTACTAGTCTATCGCCTATGTTAACCCTAATCACTTATAACCTCTATAATTTCTAACTTGTAAACCCCAAATAGCTAAAGACTAATTTATTAACCCTAAGCACCTAATACCTATATCTCACAAACATTAATCCTTATATTACTCAAACCATATAACCACTTTACTCCATAACACTATAACCCTTATCATCCCTAACATCCAACCCTTAATTCTCACCATACCTAACCCCAATAAAGATTAACCCCTAATCCCTATAAAGAACAATTCTAAACCATTGTAACCTTTATTTGACTTGTAACTCCTAATGAGATTAACTACCATAACGCCTAATACAACATTTTGACATGAAGAGAACTGAAACAACATCAAAGCCTACCATAAAATGGCCCTACAATCGCAAGAATACAAAGGTCATGGCTATGTCAATTGTATTAAGAAAACAATTAAGTAGAATGTGCTTGTTGACACAAAAACAATATAATCTATGTCAAGCAACACACACTAGATAAATAAGAAACCAAATGTAAAGAATGTTCAAACTAGCACAAGAGAGAGAATTTGTGTTGATTTCCATAGAACATGGAAGGCATGATACAAATAAAAAAACTCTAGAATTCATGTTGACCTACATATTATTGAACAATGAGTTGATAGATGCTAAAATCTATAACTAGGGCTTCAACAAGGTGATCAATAATAAACTTGGAAATAATTAATTCTACATGTATTCAGAGGGCTATCATGACAATCAATTAGACTATTAATGACATCAATACCAAAAATTTCTTGATACAATGAAACAAGGAGTATAGGTTACAAACATTAAGATCTTAGACAAGGATGAAGCACAAAAATACATATGGAAATAGGAGATCGCTCTCTAACCAATATGCTATTGGATGATGGTTCCATAGTAAACAATATGATGAAGGATACATGGGGAAAGTTAGAGAAAACAAAATTGAGGCCACTAGAGTTATTGGTTGACAATAAAATCCATCAATTGCTTCGACAAGGTGATCAATGAACATTTCGTATTGAATTCATTGAATAGATTCCAAGGATCACTGCAACATTATCAATTGGACTATTAATGATTTCAATTTCATATGGAAATAGCAGATATCATTCTACCCAATTTAATAATATTAGATGCTGATTTAAGAATAATGATTATGATGGAGACAAAAATAATTAGAGAAACCAAAATTGTGACCATTGAGAAGGAGAAATAGTCATTAATGATTAGTGAGCCAACACAATTGCATTAAAAAAAAGGAGAATATTGAATAATTATTGATTTAATAAGTTGCAATAGTGAATGAGGAGTTGGCTATTTCTAGTGAATCCTCTAGAAGCAGGCAAGATGAACTATATGAATGCAAAGGGAAAGGGTAGTATAACTAGATTATTTCTTAGAGGAAATAAATCATTTGATAGTGGATCATTATAGCATTAGAATATGGATAAACTAAGTTTTTTGTTGCTATAATATAGAATAAAAAATAATAACTAAACCTAAAGGGAAGAATCCACTCAAGTGAATGATGAGAAGGAAAATTACCGATGACACTTGACCAATGTTACCAATGGTAAATGTAAAATTCAACGAAGGTATCCCATGACCATACTAAATAAGTTGTTCTTAAATATAGGGAACGTATACCCACTCAAAAAATTAATGTAGAAATGAAGAATGAACCTCAACATTAATGGGAATTGAGTGGAGTATAGAATTGCTAGCCAAATAATTAACATATTTAAGAATAGAAAGAAATATTTGCATGGTCCTATAAATATGGAAGCTAACCCACTGTTCAATAGGGAAGTGGGGGAAGTTATCCACCCAAAAATATGGAAGCTAAGTCCAAGGTCCCGAGGGGACAAAGGTTGAATTCTAATTTGGTGGGAATATTCCATTAGAAAAATTGTTTCCTTTCTTAGATGTTATGGTAGATAGTTAACGACATTTAGAAGAATAAAATAAAAGACAATATTGGAAGAGCTCGAGGAAATTTCAAGAATGCCTCAGCTTATCCCCTTAGTGAATAACAATTGATCAAACAATGACAAATATTAGTAGGAAACCCTAAGTTGACTAGTAGGACAGGGATGGACATACATATTATTAAAATAATTTATGTGTCTTTGTGCCTATGGATGGTTTCCATGATGATATGATGATGGAATAAAGTGGGTGCATGAGTGCAATTTGACATGATGAATTCATGATGATGGAATAAAGTGGGTGTGTTAGTGAAATTTGAGTCCATAACCCCCCCATATAGTTAAGGCATGCAAACAGTATATCCATGACAAATTTCAGTGCATACAGAAACTGTTTGAAAAAAATGAAACGTTTGCCCCATTCACACGTCACTGTTGTCAGTGTCTAGTCCTAGTACAATTTACATTCCTTGTTACTTGTTATGTGTTCCTCGTTCCTCATTCCTCATTCCTCGTTCTTCGTTCCTTGACCATGGTGTAGTCCCCAAGATCCATTGTTTTTGTAAAAAAATATATACTAATGGCATAAAATGTCCTAGACAAAGACCAAATTAATATCCACTACATAAGTCTTTTGTATTTTTTCAAGGACTATGTAACAGATCTCAATTCTAAGAAGATTCAAATAGGACCTAAGAACCTTAATTTATTTCCTTAACCATGGGTTACATAACACTATCATTCAATAGTAAAATTGTTATGTTTCATTGTTTGGCATCATGTGTACTGAGGGTTTGAGCCACCATATAATGGAAGAAAGTGGGTGTGTCAGTCAAATTTGAGTTTAGAAACCCTCCCATATTGTTAAGGCATGAAAATAGTCTATCTAGGTCAATGTTGCCCCATTCACATGTCACTCTTTCCAGCCTCTAGTATCTTGATGGTCTTGATTAAGAAATCAATGAAATAGAGGGATTTTTCATCACAAATATGACGCAAATACATTTTATATACATTAATTTAGAATCTGAAAGAAAAATGAAGAAGGACCGACGAAAGACTAAAACTTGCATCAACCAAATTGGGTACTTTGAAAGAAAATTAGGGTTTATGGTTTACATGATCAATTGATGATGGAAGAAAGTTGGTGTGTCATTCAAATTTGAGTCTAGAAATCCTCCCATATTGTTAAGGAATTCCAATAGTCTATCCATGACAAATTTCAGTGCATACATAAACTGTGTAAAAAAATTTCAATGTTGGCCCCATTCGCAGGTCCCTGTTGCTAGCCTCTAGTATCTTGATGGCGTTGATTAAGAAATCAATGAAATAGAGGGATTTTTTATCACAACGATGATGCAGATACATTGTATATACATTAACATATAACTTGAAAGAAAAATGAAGAAAGACTAACGAAATCCTAAAACTTGCATCAACCAAATTGGGTAATCTGAAAGAAAATTAGGGTTTATGGTTTACATGATGAAGTGATGATGGAAGAAAGTGGGTGTGTCACTCAAATTTGAGTCTAGAAACCATCCCATATCTTTAATTCATTCCAATAGTCTATCCATGACAAATTTTAGTGCATACATAAACTGCTTGAAAAAATTTCAACGTTGGCCCCATTCGCAGGTCCCCGCTGTCGGTGTCTAGTCCTCGTGCAATTTTTGTTCCTTGTTCCTTGTTCCTTGAACATGGTGTAGTCCCAAAGATCCATTATTTTTGTACAAAATTACATACTAATGGTATAAAATTATAGACGAACGTTTTTCTTCGATAGTATAACAAATTCGTCCCAAGATTATTTGCATTCGTCTCTCTTGCGACAATATCGAATGATGCTTGGATTCGTTTCATATTTGGTTTATCAACTTGAAATCTCAATTTGATACTTTTCAAGCTAGCTGGACCTTCAGTCAAATACAAATGTGAAACTTGGAATCATTAACATATCTACTAGAACATATGAAAAATAGGGTTTATGGTAATTTCCATGATGAATTGATGATGGACGAAAGTGGGTGTGTGAGTCAAATTTGAGTCCAAAAACCATCCCATATCTTCAAGGCATGAGAATAGTCTATCTAGGTCAAATTTCAATGCATATAAATACAGTTTGAAAACATTTCGACTTTGGCTCCATTCACATGTCATTGTTACCTGCCTCTAGTATCTTGTTGGTGTTGATTAAGTAATCAACGAAATAGAGGGATTTTTCATCACAACTATGAAGAATACAAATTTTATATACATTAATGTAGAACCTGAAAACAAAATGAAGAAAGACCGACGAAAGCCTAAAACTTGCATCAACCAAATTGGGTACTCTGAAAAAAAATAGGGTTTATGGTTTCAATGATGAATTGATGATGGAAGAAAGTGGGTGTGTAACTCAAATTTGACTCCTGAAACCCTCCCATATCATTAAGGCATACCAATAGTCTATCCATGACAAATTTCAGTGCATACAAAAACTGTTTGAAAAAATTTCAATGTTGGCCCCATTCGCAGGTCCCTGTTGCCAACCTCTAGTATCTTGATGGTGTTGATTAAGAAATCAATGAAATAGAGGAATTTTTCATCACAATGATGATGAAGATACATTCTATATACATTAATGTATAACTTGAAATCAAAATGAAGAAAGACAGACAAAATCCTAAAACTTGCGTCAACCAAATTGGATACTCTGAAAGCAAATTAGGGTTTACAGTTTACATGATGAATTGATGATGGAATAAAGTGGATGTGTCACTCAAATTTGAGTCCAGAAACCCTCTCATATTGTTAAGGAATTCCAATAGTCTATCCATGACAAATTTCAGTGCATACAAAAACTGTTTGAAAAAAATTCAATGTTGGCCCCATTCCGAGGTCCTTGTTGTCCGTGTCTAGTCCTCATGCAATTTTTGTTCCTCGTTCATAATTCCTAATTCCTCGTTCCTTGACCATGGTGCAGTACCCGAGATCCATTATTTTTTTACAAAACTACATACTAATGGCATAAAATTATCGATGAACTTTTTTCATCAATAGTATAGCAATTTCGTCGAAAGATTATTTACATTTGTCTCTCTTGCGACAATATCAAATGATTCTTGTACTCATTTCATATTTGTTTTATCAATTTGAAATCTCAATTTGATTCTTTTCAAGCTAGCTGGATCTTCAGTCAAATACAAATATGAAACTTGTAACCATTAACATATCTACTAGGACATATGAAAAATAGGGTTTATGGTAATTTCCATGATGAATGGATGATGGAAGAAAGTGGGTGGGTCAGTCAAATTTGAGTCCAAAAACCCTCCCATATAGTTAAGGCATCAAAATAGTCTATCCAAGTAAAATTTCAATGAATACAGATACAGTTTGAAAACATTTAGACGATGGCCCCATTCACATGTCATTGTTTCCTGCCTCTAGTATCTTGATGGTGTTGATTAAGAAATCAATGAAATAGAGGTATTTTTCATCACAAATATGATGTAGATACATTGTATATACATTAATGTAGAACCTGAAAGAAAAATGAAGAAAGACTGATGAAAGCCTAAAACTTGTATCAACCAAATTGGGTACTCTGAAAGAAAATTAGGGTTTATGGTTTACATGATGAAATGACGATGGAATAAAGTGGGTGTCTCACTCAAATTTGAGTCCATTAACCCTACCATATCGTTAATTCATGACAATAGTCTATCCATGACAAATTTCAGTGCATACAAAAATTGTTTGAAAATTTTTCAACGTTGGCACCATTTGCAGGTCCCTATTTCCATCCTCTAGTATCTTGATGGTGTTGATTAAGAAATCAACGAAATAGAGATTTTTCATCACAACAATGACATAGATACATTTTATATACATTAATGTAGAACCTAAAATAAAAATGAAGAAAGACCGACGAAAGCCTAAAACTTGCTTCAACCAAATTGGGTACTCTTAAAGAAAATTAGGGTTTATGGTTTACATGATGAAGTGATGATGGAATAAAGTCAGTGTGTCACTCAAATGTGAGTCCATAAAACCTCCCATATCATTAAGGCATGCCAATATTCTATCCATGACAAATTTCAGTGCATACAGAAACTGTTTTAAAAAATTTCAACGTTGGCCCCATTCGCAGGACCTTGTTGTCGGTGTCTAGTCCTCCTGCAATTTGTGTTCCACATTCATCATTACTCATTATTTGACCATGGTGTAGTCCCCAAGATCCATTATTTTTGTACAAAATTACATACTAATGGCATAAAATTATCGACGAACGTTTTTCGTCGATAGTATATCAAATTCGTCGCAAGATTATTTACATTCATCTCTCTTGCGACAATATCAAATGATGCTTGGATTCATTTCATATTTGGTTTATCAACATGAAATATCAATTTGATACTTTTCAAGATAGATGGAACTTCACTCAAATACACATATGAAACTTGGAACCATTAACATATCTACTGGAACATATGAAAAATAGGGTTTATGGTAATTTCCATGATGAATTGATGATGAAAGAAACTGGGTGTGTAGTCAAATTTGAGTCTAGAAAACCTCCCATATCGTTAAGGAATGTGAATATTCTATCTAGGTCAAATTTCAATGCATACAAATACAGTTTGAAAACATTTCGACATTGGCCCCAATCACATGTCATTGTTGCCCGCCTCTAGTATCTTGATGGTGTTAATTAAGAAATCAATGATATAGAGGGATTTTTCATCACAAATATGATGCATATACATTGTATATACATTAATGTAGAACCTGAAAGAGAAATGAAGAAATATCGATGAAAGCGCAAAACTTGCATCATCCAAATTGGGTACTCTAAAAGAAAATTAGGGTTTATGGTTTACATGATGAATTGATGATGGAAGAAAGTGGGTGCTTCATTCAAATTTGAGTCCAAAAACCATTCCATATCATTGGGGCATGCCAATATTCTATCCATAACAAATTTCAGTGCATACATAAACTATTTGAAAAAAATTCAATGTTGGCCCCATTCGCAGGTCCCTGTTGTCGGCCTCTAGTGTCTTGATGGTGTTGATTAATAAATCAATGAAATAGAGGGATTTTTAATCAAAATTATGACACAGATACATTATATATGCATTAATGTAGAATTTGAAAGCAAAATGAAGAAAGACCGACGAAAGACTAAAGCTTGTGCCAACCAAATTGGGTACTTTGAAAGAAAACTAGGGTTTATGGTTTACATGATGAAGTGATGATAGAAGAAAGTGGGTGTGTCACTAAAATTTGAGTCCATATACACTCCCATATCATTAATTCATTCCAATAGTCTACAAATGACAAATTTCAGTGCATACACAAATTGTTTCAAAAAATTTCAACGTTGGCCCCATAAGCAGGTCCCTACTATCGGTGTCTAGTCCTCATGCAATTTTCATTCCTCGTTCCTCATTCTTTGACCATGGTGTAGTCGCAAAGATCCATTATTTTTGTACAAAATTACATACTAATGGCATAAAATTATCGACGAACATTTTTCGACGATAGTATAGCAAATTTGTCGCAAGATTATTTACATTTGTCTCTCTTGGGACGATATCAAATGATGCTTGGATTCATTTCATATTTGGTTTATCAACTTGAAATCTCAATTTGATACTTTGGAAGCTAGTTGGACCTTCAGTCAAATACAAATATGAAACTTGGAATCATTAACATATCTACTAGAACATATGAAAAATAGGGTTTATGGTAATTCTAAGAAGATTCAAATAAGTAACAATATTGATGAAATATTATACTATCATGATGGTATAAAAATGAAAGAGATTCTCTTGGTTTCAAGAATAATGTATCCTCTACTTAACAAGGACAACCGTGTGAAGGTGGAATCTCACATGGCCCCTCCCCCCTCACATCACTCTCAATTGATCTCTAAAACCCAATCTATAAAATATAAAATAATCAAAAGGAGCGTCCTATTAAGATTCATGCATAGAAACTACAAAAACAAAAATTGAAGGTACATGAAATTATGTGTTTCTAAATGATATTTTTAGTGTACCACATACTTTACCATATTGACAACTATTTTCAAGTTTCAAATAATAATTAAACAACATGTAGCCTAGGATATAAAAACATCGCATAAAACTTAAAAACATGTAAATAACCCATGACATTAAAAGTAAATTATTTTAAGAGAATAATTCATACAAATTAAAATATTATATAGTCACATACCTAATCCAACATCAACATATGTGTAATCATCCTTATTCTTTATCTTGATCTTCTTCATCGAACTCGACATCTATATCATCATCTGGTTTTGAAACTATTTTGAAAGGATTGATGATATCATCATCATCATCATCAATGTCATTTTTGATCATATTTTCATCGACATCATCATCAGGAATTGCAATATTGTCTCCTACACCTAGATCATGATCTTATTTGTCTTCTTCATCTGTCGACCCTCCATGATCTTCCAACTCTGTTCAATATTTTGTTGAATCATCTTCTTCATCTTCAATATCATCTTTTTCCTATAAATGAGTATACTTAATTGGCCTTCCTCTTGGATCATATCTAACAAAAAATGACCAATCCCTTTCACCTGGAAAATTTGAGTAAAAGACGTATTCACATTGGCTTGGAAAAACATAGCGATCATTTCATCTTTCAAACATCATTGTTTTAATCATTGGAAATCCATTTGCATGTTGAATAACAATTATTTCCTCATCACATCCATGCATTTGTAACCTATACCATTTGACATCGAACAGTACTAATTTGAAGGAATTAAAGTCACACTCAAGTATATCGTTTAAATACCCATAGTATCTATTTTCATATTCTCGAGGATGCTTGTCACTCCTAGAGGAAACATTAGTAACCTAGAATACCATAGTTATCCCACTATCAGAATTTTTCCTTGTTTCATCCAATTTTTTGATGTGAAATTTACAACCATTGCACCACATATCCTTGTGGTGTTTCAACTGCAATATGTCATATATGTAAAAGATGCATTGAAAATTAATAAATTAACATATATTTATATAACTTCAAAAGTATCTGAAATATACACATGCAATCACATTAGTATAATATAAAATAACTGGATAAAATGGGAGAAATTGCTTACCTATCCATCTTTCAAACCATATGCTAGATCAATTTCCCTCTACGTAACATTGGCATCTCCGTTATGACGAGATTCTCTAACCAATTTAGACAGTCGTTTCCATGATAACCTACCTCCATTATGTTGTTTACATCTTTCAATCCATACATTCATCGAGTCAAGATTGTTTGCAATGTATAAATGTAGTGCATCCCACTCTAGAGAAACTGAATCAAAAAAAAAAAAATCACCAATATTAAATATTAGTCATGACGTATAATATGCAGGTAATTAGAAATATTTATAATATATGAAATAAATTATATTAATATATTAATGAGTATGATCATTTATACACAAAAACAAAACTTTATATGTATTAATAATATAAATTTTCACAATTATTAATATATTACCTCTCATTTTTTTCATTCTACCTTTCCCCGACAGATGCTCCCGATCTTCAAATTTTTTGATGGATTTCACATCCCAAATGTGATCCACTACATGCATAGTTGGCACTGCTAATTTAGGAAGATATTGACTAATATACACCAGGTATTGATATACCATATATCCCCCCACCATAGAACCCTCAATATGTGCTCTTTGTCTAACCAATGCCTTCAATGATTTCAAGTGCCTCTCCACCATCCACATTGACCTTGTGTGAACAGGTCCAAAAATTTCAATCTCCTCAACTTGGTGTATGAGGTAGTGTTTTTGTGCATTGAAAAATGTAGGAGGTATATACTTTTTCATTTCACACATCAGACAAGGAATTTCTCTCTTCCAATACTTTATATCATCTTCATGGATTTCTTTCAATGACAACCATCTACATGAGATCGTGACAAAAGAAAATAACATGTTTCAACATAACATAATATAATATATTACATTACATTACAAGTAAATCATGTGTCATTAAGTACAACAATAATTTGAAAGAACATTTTGCATATAAATCACAACTACGTCTTACCTCATATATTTTCCAAGATCATATATAACTTGTTTGACGTTGTTGTGAAAGTCATTTGGGAGAGATAGTGGTAGAACATACTGTAACAACAAAATAAATCATTATTTGTTTCGACCAAAGTAGACAAGAAAAAATAAAAATAAATAAAAGATTTATAAGGCCAATATATATAAATATGTATACCAAAATTATTACCTTAATGAAGGTATGCCAATCATGTGTTCTTACCCCACCAAATTCACCTTTCTTCATTAAGATATTTTTTATGTTTGAAGCAAAACCCGTGGAAATTTAATTCTTTGAATGACATCTTTTACATCATTTCTTTGTTTCTCTGTTAATAACCATGAAAGGTTATTTTGGTCTAGTACTCCATCTGATTTATTCGAATATCGAATCACACTTGGCATTGCATAATTGGCTTCCTGAATGTCAGTACAAATTTTGACAATTTTTTCCTTGTCCCTCCTACCATCTATGATTTACCATAACATTTCAGTCACATTCTTTTTGATATGCATTGTATCAAACAAATGAGTTATTTTTAGCTCCTCATAGTAGGGAAACCTCATGAATTGAGCGGGATAAGATTTCATTCCTCGTGGAAGCCCATTATTAATACCTTCTTGATGATTGCGGCCTTCATGAAGCATAAAAGAAATCACAAAAATAATTATCAAATATAGTAAAATAAATTCAATGATTAAAATAAAGATTCAAAACATTACATGATATACGATACATTACGAAATTGAGTACCTTGACGATTTCTATTATATTCCAACCTCTATAGGTGAGGTGTCTTTCTTCATGGTTTTAAACTAGTCTCTTCTTTCCCATTGAAGATATGTTTTTTAGTAGTATGATACATATGGTTCTTAGGAAGAAGGTGCCTATACTCATCAAACAACATCTTGGATAAACTTTTTGAATGACGATAGTTCATCTTAGGGACACAAACTAGACATGCAAATTTACCCTTTGTTTGAAGACTTGCAACAAATGGATTAATGTCAATTATACAATGAGATTATTTAAAAAGTAAACATGCACCATGATAACATTAAAATATTATATAGTATTAAAGAGAAATATTAGAATGCTTATACATACCACAAAAAACAAAAATGTGTTAGTCCAGGGGCATCATGAATTGTCCATAAAAGTATTCCACGAAATTTAAATTTCTTCTCCTCGATTACTTTACATAGGTCATACATTGTGATGCCATCTGATAACTTTAGTAGCTCATTGATAAGAGGCTCAATATATAGATTCATATATTTAACCTGGTACTTACCTAATTGTTTGAAATTACACATAATTACTAATGGAATGATATCATGTAATATATATAATTAAATAAATAAACAAAAGATATTATGCAAAAAATGAAACAAATGAAAATGTTAAATTCAAAAAATTAATGTAAA
>ML778473.1:652796-663935 GCA_009831015.1 Picea engelmannii
AAGAGGGTTTCTCACAATCGATCATCGGCAAATGACCCTCCATGCTCTTTAAATAGAGATCATGGACCAATCGGGTGTTAAGCCACGGATCAATGGCCGTTAAGATCGAGGAGAGTATGAACCGTCGGATCACTCTATGTCAGAACATATCGTGACCGTCGGATTTCCTAACTACAAATGCATACTAATGCATACTAAAGAAACACACTTTTACCTAACGACATATTAGACCAAGTAGATCTTAACTAACTCCTAAGTGTCTAAATATCCTAACAATCAGGAGGAAGAGTGGTGAGAAATATTCTAAGGAAGGATACATTTGAGTTTCATAGAATCAGTAAAGTGAGATACATCCAAGAGGTATTAGAATCATTCTAGACCATCGGATCTGGGAAATGTTTCACGGAGGCTAGTCGTGGGATGTTTCGGCATTTCAAAGTTCAGAAAATTTTGAGGTGTTGAAAAGTGGGGTTGCCGAAGTTGTGAAACCACAAGGTGAATCCTAATCGTTAGCTACAAGGATACACATGGCAGAGATCCGCGAATTCTGGGAAAGGTGTTTCGAGAAGAAATCGAGGAGGAGGTTGCAGTATCGCCAGAGCCCGAAGTGACGAAGGGGTTGGCCTGAGATTATATCCCATGGTCAAAGAGGAGAAGGAGACTAGCACGATACTAGTACTCATGAATCAGTGTCGCCAACTTCCAGAGAGCAGAGTTACAAGTACTCTGAACTTTCACATGACATCAAGGGGACATGTGTGTGTGTGTGTGTGTGCATTGAGATTTCAGGGTCTGTTGATGACCCGAAGAGATAATTTGTCTCAGAATATTGAAGATCCAAGACTGGGAGGTCACAAAATCCCTAGGATAGAAGGGGTTTCTACCATCACAAGACAAGCAATACAAGGAAAGGAAAGAAATAAAATCCAAGTCATGGAAAGAAAAGGCAAGGGAATGGAAAGTAAGGAAAGGTCAAAAAGGAAAATAAATACAATGTAAGACAATAGAAGGCAAGAAAATACAAGGCATGGAAAGGAAAGGAAAGGAAAAATGTAATTCCCTAACAACAAAAATGAACCACAAAATATAAGAATACCATAACAAGCATAAAATGAAGTCAAAATTTCAATCATTTATAAATCTGAAATATTTTTTCAATTATTCCTTTTACAATTATTTTCAATGGCAAGTGAAAGCAAGGCAAGGAAAGGAATGGTAAGGCAAGGCAATACAAGACAAGGAAAGGAAAGGTAAGGAAATCAAAGGAAAGACAAATCAAGGAAAAAAAAACATATGGCAGGGTAAGGCAAGGAAAGGCTAAGCAAGCAAGGCAGGGCAAGGCATGGAAAGACAAGGAAAGGCAAGGCAAGACATGGGAAGGAAAGGCATGGAAAAGAAAGGATAGGCTAGGAAATTTAAGGAAATGCAAATTTCCAACAACCAACTTTGTAAAGTGCTATAAATATTCACTTGGTATATAATCTTGAAATACTTAACCACCTTTCTTATGTGTTTTTTCATCCTATGTTAGATATTATCCTTTAATAACCATCGAAATAATCGTAAATTCATTTCCCTTGGAGTATGTTACTGAGAGCATGAGGTTCTTCTTTCCCTGTAAGCAATGTTCCAACCAATAGTCAATTCCCCATTCATTAGCTCTTGGGGAAACCACTACATATATGTTCCGTGCAAAAACTGGAGTGCCAACATGTGAGTCCACTAAATGACCAAAGTATAAAACATTGATGCTAGTTATTCAAAATAAAATAGAAGGTTTTATAGAACCTAGTAGTATGATATCTGAGATGTGATCATAATCTGATGAAATATTTTGTTAGTCCTACTCCAACTAGGATAATTCCAAAGTTATGCGTTGAACAATTGGGAGTGATACATAATCCCATCTACCTACGAATTCACAATTATCCCATTCATTACTACTACATGGACCATAGAAGAAATATAGTTTTCTCATCCATATTTCAACTATTGCATTATCTGATGTTTGAACTAAATGGAATCCATGAGTGCCCTGGGTTGTTTTGCATTCATACCAATATAATTGATCTACATTGACCACCTACCAAAAATATCTATGTACATGTCCTTTCCTGGGTATTGGTCTTCACATGTTCTTGTTCCCTCTCCCATTAGTGAATAACAAGATTCAACAATGGATTTTCCATCTTGAATGGGGGAAGTATTTTTAAAGTTCATTTCTTTCTTGTGTAATGATCTTTTGATGCATGTGCATGCTCCATAATGATCCCCTTTCATGTTCCTAGACTTGAAATAGTTCCAAATACGTGGTACCTTGATCGTTTTGTGCAACATACACAACCATTTAAATACAAGAGCATTTTTGAACTGGCCTGCATGACCATATAACCAAATCCAACATTGATCTATATGCATTTTATTCTCCTTGAAGTGATTGTAAAATATCTTGAAGGAATGTTGTATGTAGGTTAATTCATGGCACCGATCATTGCTTATGTAGAAGTGATACTCCTTCAATATGAATTTGTTTTCTTCATTATTATCTAACCCATGCTTGTACGTGATATGGACCATTATGTTGACCTATTCTAAGTGATAATATTGGCTATGAATCTCATTTTGTAGTTGAAGGGTGTAGTTCTCTGTAAAATCAACCACTAATAAGACAATACCAATAGAAAATGTATCTTTGCATATTCTAAAATGCTCGTCCTGCCATCAAGAGACATGGACATGTTGAACATATTGTCATGTATTTTCAATGAACTCCTTGATGAAGTCACATACTCATACTTGGGAAGTCACCAGTTGTATGGATGTACTTACTCAGTAATGCCAATCCACCACACCTGGGGCATGTCCCATCGAAGCAAGATTGTTGATCAAATGTACAACCCTCTGGAATTTTACACAAGATTGAATTTATTCCTCTTTCATACATATTCGATGGTAGACATAATGAACATCAATTTTAGTAAAGTACTAATCACCATTGAATTCATCTAAGAGATCATCAATATCAAGAATGGGAAATTTTTCTTTGATGGCGAGTTTGTTTAGGGAATGAAAGTATGGATAGATGCGCCAAGTTCCTTATTTCTTGAGTACCATGACCAAAGGAGAAGAATAAGGGTTGGTACAAGGATAGGCAATACCTTCTTCGAGCAATTCTTGAACAATTTTCTCAATTTCATTTTTTTGGCAAAGGGATGATGATAAGGGAAAACATTGGGAGGAAGACTACCTGGGACGAGAGGAATGGAATGGTTATGAACACCACGAGAAGGAGGGATTACATATGGAATGGAAAAAACAACTTAGTGGTTGGAGATGATAGAATGGAGATCTTGATGCACACATGGTGTCTCAATTACTTGAATAGAATTGAGTTTTGTGATAATTTCCGAAGGATCATTTTTGAGTAGATTTTCCATTTGACAGGAAATGATGATATGAGGCGATCCTGTTTTGATTCCTTGGAACTTATATTGTTGTCCTTCTTGTTGGGATTTCATGGTTAATTCCTTAAACTCCATGAGGATGAGACCAAGATTGTGTAAACATTTTTTATCGAGCACAATGTCATGACCACCCATGTCAATAGAAACCATATGCTATTTTAGGCTATACTAACCATATGCTATTTTAGGCTATACTGACCAATTTGTAGACACATTTTCATAATTCCCCCCACATTTCATGGAACCTCCATTGGAAATCATGATTTGAAAGTTGTTGACCACACCTATATAGAAATTGGTTTCTTGGAAAATGTAAAGATGAATAAAATTATCAGTGTTGTCATTGTCAATTAGGATGATGATCTTTCGATGCTTAATGCAGGCAATTATCTTGAGGGTTTGGCGAGTAGAGAAACCAGTGAGGGTATTCAATGAAATGACTGGTTCGACTTCAGGGGGGTCAAAGGGTGGAGTAAGATCAGTTGGCTTATGTAACTCTACCATAGGGGGAGCCTCTAACTCTTCTTCAAAAACATTCTCGGAAATGACCATAAAAAACTTACGTTCTTTACACTTGTGCCCTGGAAAATATTTTCATCAAAATTGTTGAAAGGCTATTTTATTTTAGAAAAAATAAATTAAAAAAAAAAACTAAAAAACTAAAACAAACTATATTAAACTTAAAGTAAGTTAATCAAAATAAAACTTATCACCTAACACTACTTTGAATAATAACTTTCTCTTGATGATATAACATTTTTATTTTCTTTTAAAATTTAGAATGTAACTAAGAAATAATAAAATTAAAATAGTAAAAAAAACTATATACATTAAGCTAGTTAATGAATAAAAAATATAGTTTTTTACTATAGTTTTTTAGATTGTGTCAAATCATTTTTTTCATTTTTGAAATCAAAGTTTTAGAAATAAATAAAAAAATGAGAACTAAGAACTTTTAAAAAAAATTCAAGAAATATAAACTGATTTTCATTAAAAGAACTTTCAAATAAATCACAAATGTTAGAAATCTGCAAGTCCATGTGTGGATTAGGGCCATATATAAGTTTTTAAGCCTTTCTATATGAAATGTAAAATAGAATGGTCAAGCTGAAAAAAGGAAGAAGGAGCCGAGCCAAAAGTGGAATTGAGCAATGGTGACGAATCATAAGGAAGAAACCTACATACAAAAATTGATTAGCGCCCAATAAAATCAAGCCCAGTAAGCTCATCCTCACCTATTCCTTTCACTGTTTTGCAAAACCACCTGCTGCCGACGATTTCGTCAACCTCTGCTGTATATGAAATGAAAGAATGCAATGGAGAAGTCCTCCCCACACTCACTTCATACTCTGTCAAAATTCTACCTAAATTCTCTCTCTCTGAATTTTATTTCTGAGACAATACTTCCTTCAGAAAACTTTTGTCTGCCTGCCAACTCTCAAGAATCCGGTTTTTTTTATGTTGCTTGTGCCTTGTTTCTTTTATAGCATCAAATGGACAGTTGGAGTGGTTTGAACAGTTAGGTTGTTTCCTTTTAAAACCTAACTAATTGAAGGTACGGGCTTCAAACCGCTTATGCTCTTTTCCGTTGGATTATACATATTTAAAATTGGTTTTTACTTATCCTTTATCCACGCGTCAGTTTGTATCTCTGTTTCGTTCTTTGTCAGAATTTTCTGTCTACATAACTCATTTTCCAGAAGTGGTGTAAACTCCTCGCATCTCAATTTCCTTAATCACGCGATTGTCATAACGTTGAGCTCCTGGATCTTAGCCATTCACCTCTTGCTGCAAATACCCTCAAAATAACCTCTTCTCGCATGATGCATTTACACTGTGATCATCAAATTTTTCTGTTTCAATAGGGCTTCCCGAACATCCTTTGATGTGGCCACCATTCTTGGAAGCAAACACTTCTTTTCGTTCCAAGTCCGAGATGTCTCAGATGAGAACCTTCCTCGCCTTATCTCTGCTATATCGGGCTAAAATTTACGCTTTCACTGCCATTGAAGTGAAATATCTGGCCCTGTACAAACAAGAACGAGCAGATGGTATTGAGCATACATACGGAATTTCATTGCCCAAAGCAAAAATGCCTGGTGAGCATTCAACGGTACACCTGTTGGTTAATATTGAAATTGCCAAATTCCTCCCTTCGAGCTCCATGTCAAATTTGTGAAGGCAGTATTCCTATTAATTCCAGAATTACCATAGACAGATTCCTATTAATTCCGTCCACATATATCATAAGGCCTTTTGATCTGGTCTTTTTATGCAGCAAGCACCCAATTTCCATTTGATTACATTTGACACAAGCGACAGTATCCTTACGAACGCGAGTTGAATGAATTGGCGGCCAATCTTTGCATCCCACAGCTTTACAACATGGAACCTTTATCACCTGATCTTCGTGGTGTCAAAATCCCGAATTTTGACTGTTATGTTATCTGAACAGGAGCGAAATTTCAAATCAGTCCCACATAACTTAGGTCGTGGGAAACTTCATATCTGTTGGTATAGCAGTGATTTTATCCGTAGATGCATGCAAAAATTTGGTTGCAAAGCTTGTGGACGGATTGTCAACACGACGTGGGGATCACCAGTTACAACAAGGCTTATGTGTTCCAAGCTCCCAAAGAACGATGGTGAAGGATTTCCTATGGTATTTGTTTGTTTAAAACTGAATTTTCGCATCAACACTGTAGAATATCCAAAATTAAACTCTTTTCCATGTTTTTATCAATAGATTTTTTATTCATCATGGAATTCCAAAAAGCTTTCCAAATATGATTTTTTAAACAAAACTCGGTCTTGCTGGGCAAATCCCATATTTGTTGTGATTCAGCTTTCAGGGGGGTTGAGATATTCAACGCCTTCGCTATGACGTTGGGTTAAGTATCTTGAAATGACTGCGTGGTCACAGAATTGGATGGCTTATTCGATTTAGGCTATCAACCATGGCTTAATAAGAAGTAGACTCGGTAACGTTTTACTTTTTTGGGACCTTGGCATGACATAGAACAATGTTTAAAACATAACGAATGGAAAGTATAACCCTTGCATTGTAAAGCTTATAATTGAAGAAAGAGGCATGAGCATATCTTGGAAAAGTATATGGTTTAAAATATAATCAAAGTTACACGTGTCATGTGAAAGGGGCCATGGAGGATATGTCATATTGTTTGCTTTGTAATATCCAAAGTCATAACCATTGGTAAGGTAAAACATCTATGAATTAATATCATAAAAGTGACATAAAATATATATGGGAAAGTGGGGCATGGAGTATATGCCATATTGTTTGTTTTTGTAACCTCCGAAGTCATAACCATTGGTAAGGTAAAATATCTATGAATTAATATCATAAAAGTGACATAAAATATATATGCGAAAGTGAATCATAGTATTAAATTAAATTAAATTTGATACTGATAGTGTTAGAAATGGGAGAAAATACTTTTAAATTGTAGTGATAGATTCACGAGAGTGTGTAAAAGTTTGTACAAGTAGTTGACTGGAGTGGGAGCATGGCAATGCTTTTTCGGCTAAGATCTATTGAAAAAAATCGTCGTCAACAAGTTGGAATTCAACCATTTCTACCTAGGTCAATTTTTGGACCTTGGGTGGAGAGGGAGGAGCGGAGGGAGTGGATGGTTTAGGGTAGGGATTAAAGGGGGTTTTTTTTGTTTAAGAGAAAACATGTTGTTCTTCTTTATCTCTTTCAGTAGATTCCACCCAAGTGTAAGGGTGATCCATTAGGACGTGGGCATGGATCTGATCCTCGATGCCACTGATGAAGAATTCCCAAAAAAACACATCTCACATGCCCTTCATGTGGAAATCCAAGCGCTCAAATGTATCTATAAAGTCTTCCATTGTGCTAGATTGTTTCAATTGTGTAAAATGACCTAAATGGTGAGTTTTGGTGTCAAAGTGTTCATAAAACTCTGCAACAAATTGTGTCCAAGCCACATACCCTTAGTGGTGATTTTTTCTCCATTTCAACCATTTCCATTATTCAGGATCTAGATAGAGAACACCATACTGAAGTTTGGCCAACTCATCAGTAATGTCTTGAAAAGAAAAATAGTGCTCCATTTGAGTGACCCAACCCTGTGGGATCGAAGCCTTCAAATTTGTTCATCTCCACTCTAGGAAGACGTAGGTCCCACTGAAAGTGGATGGAAGGAAAGGATGTGGAATGGGACGATTAAGTGACTTTGTGATTATAAGGTGGGGCAGAAGAGAAGGGATCTTGGTCTTGCTTAAATAGTATAGTCAGGTTGTTCACTGCTTCTTGGGATTGTGGACGCATGGTTATCAAGTGGGTTACTCATGCGAGAATTGATTCTAGTGGGGAAAGCTGAGAATTTATGCTAACGATATTGGAAGGGAATAAATATTAGTCCTGGTTTTCTCATTAACTTTGTCCAAGGTAGTGAGGCATTGTTCCTAATCTTGGATACTTGTCTGGTCCATTGCGATAGGAAAGAGGGTAGGTGGGTCCATATACAAAAGGGGTTATTGGTGAATGTTACAACAATGATCAATGCAAATATAGGAATTCAATGGGATAGATGTTGAATAAGGGTGATGGAAAGGGGTCAGGTCCATGAGAAAAAAAGATTAAAAATGATAAGTTCCACTGCGATTAGGAAGAAGAAAGGAGTCCAATGGTATAGGTCTCAAATAATGGTGCAGGAAGGACCCAAGCTTATGCTCTGATGTAAATAATATTGTACTATCGAAATGCCCAGATTATTAACAGAGAAAAAATTATAGTAATTTAACAACCATAATGTAGGAGGTGAGGTTTCATGGAAAAAATATCCTTTATGTTCCTTTTCTAGTATGTTCCCCCAGGTTAGGGTTTGAAGGGTTCCTATGGACAAGGGTTTTCCCTATGTTATAGCTCTTTTCTATACATGTGGTTTCAAAAAGTAGTACTCATCCCAATATCTCAGGGCACCAACTAAGGAGGCTCCACGCACGTTAGTCGTACGACCCAATTACCCAAGTACTAGAGAGTATCTTCCTAAGTGTTTTTATCGGTGGAAGTATAACAGTCATGTGTCCGATCAATTAATCTAGAGTTGGTTTCAGGAGACCTATGAGACTTTCGATATACCTCCTAGTATATGGGAGTGACGACCATGTAGAAATTTTGTCTAATGCAGTACTACTCGAATGGTACCAATATGGGTTATAGAGGTTTCCAGCAAGGGTAAAAATGTGGTTTTTAGGCAACCCCATGAAACATTTTGTATCACCTACACGTAGTCTTCCCCACCGCAGTTTTACCTATTGAATGACAAATCTTTGTGCTTTAAAGATGCTAAAAGTACATGTCTTTACCCTGGAAAAAACTTTACCTAAAATTCCTGCCAAGGAAAGTTCTATGATATGACTTATAAGGTACTAGATGTAATATAAAATGTAGAAACACGAGTTTTCTATAGATATCAATGGAACAACAAAATATTGAAAAGAGAAATACCATAAATAATACCTTTATTCAAAGAAAGTAATTTTCACTTTCCTATTCGAGAGGGAAACCTCCAACATAATAGATATCTATTACAATAATTCTCAAGAAAAATATCTCTCATGCCTCCTACTCTCATTTATACTAATTCTATCTTCTAAAGAGCATTCTATAAGAATAGCTTTCTAGAAGAGGAAGCTTCTATTAACACTTCATACATTGACTTGTTCACATTTATTAACTAATGTCGGCCTTTATTACATAGAAAATATATTCTACCTATGTGAGGGGTTAGGGAGGTTATATCCCTAACATAAAATGTATGCAGTACCATCCCAAGACAACCATTGTGAAATGAGTAATGAGCATGTGTAGAACTTATTATCTTGTACATTTTTGTCATACTGATCCTTTTCTTTTCTTATGAAATCTTTTATGTGGTTGTGTGTGAGCTTTGGCTTGATGAATGTTTTGTTTTCTTATTTTATATCGAATTTCAGTTTCGATGAGAGAACTCAAAGCGCTAATACTTAGTATTAGGTTAAAATAAGAAAACAAAATCTATGGAAACAAATGTTTTCTGAAAAATGGTGGGTTGAATTCTTAACAGTCATGCACTTCTAGAAATCAACATTCTGATATTCAAAGAAATAAATCTAAATTTTCATTATATGGATTTTTCTTCAACTGTCATTTTCTCATATCAATGTTTTTCCATTTTTTTAAACTAGTCTTTTTCTCTTCTTATGTAATATTTTATGTGGTTTTGTGGAGTAGTGAAGTCAAATAAATACTCTTTTCAAGGAGCATGATGACTTTCAATAACTTTAGATTTTTTGGCAAGGGTTTGAAGATTGTTCAAAGCCAAAGAAATACTCTCTTAATGTCATCCATTTCTCATACTGATCATTTTCCAGATTGTCGGACTAACATTTTTCTCTTCTTGTGCAATATTTCATGTGGTTTTGCATGGTTTTGTGGTGGAGTGGTGAAGACGAATAAATACACTCTTAGGGGATCATGATGATTATCAAGAAGTTTTGGGTTACTATGAAGGGTTTGAGAGTTGAATCTGAACAAGTACTCTCTTAATTTATTTCTATAGTCAACTTAAATTCAAGTAATATACATCAAAGAAAAATTTAGAGTTGATATTACTTTCAAAGATATTATTTACAATTAAGTTTAGTCAACCATAAAGTTAACATTATTATAGTTACAATGTAATAATAATAATGTAACAAATATAATAATATTTTACCATTATGATCTTACCATTATCATTATTAATATTATATTAAGAAACTAATTATCATTACACTAAAGATATTAATTTAAAATTTTCCTTAAGATGTGATGGTTGATTGTGTTGTATGTAAAAATTGGTAAACAATATTTTTTGTTTGAATTTGGTAAAGAATTTTTTTAACATTAAGATGTGATGGTTGATTGTGTTGTATGTAACAATCGGTAAACAATATATTTTTTGTTTGAATTTGGTAAAGACTTTTTTTTTTCTTGGCAATGTTATAGTTTCAATTTATTTTAGGATTTGTCAAGGATTGCCTCAAAAACTTTTACAATCCCTTAAAGTATAAGAAATTATGCTTTTACAATTTTGACCATTACGAAGCATGGTTGTTTAGAATTTTATCTAATAATAATGCTCTGACCTATATGAAGCATGGTTGTTTAGAACTTTATCTAATAATAATGCTACATTAATTAATAATGTTAATGATGTTACATAAATATAATGCTAATTGATATTGATGAAGCAATAAATAAAATGGTTGAGGAAATAGTAAATTTAAATCTTTATAGCAAGAATAAACATCATTAATTATAAAGTTTGAATATAATTATTGTTATATTAGTTTGATGAATAGTTTATTCTTAAACGTATTCTCAATTTTTATGAATACTCCATTATTAAATGGAAAGTTTGAATATAATTATTGTTATATTAGTTTGATGAATAGTTTATTCTTAAACGTATTCTTAATTTTTATGAATACTCCATTATTAAATGGAAAGGTAACACTTCTTCTATATCCAATGTCATTGAAATGTTTAAATTCATTAATATTTATTAATTGTTCACAAAAAATCTTTATTTTCAATATTTTCAAAATGTTCCATTTAACCTTATATTTTATTTTAATTTTAAATTACATTAATATATATATA
>ML778473.1:664041-691496 GCA_009831015.1 Picea engelmannii
TTAATAAAAAGTGCCTTATATTAATATCAACCAAAAAACTATACAGAGACAAGTGTCATCCACCTGTCCCTCCACAAAAGGGAAACCAACAAAGGTGGTCTACTAATGTTCAAGCCTTGCCATGTTCACCTGTGCTTTTGCACCAAAATTACAATTGACATAAAAATCGCAGTGAAACTACATGAGAAAAATAGATTGATTGGATAATGGTGCTTTCGGCTCAAGATGGCCATAAGTTGAGCTATCATGGTAGAGAGTATGAAAATATAGTAGGAAAAGAAAATAAGGTTGTTGTAGCTCGCTAAACCAACGAGTATACAACTAGTATAGAACAAAACAACTGAACCTGGTAACATTAATCTGTGACTAGGACCAGTTGACCATGGATGTTGTAAGATGGGATGAATTGTTGGTTGCATCTTGAGCACTTGGAATCCATCGGTGCATCTGAGAGAGCCTCGAAAAGGATTTCCATCCTTTGGCTGCGAATTCGCTGAGAGTTCCGTTGGTTTGCCTACATCTATCTAATTTCGAAGAGTATGTTGAGGTGCTCATCCATGAGGTGATTTTCGAAGTCTTGAGCCTGGTCGTCTTCCTCTTTGTCCTTTGGGCTACCGTCTTCTGGAGGTGTGTCTAAGGGATGGATCTCCTCCTCTACTCGGTAGCTACCATCCGCATAATATGGATCGCTTGGTTTAATAATGGGAGGGGATAGAAGGTTAGTGGGAAGAGGTGTGCATGCATCTAGGGGTGGCACCTCCCCTTTAAATTTACAAAGTGACTAGAGGGTATGGGGGTAATGGACAGTGGAGGATTCTGCCTCCAATTTTACCAGAGAGGTTCCATGGATGAGAGCCAAGTTTAGTCTCTTGGTGGATTGATGCGATCTAACCAAGTCGGTGATGAGCACCCTTTGTGAGGGGGTGAGCCTGGTTTTTCTGGAGAGGTTGTCGCAGTTTCGGGACCCTTTCTTTGATTTACCTCGCTCCAAAGGTATGCTGGAGGGGAAGTGATGGTGGGGGAGGGGAGAGATGGAGACAAGGGAGTGGTGTAGTGGGTGAGGAAGGGAGACTGAGAAGCCTTGGGTAGGGATGGAGCTAAGGTAATCAGAGGGGTTGCCACTAGTGCTAATGGAGAGGTCGCAACATGAATAAACTTGAAAATTGCAGTGGGAGCCGAGGAGCTCAACTAAGAGGGTGCAATAGATGGGAAGAAAAATCAAGAAGGGCTCCCGAAATAAGAGTTGTTTTCCACTCTGAATGCCATTGAAGGGTGAAGTGACACCTGAAATCACAAATGATGTGTGAGGAGACCTTTGCGTCTGCCTGGTGCATCATGTCTAGATGGTTTGATCGCTCGAGTGCCTGGCCAGGAACATTACCATAAATCCTCTAATGGTGTGAACCATGGAGAAGTGAATGCCTGGGGGCTGGTAGCCAGGGTTAATAATGCCCACGGCTGCTCTGTGCCAGTTGTCTGCACACTTTCTCTAGGTAGCACCCCATCTAGGTAAATTACATTAAAATATAATGTCACATTCATTTATTAATTAAGGGGTGTTCCTCAGTTGAATTAATTACTGAAGTTCCATATTGGATAAAGTTCAATAAATTTATAAAGTTTAATCAATTAATAAAGTAATCAATTTAATAAACTTTAATAATTTATTTTAAAAGTTTAATAAGTTTATCTAATATTTACAATTCAATCAATTTAATTGAGTACTTAAAATAGCATGATTGCAAGAGATTAGTTTAATTTGAAACCGATGTTTCGACACTTTTTTGGAATACATAAAATAATTGATATTGATATTAAAAAAAAATATTTAAATTGATATTCTTGAAACAATAAATATAATAGTTAAGTAAATAGTGAATGTAATTCTTCATAGAAACAATTAAAATTCCTATCTTTGTGACAAAAGAAAAAATTTATTAGAATTTTTTTTCAAAAAACTTCCCCAAAACTCCCATTTCACAAGATGTTAATGTTACATTGTGACGAAGATAAGATGATGTTGCAATGTGATGAAACTCGACATTGCAATGTACACAATGAGTATAACATATCCCCATGTCGCATTTGAACATAACCTTCGATCAACATCACATTGTGATGGAATCCAAGATAATCATCCATCACAATTTGAAGATATATTTCGTCATTCCAATATGATGAACATACCCCCATGTCACAATATAGGTTACAACCCAATTCCACAATGTGATCTACAAAATCCAACTTTTCAATGTAACATACAATTCAATACATCATATTGTGACAAGCATAGACCAATGTCGCAATGGCATGAACACAATCAAAATATTAAAGTAAAATTAGCATACATATCCCAATGTCACAATGTGATGGTCATAACTTGGTGTTATAATGTAAAAAAACAAAATCCAATGTCACAATTTCATGACACTAATCTATCGAACATATCACAATGTTTTTATCTGACATACAAACAAAATGTTTCATTGTGAATTACAAAACACAACTTCGCATTCAAATCCTAATGTCACAATGAGATGAAGATAAACCCAAGTTGTAATGTGATGTTTGTAACCCTACGAAGCAACATGACATACAAGGTCCAATGTCACAATGAGATGAAGATAACCCCGAGTTGTAATGTGATGTTTGTAACCCTACGACGCAACATGACATACAAGGTCCAATTTCATAATGAGATGAGCATAACCATTGATCCATGAGGATCTCAGTGGCCACCCAATTTTTCCAACTAACTCAAAATGGTTTTTGGTAACTTACTATTTTTAGTTGTTTTTCGGTTCCTGAACTTTCGATGCCATTTGGAGGGCATAAACATCAATTTTTCATGATCAAATTATTCAATAATAACCAAAGGATTTTATTGATCCCCCTAAATTAATCTCCCCATCAATACCTTTCCAACGAGCTATCATGTGCTTAAAACAAAGATTGTATGAAAAAGCTACGACCCCCAAACGTTGTTGTACTAACTTATCCCAACGGAGCCCACATGACTTTTGGTGCTACATATCGTAGGGTTAGGTTTTTGGACATCTAGGGTATTGACATACATGTTTATTGTAAAAATTCCTTCAAATCCTCATTTTCCTCATCTTCGTGTGAATGAGCATAGTTGTCACATCTCTTCTCAGAGATAAGTTGTCACCAATATAGCAAGCTTGTTTTCCGTCTGCATTTTACAGTTTCAACATATTTCTTCTTTAATAGAAGTCAATTTTTATGGAATCTCTGTTATTGTTCAATGTTTCTATGTGTTAATGTTATAAATCTGTCATTTCATTTCATTCCTCTCCTAAATATGGATCAGTGATATTAGAGCGGTCTTCTCCTTGTCGTTTTTTTAATGCATGTCCCGATGCGGTTAGGGTACAGGGAGTTGGGTATCAAGATTGTTTATCTTGAAGGAAAACTACTATCACACACCAAAGAAACTTCCCATGGAAGGAGAAAATAAATACGATGGGATAGGAGATCCTTTCAAAATTTTGCTCGAGGAATCCCTTGAGTGAGAGAGGAACGAGATGATGGACAACTTTGCACAAATCCTTCAATGACTGTCGACAAGTGACACATCCACCTCAAGTGGAGGCACCACCCCATTCAAGGTATAGATCAATTTTGGTATTCCTATATTTGAAGGTCAAATATATGTGGATGTCATAGATAAATGGTTAAACCTTATAGAAGGGTATTTTTCTATCCACAATTTTTTTGATATATAAAAGATTACATTTGTTCTCCTCAAGGCCATCACCCATGTCAAATATTGGTGGGAGACTTTTTGTGAGAAAAAGAAAATGGAGGGATCCAAATTATTTGTAGTTTCACCCACTTGGGTTTCCGTTGGGGATGATATTAAGGAACAATACTACCATGTTGGAAGTTATGACGACTTGTATACAAGATGGACCACAATGCAGCAGGAAAGAGACCAAACAGTGCTAGAGTTCACCAATGTCTTCCATACCTTGTGCACAAATATGGGTAGCAAATATTCTGAGAGACATCAGACACTCAAGTACCATGAAGGTATGCATAGATACGTCCATATGGAAATGGAGTTTTTGTACATCTCATCCTTGGGCATAGTCTATCGATATGTTGTCAAAATTGAGCAGAAGCTTAAACAAAATACGCGACAGTTTGGGTCTAAGAACCCCTCACAATAGAAGAATGGAAAGGGAATCCAAAATATGTAGAACAAAGGACATAGAAAATATGGGAAGCATCAAGAAAACTATTCCAAGACACAAGAAAAGAAGGACAATGGGAAGACTAAGAAATATAACGGGAATTGGCTTGACTTCCATAAGATCCCTTGGCATAACACTACTAATTGTCATTCAAAGCACTCATTGGTGGCTGAGGTAAAATCCTATGAATAATATGTGTGTTCTGACCCTGATTTAGAACCAAAAAGAGGAGACAAATAATTGACGTGGGACCCAGTTCCACCATTTCTACCACCAATATCAATCCTGGTGAACCTGGTGATTCATAGGAAGGAAAGCACCTCTTTCATTCACATATGTGGGTGAAAGGAACTCCGCTGCACTTCATAATTTATAGTAGTATTTAGAAGAACCTCATCTCAACAAAGGTCATCACGCAACTAGCCCTGCTGACAATGTCGCACCAGCATCTCTACACTATCCGATGGCTCCATCAAGGGAGCGATATTCGCGCCAGCCAATAGTTTCGCATGTCATACGACATCAAGTCATTAAAATATGAGGCATTGTGTGATGCTTCTCTTCTTGAAGTTTGTGATCTTATTTTTGGACAATCTTATTTATGGAAACATCATGATGTATATAAGTCTAGGCCTCGTAGTGTTATTAGTACTTTGAACAGGAAATTGTAGAAGATACCCAAGGTAGTCCCACCTAGTGCTATTTCCTTGATATCTTCCAAGAAATGCAGGAAGGTCATTTCTCATAACATGAAAATTTTCTTCTTCATGATTCACTCTCAGAATGAGTGAAAGGTTGCAACCACATCCATGACCTCTGTAGCCAATATATCCACATAGAAGAAACAAGTGGATAAGGTCATGGAAGAATACAAAGACATATTATCATCACCTACTGTGGTACCTCTACACTATCAGGTCAAGCATCCCATCGATATGACCCCTAAAGAACCGCTACCCGATGGTCCAGTATATCACCAATCCTTGCTAGAAAATTAGGAGATCAAGTGTCAGATCCAAGAACTACTCCGGAAGGGGCACATCTGACCCAAATTAGCACCTTGTGGAAGCCTAATAAAGCATGTGCATAAGAAATATAAGACCTAGTGACTCTGCATTGATTACCAAACCCTAAATAAAATCACAGTCAGGAACCAATACCTGATTCCCTGAATTGACGATCTCCCTCATCAACTCAATGGGCCAAATACTGAAGTAAGATTGATATAAAGTCTGGCTACCATCAAGTTCCAATAGAATAAAACAATGTATGAAAAACTTCCTTCAAGTTAAAATAAGGTCTTTTTGAATGGTTGGTCATGCCCTTTTTTTTACAAATTCCCCAACAACTTTCATGAGGATGATGGACGATATATTACAGCCTTTCACTAATTATTTTGTGGTGATGTATCTGGATGACATAATCATCTACAACAATACTTGGGAAGAACACTTGCAACATATTCAATAGGTTTTTCACACTCTGTGGTAGCACAAGCTATATACCAACTTGGAAAAATGGTCCTTCGGCATGGACATGGTCCAATACCTAGGCTACATCATTGATGTCCATGGTGATCATGTTGATCCATCCAATATCCAAGTCATCTGTGACTGGCCAACCCCATCCATAATCATTGATCTTTGAAGCTTCTTAGGCATTGACAATTTCTATTACAGGTTCGTATTCGTATTCTCCCATATTGCATGGACCCTCAGCCAAATAAGCAGGGGTGGTGGCAAGGAAAAATTTGTCTGGGTCCTATCCCAATAGAAAGTGTTTGATCATCTGAAGAGACGATTGTTCTCATCCCCATTGATTTCATTACTTGACCTACAAGATCGCTTTAATATCGAGAGAAGTGCTTTAGACTATGTTGTGGGCATAGTCATCACTCAGAATAGACACCCTGTGGACTATCATAGTGTGGAATTATCATATGACATAAATAAGTACCCTAATTAAAAAAAATAAATGTACTTCATTGTGCAATCCTATCTCTAGTGGAGGCATTACATTCCTGGGAAGGAGACAGTCATCCACATTGATCATAAGCTATTACAGCTCATGCAGACACAAGAAAAATTGCATAATGACTGCTATCGGAAGTGGTCCACATATTTGTAGTAGCTCCACCTAAACATCAAGTATAAACAAGAATTACCAACCAAATCATTGATTTCCTTATCTGACCTCTAGTCGTGGCACTCACCAAAGTTCTATATTCTTGTGGCCACAAGACCTCCGGATGGCACAACCTCTATGAGACAGATCTAGAGCTCACCAACACCTACCAAATGATGGGATAAAATACAATTGTCACTAATTTCCATCGTTAGGATGGGATTCTATGCCATCTGGTTCATATCTATGTTCCATCAATTGAGAGAGAGAAGTTGATTTTGGAATCCCACTATAGTCGGGTGGCACGACACTTCGATGTGGAAAAAAAAGTGGCAGTGTTGCAACAACATTTCTACTAGTCGAAACTATGAAAGGATGTCAGCAAGTATATATGGTCTTACACTCCCTACATTATTTACAAACCATCCACTAAGAAACAAGTCTTGTACACTCCTCTTCATACTCCCGATAGGCCCTAGGAATTCATCTCAATGGACTACATGTTGGGCCTTCCATCCACCAAGCAGGGAAATGATTGTGTTTTTGTGGTGGTTGATCACTTTTTCAAGATGGTGATTTTGGCCTCCTACAAGAAGAGAATCATAGTGGAGGCCATTTCCAATATCTTCTTTGAATGAGTGTGGGTACATTTTGGGATCCATCAAACCATTATCTCAGATTGGGAAAACTAGTTCCTCAACACATTTTGGTCGAGCCTTTGGTCACTACTGGACACCAAGATCACCAAGTCAACTTCCTTCCACCCATAGATGGATGGTGAAACCAAGGTCATCAACCAGATGATAGTTCACATCCTGCACATGTACAATAACAAGCACCCCCACACATGTGATGATATTCTTCCCTATGTTAGTAACAACTACAATAGAGCCATACATAGCTCAATCGGACACAAACCCTTTTAGGTGCGGTTGAGATTTCAACCATTAGGTCACATGGATGTTGCACTACCCCTTGCGTCCACCCAGGAAGACTCATCGCATGCTCCAAATGGAACTAAAAAATCAACCCAATTCATTTAACAAATCCATCAAATCCTCCAATAGGTTCAAGATATTTTATAGAAGTCCAATTCCAAGTACAAGCAATGCCATGATAAACATCGGGTGCCACATGAATTTTAGGTGGGAGACAAAGTCTAGTTGCACTTGCAGAAAGAATCCCTTACAGGGGCTCATTAGAAGCTTTGTGCACTCTATTATGGACCTTAGACCATCACCAAGGATGTGGATAACAATTATTTCTAGTTAAACCTTCCCCCCTTCCTTGGCTTGCACCTAGTGTTCAATGTGGACCTCCTTCGCCCTTATTTTCCACAATTATTGGACACCTCAAAGATAGTAGAATAGTTGACACTAAAAAATATCAACCATGAATACATGGAATAGGAATCCATTGATCATATCATGTACATAGAGGTCAATGGAACTCCCCAGCAAAGGATCCATGTTTATGAGGTTGTCAAAGTAGGGAAGCTCCTACACCAAGTCAAGTGGCTCACTCAGGGCCAAATTCTGAAGAAATTTCCTCATTTGATGGGGACACTTAATGAAATGGAGACCATTTCTTCCTAATGGTGGAGGATTTATCTAGAAGGATCTCGATGGCCACCCACCTTTTCCACCTAGCTCAAAACAATTTTTGGAAACTTACTATTTTTAGCATTTTTTCATTTCTTGAACTTTCGAGGCCGTTTTGAGGACCTAAACATCTCCTTTTCACAAACAAAAAACATAATGATAGCCAAAGAATTTTATTGAGCCCCATAAATGAATATCCCCATCAATACCTTTTTCAATGAGCTATCGTACTCTCAAAATAGAGATCGTATGCAAAAGTTATGACCCTGGGGGAGTTAATGTACTAACTTACCCAATAGAGTCCACATGACTTTTTTCACTTCATCTCCTAGGGTTAGGTTTTTGGATGTCTATGGTTTTGGAATTCATGTTTATTGTAAAAATAACATCAGAGCCTCATTGTACTCATATTCTTGCGAATGAGCATAGCCATCACATATGTTCTTAGAGATAAGCTGCCACCATTCTAGCAAGCTTATTTTGAGTCTCCATTTTACAGTGTCATCATATTTCTTATTTAATAGAAGTCAAGTTTTATTGTATCTCTAATATTGTTCATTGTGTCTATGTTTTAATGTTATAAATATGTGGTTTCATTTCATTCCATTCCTAAATCCAAATCAAACCTACATTGCAATCTGACAACCATAACCCTACGCCACAATGTGATGATCATACTTCAACATTGCAATATGATGATCATAACCCTACATTGTAATGTGACCCATATTCATTCATATGTCGACCATAGTAAACCTAATTCGACCATAATTTGACCATATTTAACCATAGTCAACCAAAATTTAACATAATCAACCATGCTCAGCCAAATTCAACCATGGTCAACCATAGACAATGTATATCAACTAATCTCAACATGGTCAACATAGCTAACCATACTCAACCATGGTGAACTATTGTCAACAATGGTCAACCATAGGTAACAATAGACAACTATAGTTAAACAGAGTTAACGATAGTCTTTTATAGTCAATGATGCTCAATCATGCTAAACTAAAGTCAATGTGGTAAACTATAGTAAACCATACTCTGTCATGGTCAACTATAATTACACATGGACAACCATGGTCACCCATAGTTAACCAAAAGTCGACCATAATAAACTCTCATTGATCATAACTTGGCCATACTTAACCACAATAAACCATAGTCAACCATAGCCAACTACATTCAACAATAGTTGACCATGTACAACCATAATCAACCATGGTCAACCAAACTCAACCGTGTTCTACCATACTTAACCATTGCCAACCATACTCAACCATGGTCAACCAAACTCAATCAATCTCAACAATGGGAAACCATGGTCAACCATAGTCAATCGTAGTCAACCATATGTAACCACGATAAATGATATAAACCTATGGTCATCCATGGTCAACCATGGTCAAGCATATTAGACTATAGTCAACCATACTCAATCATAGTAAAACATGTTCAATCATAGTCAACCATGGTTAACCATAGTCAACCATGGTCAACCATAGTCAATCATGGTCAACCATAGTCATCCATAATCGAACATAAGCAATCATAGACATAAATAGTCAATCAAGGTCAACCATAATCAACCATGGTCAACCTTTATTAACCATAGGAAACCATACTCAACCCTAGTCAACCATGGGAAACCATAGTGAACAATGGTCAACCATAGTCGACCATAGTCATCCATACTCAACCATAGTAAAAAATGGTCAACAATTATTGACCATGGTAATCCATAGTCAACCATAGTCAACCATGGTCATTGATAGTCAACCATGATCAACCATAATCATTAGTAGATAACCAATATCAACCATGGTCAACCATCTTTAACCATATGAAACCATAGTCAACCATGGGCAACCATAATCAACCATGGTCAACCATAGTTGACCATGGGAAACCATAGTCGACCATGGTCAACCATAGTCAACCATGGTCAACCATAGTCAACTAAACTCACCATAATAAATCATGGTTAACCATAGTCAACTGAATTCACCATGATCAACCATGATCAAGCATACTCATCCATTGTTAACCTTCGTCAACTATGATCAACCAAAATCACACATGGTTAACAATAGTCAACCAAAATCACCCATGGTTAACAATAGTCAACCATACCCTCCCATAATCAACCCTACTCAACCATGGTCAACGTCAGTCATCCATGGTCAAACATAGTCAACCATGGTCAACCATAATCACCCATAGTCAAACATGATCAATCATGATCAACCATGGTCAACCAGAGTTAACCATATTATTTACCAAAGTCAACAATGGTCAACCATTCTAAATGATAGTCAACCAATTGCAACCATATTCATTGATAGTCAATCAAGATCAACCATAGTCAACCATGGTCAACCATCACTAACCATAGCCAAGCATAATCACCCATACTCAACCATAGTAAACCATGGTCAAGCATACTCAACCATGGGTAACCGTACTTAACCATGGTCAACCATAGTTCACCATGATCATCAATAGTCAACTGATGCAGGAGCATAAACGTTGTAACTCATTTTCAAAAATCTAAGCCTCTAAAAGGTGAATTGGTTGAGGAGTGTGTGATTATATTTGAGCGTGCATCCAAGAAAGAGCATGTTGGCTGTAATTTGTTGTTCTGAGAAATTAGTTAGTAATTTTAGGGAACTTTTATAGATAATTGTGGATCTAAGATGGTCCACGAGTTTGTATTGTTTTGTTATTTAATTTGTAAATCTTGCAGGTGTAGACGTGCATAAGGCGACAAGGGAAGAAAATTGTGTAAAACAATGCACCATGTCGAAAGCATCTGATCTCAAATCTAATACATTTAGCATGCGATTATTTGTTTTTGTGCATGATCTTTTAATTTTCATATTATCTATGTTAATTCCCACTTAAATTAGATGATAAGGAGATAGATCAAGAGGAGGAATGAAGTTCTTATGGACTTCGTAGCTTTTTGTAACCCTAACATAGAAGATCTAAGAAAGAGATCGAGGAGTGATAGATCATGGACATAATGAGACTGTTGAAATATTGTAACTATGAAGTATATTCTAAGTATAATTGAGTTATTATTAAATAGATCAATCCCCTTTTTTGGATTGATCATGTCATGACTTATGTAAGCCCAAATCCCCTATTGTGGATTAGTCAAACCATGTTTACATGATGGTAATTGAAGATTTGGCCCCTAGGGAGAATTAAAGTGATTTTAGACACTAGTTGAAGAAGACAACTCTACTTGATTAAAAGACACAACCCTAATACTCCTCAACTAGTATAAATAAGAGAGGTTAGTGCATCATTTATTGACTCACTCAAGTCACTCATCTAGTGCACAAGTTTGAAGGAAGATGGAGTTAGAAGAAGGAGAAGAGAGAGGTGCATTGCTCAATCTTGGATATTCTTTATTGTTTGGTATTTTATCTTGGCATTGTATTGGCAATCTATATTAAGGAAGTTTTTTCTAGGTTTTCTCCCCCATGAAGCTTTCTTAGGATAAAATGTTATGTACCTTATGATTCTGTTTTTCTTAGTGATCCTGCTTATGCTATTATTGTCTAGTAAATTAAAATGAACTTAATAGGAACTCTATTTAACATGGTATCAGAGATAAATTGAGTAGAGAATCTTTCACTCGATAACTAAAAACGTCACCGTTGTCGTACAAGAAAATTAGGGATTTTGTTGGAAGGTATTATTTTCATAAAAATTGTCTAGGGAAGTGCACCCTAGCCTAGCAAATTCATTGGCAGCTTGAGTGCACATTTTCAGTGGCCAGAGCCTCTAGAAAGTGAAACCCTAGATTTCACTGGTACCAAAAAACCAGGAAACCAGAACCAGTACCAAAAGTACTAGTCAATATTTACGTAGGCTTAGCTTCAAGGGGTAAAATTTGGATTTTCTTAAAACCGAATTCACTAGCGTCCTCGCCTCAGCCCATTGCATCTCCTGGTAATTTAAGATTTAATTTTTTAGCACGTTCAATTTTTTGTCATTTTCCCAACGCTGGGTCAAGATGCCTGCAAAAACCAAGCTTGTTGACAAGTTAGAAGGTGTGGAAAAATTTTGTACCTGTAAGTACAGGATTGCACTCATTCTTGAAGAGAATGACCTTGAAAAATTCATAAAGGAAAATGTATCAGAACCCAAAGAAGCTACAACCAAAGAAAAGTACCAAAACGATATGGTTAGGGCCAAGAGAATCATTGCAGATTCTATTAAATACCACTTGATCCCTCAAGTATCTTGTAAGAATACTCCAAAATAAATGTGTTATGGCCTAACTAGAATGTCTGAAGGAAAGAATATCAACTGAAAGATGAATCTAAGAACCCAACTCAAGAATACAAAGATGCAGAATGCAAAAACCGTTCATGACTATTTCTCTAGGGTTTCTCAATTCAAGGAATAGATAGAAGAAATTAGAGATAACGTAGATGAATATGAGCTCATAGTGACAACTCTTAATGGTCTCACAAGACCTTGGGATGCCTTCATCCAAATTGTGTTTTGAAGAAAGGAGAAACTCCAATTTGAAAGTCTTTGGGAAGAATGTGTAAAAAAGAAAACAAGAGTAGCTAATTGAGAAGCAATACTATCGAGGGATCAAGATAAATCCCTATCTTCTCATTCTAAAGGAAAAAATAGAAGCTCTCACTTCCATAAGGAGACCCACATGCATAAGGAATCTCACTCCCTAAAAATATTAACCCAATTTCATAAAGAATATCACCCTCCAAGGAGATTTCAGATGTTTCATAAAGGTCAAAGAAGAGAAAAATATTTCTCCTCTTATCAATGTTATCATTGTGATAATATGGGACACATTGCTAAGAATTATCCTTCCATAAGAGAAAAATACAAGAATATAAATAACAAAATACATCATGCCCAGGCAGTTGAAGATGATGAGCCACCCACAAAGATGATTAATGAAAACATTGGAGACTATGTTTTATTCTCTTCTCTCTCAGGATCCGTGACACCTGGAGAGGATACTTGGCTCATAGATAATGGTACCTCTAAGAAAAAGAAATCTCAGAGAGACATTCTCTACATCCTTACAGAAAATAATTTTCCCAAGAAATTTACACTCAGAGATGATTATCACTACCCTATCAAAGGAGTGGGAGAATCCACCTAGAAAATTGATTCAGGGACTCCGATAAAAATGAAGGATGTACTTTATGTACCAGGTTTGACAAAGAATTTTATTTCTATATAAGCTCTAGATAAGAAATTCTTCATATTTGCATTCATATATGGTGAAATTATTATGTAGCCTAAAGGAAAAAGTATAGAAGATGCAATTGTTATTGGAACAAAAGAAGGTGGCTTGTATAAATTAAAAGGTAAATCAGGTGTAGCCTTGACTCACTCCACTGAGAGTCCATGTGAAATTTTGCATAGAATAATAGCTCACATCAACTACAACTCCTTACCATATGTAAGTAAGGTAGTCACAGGTCTACCATAATTCAGGGTTGATCATGAAGGTGTGTGAAAGGGATGTGCACAAGGAAAGAACATAAAGAATCCTTTCCCAAAGAGAGGCAATAAAGTAGATGGAATCTTGGAGCTCATCCACTCAGATGTATGTGGCCCAATTCCTTCAACCTCTCTCAGTGGGCATATATACTATGTGTCATTTATTGATAATTATTCTCGCAAGACTTGGGTTTACTTCTTGAAGTCAAAAGATGAAGTATTTGGAAAGTTCAAGGAATTCAAAGCCTTGATAGAAAATCTCTCTGAATGAATTATCAAGATACTGAGGTAAGATAATGGAGGAGAATACACCTAAAAAAAAATTGTAAGATTTTGTAAAGATGTCAGAATTAAGAGGGATATCACTACTACCTATAATCCTCAACAAAATGGTGTAGCAAAAAGAAAGAATAGAACAATAATGGAAGAAGTGAAGACTATGATCCATGATCAAGATATTCCAATGCGATAACAACAATGTTTGTCCAAACTATATTATCCCATAGTGCACTTGGATTCAAAAACGCTGAATAAATCTTCTCTGGAAAGAAACTAGAAGTAAGACATCTCAAGATATTTGTATGTCCAGTGTTTGTACACATTCCGAAATAAAGGAGAACCAAGATGGACCCTCTAGGAAAGAAGGGAATATTTTTTGGATATTGTGAGGACTATAAGGCCTTAAGAATTTACATACAATATTAACATCATATTGATATCAACATAGATGTAACCTTTGATGAATATGAAACACTCAAGAAATCAAGGATATTCCAGCTTGAAGAAGTATATGAAGAAGAACCTGTAGCTCCCAGAGTTGCAAAATCAGTGAGGGAATTTATAGTTACCCCTGATGATGAGATTCAAAAAGATCATGATATGATATAATCTCAAGAACCTCCCCAGATGAATATCTCTCACAAGAGAAATCTAGCTTGGGAAAGGAAATTTATTCAAGATGGAGAGAAGTATGGTTCCCTGGAAGGAACCATGAAACAAATCAAGAAACCTTATCCATTCTCTAGTTATATGGATTTGATATGTGATCTCATAGAAAATGATCCTATTTGATTTTAAGAAGCCATTCAGAAGAAAGAATGGGCAGATGCCATGAAAAATAATATCAGTCCATTATAAAGAATGATGTATGGGAAATATTTCTAAGACTGAAGAACAGAGATGTGGTATATTCCAAATGGTTATACAAGACAAAACATGTTGTAGATGGAAGTATTGAAAAGCATGAAGAAAGGTTTGTAGTTCGTGTATTTTCTCAAAAGGAGGGCATTGATTATGAAGAGACATTTTCTCATGTAGACATATACACTTCTTTCAGAACCATCATAGCCCTTGCAGCTAAGATGAAGTGGAAGTTACACCAAGTGGATGTGAAAACAACCTTCTTAAATGGTGTTATTGAAGAAGAAGTGTATATGGAACAACCGTAATATTTTGAAGTTGAAGATAGAAAGACTCATGTATGCATGTTGATGAAGGCTTTGTACAGGTTGAAGAAAGCTCCTAGAGCTTGGTATGGTAGAATTTATATTTTCGTGATGAGATTGGGATTTACCAAGAGTAAATTTGATTCTAACCTTTACTTCAAGGTTATGAATGATGAGCCATGGGTTGTGGCCAGTTGAGATATGTAGGGCTAAGTTGTAGCTATGTTGAACATGGGGAATACTCTAATCCCATGTGTGGGGGTTCTGAGAATTGTACATGCGTAGGATATGCACGATCATTTGATTGACGACTTGAGTTTGGTCATCTTTCTAGGGGTGGAAAGCAGTGGATTTGGTGAGCTTGGTGTCCAACAGTGACCAACAACTCATCCAAAATGTGTTGAGGAATTGACTATTCCAATTTGAGACAATGGTTTGTGGGATTCAAAAATGTGCCCATAGGCATTCAAAGAAGAGCTTGACAGTGACATCTATTGTGATGCTCTTCTTATAGGTGACCAGAATCGCCATCTTGGAAAAGCGATCAATAACCAAAAAAGAGCATTCATTTCCTCTCTTGGTCAACAGAAGGCCCAACATGTAGTCCATTGAGATGGATTCCCGTGGGATGTCAGTAGTAGGAAGAGGGGTGTATAGGCCTTATTTCTTAATAGTCAGTTTTGAAATACTACAGGCAGTGTAGGACTTGATATACTTGCCCACATCCTATTGAGGTTTCGGCTAGTGGAAATTTTTATGTAATACTTCCATTGTCTTTTCGATGTCAAAGTGTCTTGCCACTCGACTATAGTAGCATTCCCAAATCAGCTTCACATGTTCGGTTGATGGAATGAAGATATGGACCAGATGGCACAACAAACTGTCTTGAAGATGGAGATTAGAAAAAAATTAGTTTGGGCCTAGCATTTGGTAGGTAGTGGTGAAGTCTGGGTCTGTTTCATAGAGGTGGGGCCATGCAAATCTCTGATGGCTGCAAGATTCTTGCACCCTGGTGAGTGTCACAAATGGAGGTTGGTTAAGGAAATCAATGACTTGGTTGGTACCCCCTATTTTATACTTGATGTTGAGGTGGAACTGCTTCAAGTATGTGGACCACTTATGATGGCAGTCATTTTTCAATTTTCCTTGTGTCTCCATCAACTGCAATGTCTTATGATTAGTGTGGATGATTTTCTCCTTCCCAAGAATGTAATGTCTCCACTAGAGACAAGCTTTCACAATGGAGTACATTTCTTTTTCGTAAGTAGGGTACTTACGGACAACATTTGATAGTGTCTCACTATGATAGGCCACGAGGTGGCCATGATGAGTGAGAATGATGCCCATAACATAGTCGGAAGCATCTGTCTCAATATCAATGTGTTTTTACAGGTCAGGTAATGAAAGTACTTGGGATCAATGCAAGCACTACTTCAAATCATAGAACTCTTTTTGTTGGGATAGACCCCACACAAATTTTTCCTTAACACCACCTCTGGTTACCTGGTTGAGGGCTCATGAAATATGGAATAATCCCAACATGAAATTGTGATAGAAATTGGCACGGCCCAAGAAGCTTCGAAGCTCAGTGAGTGTGGTTGGGGATGGAATTCATGGATGACCTGGATCTTGGTTGGATACACATGTAAACCATATTGATCAATGATGTAGCACAGGTAATGGACCATGTCCATGTTGAAGGATCATTTTTCCAAGTTGACATATAGCTTGTGCTTCCACAGGGTGTGCAAAACCTGTTCAATATGTTGCAAGTGTTCTATCCATGTCTCGATGTAGATGGATATGTCATCCATATACACTACTACAAAATTATTTGTGAATGGTCACAGGATATCGTCCATCATGCTCATGAAATTTTTTGGATAATGTCTTAAACCAAAGGGCATGATCAACCATTCCAAAAGACCTTCTTTTGACTTGAAGGACGTATTCCATACATCTATTTGTTCTATTGGGAACTGGTGCTAGCCAGACTTTAGATCAATATTGTTGAAGTATTTCCCCCCCATGAGCTAATCAAGGAGGTCGTTGATTCTTGGAATCAGGTACCAGTTCTTGACTTTGATTTTATTCAGGGTCTAGTAATCAATGAAGCGTCACCATCTCCCATATTTATTTTGTACAAGCATGATTGGTCTCCACAAGTCGATGAGGAGGGACGAATGTGACCCTTGTGGAGCCATTCTTCGGTCTTCCTCTTAATATCCTCATTCTCTAACAAAGAGCGGCGGTAGACTGGACCATTGGGAAGTGTTTCATATAGGGTCAGATCGATGGGATGCTTGACCTGACAGTGTAAAGGTACCCCGATAGGTGAGGAGAAGATATATGAGTACTCTTCCATGACCTTATCCAATTTCTTCTGCAATGTGGAGAGGTCAACCATAGTGGCCCTAGATGTGGTTGAGAATCATGAAGAAGACAAGCTTCCCAGTATGAGAGATGACCTTCTTGCATTTCTTGGCATAGATCAAGGAAATAACACTAGGCGGGATTGCCTCGGGTATCCTGTACAATTTCTTGTTCAAAGTAATAATAACACTACGAGTCCTAAACTCATATACAACATGATATTTCCATAAATATCGTTGGACCAAAAGAAAATAACAAACTTCGAGAGGAGAAACATCACACAATACCTTGTCTTTGAAGGACGTGATATCATACGACAAGTGACATTGTTGGTTGACATGGACATCACTTCCTTGGCGAAGCCATCCAATGTTGTAGGGCTACCAGTGCAGAATTGTTGACAGGGTTAGCCGTTTGATGACCTCTGTTGAGATGAGGTTCTTCTGTCTACTAATATCAATGAAGTGCAGTGTGGTACCCTTCACCCACATCTGTGAATGAAAAATGCACTTGCCTTCCTTTGGATCATCTAGTTCATTTGGTTGAAGCTGGGTGGGAGCAACGGTAGCACCGGGTTCCAAATAAATGATCTGTCTCTCCCTTTCTGGTTATGAATTAGAGTTAGATCATGCATCTAATTTTGACTCTTTCACCTCAACCACCAATGACTACCTTGAGAGACAATCAATAGTGTTATACCAGGGGATCTTATGGAAGTCACACGACTTCCCAATATATTTCTTTGTCTTTTTGGTGTCCTTATTTGCTTGTGGCTTGGAGTGGTTATCCTCAAGTTGTCTATATTATATATATATATATATATTGTTCTATGGGTTGGGGCCGCCCTTCCCTTGCGTTTGTTGTGAGGGGTTCCTAGTCCCAAATTGCCACATATTTTGTTTAAGATTTTTCTCGATTTTGACGACATATCAGTAGGCTGCACCCAAGGATGAGATGTCCAGAAAATCCATTTCCTCTTGGATGTATCTATGTAAACCACCACAATACTTGAGCACCAAATTTCTCTCAGAATATTTGATACGCATCTTGGTACGCAAGGTATGGAAGATATTTGTGAAGTCAGGCATTGCTTGGTCTCTTTCATGCCGTAGTGTGGTCCATTTTGTATACAGGTCATCATAACTTTTGACAGGGTAGCATTGTTCCTTAATATTATCCCCAAAGGAGACCCAAGTGACCACGACTGTAAATAATGGGGTTTGTCTATTTGATTTTTCTCATAGAAAGTTTCCCAGCAATCTTTGACATGGGGAACGACTTTAAGGAGCGCAAAAGTAATAATTTATCTATTCAAAAAGATATGGACATAGAGATACCCTTCTAGTAGATTCAACCATTTGTCTACAACATTTGCATCTATCTCACCTTTAAATATAGGAATATCAAAGATAATTTGAACCATGAAGGGGGAGGTGACTCCGCTTGAGGAAGATGTGTTGCTTGTTGGTAGCCACCGAAGGATTTGTGTAAAATTATCCATCATCTCATTCCTCTATTGCATGAAGGCTTCCTCGAGCAACATTTTAAAAGTATCTCCTATCCCTTCATATTTCGTTTCTCCCTCCATGAGAGGTATGTTGGGCATGTGAGAAATTTTTTCTTCAAGAGAAACAAGGTCAAGACCCAATTCTTTGTACCCTGACCTCGTTGGGGACATGCATTAAGAACGACAAGGAGAAGACCGATTTGATACCACTGATACAGATTTTATGAGAAGAATGAAATGAATACAGATTATTATTAAAATATGCTTAACACAAAATAACAAAGATACAATAAAATTGGTTTCCATTCAATAAGGAAATAAGATGAAACTGTAAAATGAAATGAAAAAACAAGCTTGTTGGAATGGTGGTGGCTTATCTATGAGAAGAGATGTGAAATCTACACTCATTTGCAAGAATATGATTACAATAAGGCTCTAAAATCATTTTTACAATAAACATGAATTCCAAAACCCTAGACATAAAAAACCTAACCCTAGGAGATGAAGCACCAAAATTCATGTGGGCCATGTTGGGGTAATCTAGTACATCAACTTCTCGGGGTCATAAATGTTTCATACTATCTCTATTTTAGGCACATGATAGCCCATTGGAAAGGTTAATCCAAGGATTGCACATGTTTCCATTAGAATCTCACTTTGTATAAATTTTGACTGTGGAGAGCCCTAAAAACATTGTTTAGGGCCACTAAATGACCTCAGAAGTCTGGGACCCGGAAACTAGGAAAAAAATTCCAAACTAGAAAACTGCCAAAACCAACTAGTTTGAATAGGTAGGAGGCCACCGAAATCCATATGGATCATACCAGGCAAGAGGAAACGTCCCTATAAACTTCACAGAGAGAATATCTGAAGAAAAGCACCATTAAAATCCAAGGTGCTCACAAAAGAAGGATGTTGGTTGAGTATTATTGCTTCTGTGGACACATTTCACTCCATATCGTGGGACCATAACCCATAGGTCTGATGATCAAATACAAAGAAATATTGATCTTTGTGACCCTGAAAATAGGTCTTCATCAAGTGGTATGAGAGCGTAGGGAAATATTTCTCTGTGTAAGAGTGAGAATATTTGCAGAGGACTAGAGCAGGGAGTGCTTAGAAGGTTATAGAGGAGAGAACCAAGAGAATACCAAAAGACTGATCTCAGGAGGGAATCTTAGTGTAACATCCCGAACCACCAATAGTCTAGGAAATGATACCACATGGAAATACATACATACATACATCTAACATGCATTTTAATCGAAATAAAACACTTAACACAGAGTTACTGCTACCATACATATTCAAATGTAATAGACAATAATTAATATACACAACGAGATACATGATACCATTCAAGCATCATAGACATGCATAACATAAAAATTAATCACATTAATAATACTTATCTTTTCAACAAGAGTAACACCACCAACTACATACAGACCTTCCGTGAACCTCCCATCCTTAGACCACACTGCTCATCACTCTCAGCAGTAGGTCACCCACGAGATGGGACTAAGCTCTATCGGGTAAGGGAATCCTAGGTTAGGCAAGGTCAACATGAAGACACATAGTTTATGAGGAAAGATTATTTCCCAGGAGCCACTTATGCCCACTTCTCACAGAATCTCATTCCACACATGCATGTCCCACCCCAGAAGTATACACCTTCAATTTCACACAGTTCATCGACTGCTTCACCTCCCTTTCCTTGGGATTCAGCAATAGGTCGAAATAGAATTCTTAGAGCTCTATAGAAGCTACAGGACCCCTTCCAGGAGAACTCACTTTCACAACACAGTCTCTCACCTAGAGAGAGTTGTTTACAGGCTTGACAACCTGCCTCTTCAACCACAACCACCTTTCTCACCTAGAGAGAGTGTTTCACATAGGCCTGACAACCTGTTTCTTCAACTCTGTTCTAGCACAAGGAGGACAACAACAAGGCTCATAAAGGAATAGATGACAGCAACAAGCCACACTCAGCCAAGGAAGTACATAGCCACAACAACCAACAACTTTGACACACACAACACAGACAAATACGGGATGCTTGAGATTCACAGAAGATGTGGCTCATTCCACGGGTTCTCACTGGGTTCAGATGCGTGAATAGAGGACAAAACACATAGGTTGATGATGGAGGTCTTGGGTTCAGACAGAGGATGGGAGAATGGCCAAACGAACAACCTTCTCGTGAGGGTTTCCTTCACTATGCATGGGTATGCAGATGCAGGCACAAAGGAAAAATAGGTTCAAACACCCCAGATCCCAGCAATCTCAGGTGGAGGATGAAAGAATGGGAAGTGAACCCCCAACATGATTGACTTCTGAATATTTAATTTCATGCACCCAGTTTGACACCTGTCTTCCTAGATATGCATACACTCCACTTAACATACGTTCCTTTTCCAGGAACTTATGACAACATTCATCAATTTTCCACCTTAGCCTTTAGGAAATAATAATAAATTATTATCCCCTTTAGAGGTATGCCCCCCATAGCTTATCTTCTAGGCCCAAACACTTAGCCTCCTCCCTTACCCTACCTAGTGGAAACTTAGTTCCCCATCACTCTTTCTTCATGCTCGGTCTACACACAGTGATATTTTTATATTAACAAAATGCATAATTTCATGTACAAAAAGAGGCTCCTAGCCTTTAACACCTAGGATCTCCGACCTACTTACTCATAAGCTTACCAACTTACAATTGCTCGACTCACTAGCCTACAAAATATGTTTACAATACATAATATAACTGGGCTCATCCTTGGGGATATTACAATCCCGTCCCCTTATTTTTGCAGTGTCCTTAGTGCAACTTTTACACAACATCAACAAGATTTTTCAAAATCTTCAAAAAGATGTGGGTATTCTACTCGCATAGCATCCTTATTCTCGCATGTCATGTCCTTAGGACCGTACCAAGTCCACTAGACCTTTACAAGCCCTATATTATGATTCTGGAGCTGCTTTCTTTTCCAGTCCAATATGTGCACCGAATGCACTTTCAAGATGCCTTCTTGCTCCACCTGAATCACATTCCAATTGATTACATGATTAGCATCATGTATATATTTCTTAATCAATTAAATATGAAACATATTATGTACAGTCATGGATGAAGGCAATGCAAGCATATATGCAACTGGCCCAATCCTTTCTAGGATTTCAAATGGCCCACAAAATATGGCTACCAACCTTGAACAGTTTCCAAGACTCAGTGAACTTTTATTGGATTTCACTTTTAGGAAAACATGATCACCCACTTTAAGCTCCCAGTGAGTTCTGTTTTTATCTACATAAATATTCTTCCTGTCTTGGGCATCCTTTAAATTCTTCTTAATTTTTAGCATTTTCTCTTCCATTTCCTTGAGCAAATCTGGCCCAACCACTGCTCTATCAGCTGGATTATCCCAGCTTACTGGAGTATTGCACTTTCTTCCATAAAGTGCTTCAAATGGGATCATATTCAATGATTCTTGATATCCATTTTTGTAGGCGAATTCTACCAAGTGTAGGTAGTCTTTCCATTTATATGGTTTGTCCATCACATACATCCTTATCATATATTCTATCATTTGGTTCACCCTCTTTGTCTCCCCATTGGACTCATCATGATAAGTCGTGCTGAAGTTCAGATTTGTTCTGAATCCTTTGAATGACCCCTTCTAGAAATTTGAGGTAAATTACGAGTCCATGTCAGACACAATTGCCTTGGGAATACCATGCAATCGTGTTATTTCCCTCATAAAAATATCAACAATGTTAGCTGCCTTGTGTGTAGTATTTAGTGGAATAAAATGGGCATCTTTCGTAAGCTTTTCCACCACCACCATGATTGAATCATGTTTTTTGTCGGTCTTGGGAAATTCTATGATGAAATCCATGGTCACCACTTCCCACTTCCACTCAGGAATGGGTAAAGGCTATAGAAACCCTACTAGGTGCCTATGCTCAGCTTTGGCCTTCTAGCATTTCATACATATGGTGATGTATTCTCCAATTTCGTTCTTCATACTTGGCCAAACGTAATGGCTCTTGACTGCTACCACAGTTTTCTAATATCCAAGGTGCCCAGCATAAGGCACATTATGCAATTCTTTCAAAATCATAAGTTCCAATTCTTGGACATTAGGTACATAAATTATGTTCTTGTATAGAAGTGTTCCGTCAGTTTCCAATTTATAATTTTCCACTTTCTGTGGAATCTTACCTTACTGTATCTTTTCTACCAATTCCTTGTACTACAAATCTGCATTTGCAACGTCCAAAATTTCACCTTTAATATCAGTTTGATACATGCTAATGGCCATAGTATGTAGTTCATGCACTCCCCTGTTGAGCGCATCAACCACTTTGTTCTCTTTTCCTTTGATATGCTTTATATCAAAGTCATATTCACAAAGAAACTCCAACCACCTACTCTTCCTAGCATTCAAGGTTGATTGATCAAACAAAAAATCAGACTATTGTGGTCTGTTCTCGGTTCGAACCTCTTTCCCATGAGGTAATGCCTCCATTTCTTCAGAGCATGAATGATGGATGCCAACTGTAAATCACGATTTGCATAGTTCCTTTCATGCTCTTTCAAATTTATGGATTCATAACAAATTATGAACCCATTCTGACTTAGGACTCCTCCCAGTCCTTCTTTGCATGCATATATACACATTACAAAGTCTTCATTCGGGTCTGCAATCCTTAGGATTGGAGCACTAGTTAACAACTGCTTCAATCATTGGAATATTTTCTCACAATCCTCTGTCCATTGAATTTTCTTCTCCTTCCTTTGCAAGGAAGTGATAGGGTAAGATATCCTTGAGAACCTTGCAATGAACCTTCTATAATGGCCAGCTAGACCCATAAACGATCTAACTTCTATCACATTCTTAGGCACTGACTATTCTCTGATGGATTCTATCTTCTCAAGATTCACAACTATCCCATCCTTTAGAATGATATACCCCAAATAATGGATATGCTTTTGATAAAATGAGAACTTTCTCAGTTTGGCATAAATCTAGTGATCTATTAACACTTGTAGCACCATCTTCATATGTTGTTCATGCTCTTCCTCCGACTTGGAATACACTAGTATGTCATCCAAAAATACTATGACAAACTTGTTCATATAGTCCTTGAATAGACCATTCATTAAACACATAAAAACAATGGGTTCATTTGACAACCCAAATGGCACCATTGTGAATTCATAGTGACCATACCTTGTTCTAAAGGAGGTCTTACTGATGTCTTCATCCTTTATTCTTACTTCGTGATATCCTTATCTAAGTTCCATTTTCAAAAATATCTTAGCATCCTTCAACTAGTCAAAGAGATCATCGATCCGTAGCAGAGGATACTTGTTCTTAATAGTCACTTTGTTTAACTATCTGAAATTGATGCAATTTCAACGTCCCTGGTCCAGGTGGATATTGGTGGCCACCCACCATTTCGACAATCCCAACATCAAACAATTCGGATTGTCGACAACACTACACCCGCAACCATGCAGCATTGGGTGGGTTCGCCAAGGATGAGATCTTCGTGTTTGCCAGCAGTGTCGATTGCCATACGGCATCAAACCCTTCAAGGATGAGGTATTATGTGATGTTGCCCCACTAGATGTCTGTGATGTTCTCTTGGGCCAGCCATATATGTCGAAACACCATGCTATCTATGAGTCTCGACCCCGTAGTGTCATTATTACTTTGGGGGGTCATCTCTACAGGATACCAAAGGTAGTTACAACTAATGTCCAACCTAAACAGTGTTGCAAGGTAGTATCTCATACTAGAAAATTCATCTTCTCCACAATCTGTTCAAAGGGTGAACATAAGGATACTGCAACCACCACAGCTTCGGCCAAAGCACCTTCTATCCAACAGAAGCAGGTCGACAAGGTTGCAGCAAAGAACGAAGATTACTTCTGCACATAGTCATCTAAAATAGCCAGACTAGTTAAAAAGGTCCAAACCTTCCAGCCATAGGTTCGTGACAAATTTCCACAAACTAAGCAGCGCGACTTCTCCAGCAAGACAAGCAGCTCACCAAGATGCAGATTCAACAAATGCTTTTCCCTCTCCCCCTGGAACTCAACGCAATGGATAACATTGCTTCCTAAGGAGGGAGGATTGATCCAGGTGGATATTGGTGGCCACCCACCATTTCCAAATGGCTCAAAATAGTTTTCTGGCCATTTTGGCAATTTACTATCTTTAGCAGGCTTTAACTTACGGGGCCATTTTGAGGGTCCAAATGAAGGTTTTTTGAGATCGAGGTTCTCAATGATAGACAAAGGCATGATTGAGCCCCCAAAATGAATATCCTCGAAAATAACTTTCCAACGAGCTATCACACGCCTAAAACGGATATCGTATGCAAAAGTTACAACCCCTTGAAGTTGATGTACTCACTTACCTAAACGGGGCCCACATGACTTTTGGTGCTTCATCTACTAGGGTTAGGTTTTTGGATGTCTATGACTTTTTTCATTCCCGTTTATTGTAAAAAGGCCTCCAGAGCGTCATTGTAACCATCTTCTCATGGATGCGAGTAGCCGTCACATCTCTTCTTAGAGATAAGCTACCACCATTCTAGCAAGTCTTTCACTCTGTATTTTTACAGTCTTTGTACATTTCTCTGATTAATAGAAATTGTGTATTACTGTATATATATGTTTATGGTTGCATCTCTAATACATTTTTGTTATATTATTGAATATCTACAATATCTCAGTGCATTTCTTTATTATATCTCTGCTCTCATTTCGTGCCAAAAATAATCCGGATCAGTGGTATCAGAGGAGGCTGCTCTTGATCGTTTTTTTAGTACATGTCCCCGACGAGGTTCGAGTATAGAAAGTTGGGTCTTGAGCTTGTCTCTCTTGAAGATAATCGCTCTCGCACACCCAAGAAACCCTCAATGGTGGAAGAAAATAAAATCGATAGAGCAGACGATCCTATCAGTCTGTTGCTTGAGCAAGCTCTCACACGACAGAGGGACGAAATGATGGAGAATTTTTCCCACATCCTTCAACGCCTGCCAATAGAATAAGGAGGATATTCATCAAGCGACCACTTTGGAGGTACCTCGCCTTTCAAGGTACAGGTTAATTTTGATATTCCCATATTTGAAGGTCAAATAGATGCAGATGCCCTAGATAAATGGTTAACTCTGCTAGAAGGTTATTTCTCTATTCATAATTTTTCAGACAAGGAAAAGATCACCTTCGCACTCCTTAAGGCTCTCCCCCATGTCAAACATTGGTAGGAAACTTACTAGGAGCAGAGTTCCACAGAGGATTCTGGAATATATGGGGCCGAGCCCACTTGGGAATCTTTTGTGGATGCGGTAAAGGAACAATACTACCCTATTGGCAACTATGAGGACTAGTACATGAGATGGACCACACTACGGAAAGAGAAGGTCCAATCAGTTCCAAAGTTCACCAATAGCTTCCATACCTAGCGCACCATGCTAGGTATCAAAGACTCCAAACGACATTTGGTTCTGAAATACCGTGGGGCTCTACACAGATACATCCAAACTGAAATGGATTTTCTGGACATCTCATCACTTGGTGCTGCCTATCGATATGCTGTTAAAATCGAGAAGAAATTTAAGGACCAGAACAAATAGGAGTTCGGGTTTGAAAATCCACAACAATCAAAGTATGACAAGGAAAACCCTAACAAACAGTCTCCCGAAAACCAGTCCAAGCCACAGGAAAAGAAGGGTCACAGGAAGACTAAGAAGGACACTAGAAAATGGTGCGATTTCCACAAAATCCCCTAGCACAACACCGATGAATGTCACTCAAAATAGTCATTGGTGGCCGAGATCAAAGACAAGGATCCGAACCCTAATTCAGAATCTAATTCTAAAAATACTGGTAAAAGACAGATCATCGACACAGACCCCACTGCTATTGACGCGACCACAACAATTCAACAAGAAGAACCAACAGATCCAAAAGAGGGGGAGCACCTTTTTCATTCACAGATGTGGGTGACGGGGACCCCACTGCATTTTATTATTGACAGCAGAAGCCAGAAGAACCTCATCTTAGCAGAGGTCATCAAACAGTTGGGATTATCGACAACACCACACCCGCAACCATACAACATTGGGTGGCTTCGCCAAGGACGAGATCTTCGTGTTAGCTAGTAGTGTCGATTCTCATACGACATCCAACCCTTCAAGGATGAGGTATTATGTGATGTTGCCCCACTGGATGTCGATGATGTTCTCTTGGGCCAACCATATATGTGGAAACACCATGCTATCTATGAGTCTCGACCCCGTAGTGTCATTATTACTCTGGGGGGTCATCTCTACAGGATACCAGAGGTAGTTCCAACTAATGCCCCACCTAAACAGCGATGCAAGGTAGTATCTCATACTAGAAAATTCATCTTCTCCACAATCTGTTCAAAGGGTGAACAGAAGGATACTGCAACCACCAGAGCTTCGGCCAAAGCACCTTCTATCCAACAGAAGTAGGTCGACAAGGTTGGAGCAAAGAATGAAGATTCCTTCTACACATAGTCATCTAAAATAGCCAGACTGGTTAAAAAGGTCCAAACCTTCCAGCCACAGGTTCGTGACAGATTTCCACAAACTAAGCAGCGTGACTTCTCCAGCAAGACAAGCAGCTCACCAAGATGCAG
>ML778473.1:706857-733511 GCA_009831015.1 Picea engelmannii
ATTTATTTTGTGGTGCAATTTATGAAAGTTGATTAAGCCCCATATGGGGTGACACGCGGCGAAGGAGTGACAACAGGCTTAGCACTAAGACTGGGGTTAAATGTTGATGGCCGCCACCATTGCACCCGCATTAACGATGCAGGACAACCATAGCAGTAGATCAACGATGGGAGGACTCCTCCCTCGAGCGACCATTTACGAGCTCGGTGTACTCAGCAGATTTGAGGTTAAAGGCGGTTATGGGTTCTCGAAGTCTGGTTATTCATTTTCTTTTGCTCCGGCCTTGGCTTTGCTCCTCGTTTGGAGGCTCTGGTGTAGTTCCTCGCTCCTTGCGCCCTGGTTCACCATCCTTTCGTGGAGCATTGGCACAGACCGTCCTGCTTGTGCTCTAAATTGGCTTTCACCCTCGTCCTAGCCTTCGTGTTTTTCTCGGAGAGCACTCTTCAATCTCTCTCACCCCCAGGATAATATGACTAGGAAACGAGGAATGCCTCGCCGTGGATCTGCTTGGAATGCCCACAAGGCACAGCGGTGACGTAAAGAGAATTTCAAATGTGCTCTGGTCATGGCTACTTCACTGCTTAGAAAGAAGGCTCGGGCAGAGAAAAAGGCTCTGCTCTCCACCATTGCCGAAAAGGAAGCTGGCCATAGCAGTGCAGACACCGCTAAGATGGAGGATGGAACTGAGGAATTGTACCCGGCTTGCATTGTAGAGGAGGACCCGAATTTGGAGGACCTGACGACAATGGAGGTGCCCTGCGACATAGTGAGGTCTGGCAGAGAGGAAAGCAAACCCAATTCGGGATTGGAGGCTGATTTTCCTAGTTGCATTGTAGAAGAGGTTCCCTGGCAGGACCTTGAAGCGGCATTGGATGTGGATAAAATTTGCCTGATGGGAAAGGAAGCGAAGGATGGTGCGAAGAGAAGGACGCTCGACCACGAGGGTGGTGATCTGCATGGTTTTCTCCTCCATGAGGAGCACCTATCCCTGGTGTTTGAGGTCCGAGGCCACATGTCTAACTTGGAGCATCGTGCCCTCCTCATGGGCCAACGCCTGGACATGCTCCTCGATGCTTACTCTGGTGCTCCAGCTCGGCGAAAGTGCCCCCTCTGCGCGCAGTCTTTTTCCATCCCGGCTGGGTCCACGTGGAAGACAGATGAGGGCGACATGTCACCGGATACCTAGGTTATTTATGTTCTCTGGCTCTTTAGTTTTTATGCTACTGTTTTATGCTCTTTTATACTTTAGGCACCTGTCCTGGTTTCCTCCGGGCAGGACAGGTGCCACTAGTTTACAGCTGGTTTTTGCTATGCACCTATGTTGGTTTCCGGTTTCCGACAGCATTTTGGGTGACTCGGACTCTTGACTCTGTATATCTTGTTACATTTTTTTTTTTGATAATATAATATAGCAGGCTCCCCCCTTTTTTATTTAAAAAAAAAAAAATGAAAGTTGATCAAAGATGTGCATGTATTATTTAGTGGAGTGTTATAATGCTATATAATATAATTATAAACCTATATAATATAATGTTTAAAAAAATTTAAAGGTGATTTTTTTTGGTCAAAAATATGCAATATGTTGATTAAAGATGTTTTCTTTCTTGATTAAATAATTCAATTAATGATTAGATGATTTGATAAAAAAAATCAAATTAATATTTTATTAAATGAATCAGAATTATAACAATAATGTTCAATAATAACCATTATCACTTACTAGTTCATTTTAATATCACAATATAATAATTATTGGCTTATATAATTCTAGCATATTGATCATGTACTAGTTTGAAAAGAATGGTCAGAAATACAAGATAAATTATCATATTTAATATCACCATAATTTTGTTGAATTTAAAGGTTATGAAAGTTGATAGTGTGACAAATATTTTGAAATAAAAATCATATGAAACTGTAAATATTAATTTAATTAAATATTTAAAACTAAAACATAATAGATTAAAATAGAATTATTTTTTAATATTATCTTAGAAAAATAATTATTAATCAAAATTCAAATACTAATTACCTTAAAATAATACTACCTCTTTTATTGAAAATTTTTACTTGCTATAAAGAGATCTATAAATATAATTGTAAAATTTAAATCTTTATTTTTTTTAAATACTACTCAATTTTTACAATTATAGTATTTCATTATTTCATAAGTTTAAGTGAAGAAATTAAATTTATTGAACCTGCACATAATATATCTAGGTAGAAAATACTACACACACTTGCAGAGACAAATTGAGAAAGAAGAAGAAGGAGAGAAAGAATCAATGAGTTCTCATTAACCGTAATGAATAATGAATAATTTACACATGATATACTTTGTATAACTCAATGAATGTGCACTGGAGGAGAACCATCATGCCATAATGGTGGTCTGGAGTGATCTGAACACACCCCAACAATTATGAGAGTGAACTTCCACCTAGTTTAGTCTCTCAGGAAGTTAGAAGAGTGAACTGCCACCTAGCTGAGTTAACTAGTCCACCAATCTTCAGTTAACTGACTAAACAAAGTGTAGTGAGGAGTAGATCAAGGAATCAAGGGTAATGTGCCAATCCGGTGATGATCCCAAGGAAAGTGCACATTATCATGGTGATGATCCCAATGTTGCATGGTGATCAAACCAATGCAACATCTAGACTCAACTCAACTAGTCAAACTAAAGTGTCAATTGAAGACAATATTCTCCAGGTGGAATATTTTCTCCTAAAAAATAGGAGACTGGATAAATGACTAATAATGAATAATAAACAAGGAAAAAGAAATAGTAGGTGTGTGTGAGGTAACTCCAACACCCCCCCTGAGCATCACTATGGTGAAAATAAAGAATGAGTACCGATAATGAGGCCATGTTAGGTACCCAAATACAAAAGATACACTGAAGTAAACGAGGAAAGAGGGAAACCTCATGGGAAACCACCCCCCCCCTCAAGGTATAATGTATGTAAAAAGAAGAACTATAGTTTCTAGGAAACTATGTCCTTCACTCCAAGATGACTTCATAGAGAATGGAACTTCTGCTTAGTGAAGGTCTTGGTGAAGATGTTTGTCATCTATTCTGTTGAAGGACAGAACTGTAGGTCGATGATCGCCTCATGTACTAAGTCCTGGATGCAGTTCATGTTGATATCAATGTGCTTCATCTACTGCCTCTGAACTAGATCTATGTAGAGATTTAGAGTGCTCTGTTTGTCACACTAGATGACGATCGATCGATGAAACTAAATGCTCAACTCAGTGAGAAAATGTTGTAGCCACATAGTCTGAATGGTTATGTTAACTACCCTTCTATACTCTTCCTCGACTGAATATAGAGCAATGGAAGATTACATCTTTCTCGACCGACAGATAGGCCTGAAACCAAGACTGAGTGAGTAAAATAGATGTGGACTTGCGATCAATGCTATCTCCAGCCTAGTCAGAATCAGTAAGCCTGATGAGATCTAATGTAGAATCTGTTGCATAATGAATCCAAAATGTGATGGTTCCCTGTACGTATCAAAGTATACACTTTACATCTTTCCAATGTAGCTCATTTGGCTCTTGCATGAACCTAGAAACTGCGCCAACTGCATAGGAGAGGTCTGGTCTAGAGTGTGTGAGATACAAAATTCTCCCCACTAGTTTTTTTTACAGTGTGTTGTCAACCATTGGAGTCTCCTCGCCATCCTCAAGTTTGACTCCTGATAGGAAAGGAGTCGGAGCAGACTTGCAGTCTATCATGTGAAATATCTCAAGGATATCTTCTGCATACTTGGCCTGAGATAGTTTGATTCCTGATGCATCCTGACTGATCTCGAGTCCAAGGAAGACGTGTAGTGGACTCATGTCCATCATAAAAAAACATGTCATGAAAAATCCTCTTGACTATAGAAATCACTAAAGTTGAGCTATTGGTGATCAACAAATCATCAACATACAAAAATAAGAGTAGAAGTGAATCAACCATCCTAAGCATGTAGACATTTGGGCATTATTTACAAAGTACAAAGTTCCATGACAACATGTAGGAGTCCATCTTGGCATACCATGCCCTCAGATCCTACTTGAGGCCATAAAGAGACTTCTTCAGTCAAAATACCAAAGATGAGTCCTCTATAAACCCTAGGGCTGCTCCATATAGATCTCCTCAGAGAGATGACTGTGAAGAAATGCATTCTTCATGTCCATCTGATGGACTTCCCATCCCTTGGTTGCTGCAATAGAATGTGCCAATCGTATGGAATCCATCTTCGCTACTGAAGAGAATGTATCATCATAGTCAATACCATGCACCTTTTTAAAGCCTTTGGAAACAAGTTTGGCTTTGTATCTGCTAATCTATCCATCCATTGTGCTCTTGGTCTTGTAGAACTATCTGCATCTGGCAATTTTCCTCCCAGAAGGATGGCAAACTAGATCCCAATTCTAGATCTCGAGGAGGGAGTTGTATGCCTCCTGCATGGCGGATTCCCAAAATGGATTTCCAGCATCCTCGCCATAAGACTATGGATCTAAAGGATGAACCAAAAAAATATGCCTAGAGGGAAATGGTTCAATGGTAGTGAGTGAAATAGGAGTCTCATTGAAATCAGATCGAGTCCTCCTAGTATCAGCTGGATCACCAACGATATCCCCTACATCTTGAATAGTAGTTTGTGCCCACTTGGGCATATTCTCTAGCTTTGAAACTACATCTGGATGCTATGACTCTTCATTTGATTATACTAACTCTGAATCTGAATCATTTGAGTCCTTTGAATCAGATCTCTCTTTTGAAGAAGAGTCAACATGTGCATGCTCATCATCTAAGACGGGTGGAGGAATGAAGGTGTCTGCATGCGGCTACTGAGGTACATGCGAGACACTTTCCTCGAATTGGACATTACAATCAATGATGATTCTGTCCGAGGAAATATCAATAAGCCTATATCCCTTCACACCATCGGGGTATCCAACATAAATACACTCAGTGCTCTGTGGATCAAGTCCATTCCTCTTTTCAGAGGGAATTTGGGCCCATGCACATGAACTGAAAACGCGAAAGTGGGTGACTTCCGGTTTGAGATCGCTCTAGGCCTCGTAGGGGGTCTTATACTTTACTAATCTATGGCGATATCTGTTTTGGATGTATGTTTCAAAATTAAGTGCTTCATCCCATAGTCTCTATGGTAGTGACTTTGCATGCAGCATGCAAGATGAAATCTCCTTTAGAGATATTTTTTTCTGCTCAACAACTCTATTTTGTTGCAGAGTATAGGGAATTGTGTGTTGCAACTGAATCCATGCCTCATGGAAAATATTATGGATCTCATGATTGACATAATCTCCCCCATTATTATTTCATAGGACTTTGATCTACTTTTAGGACTGTGTCTGAACGAGGGAGTTGAAATCTTTGAGGTGTTGAAAGACCTCAGATTTTTTCTTGAGAAAGTAAATCCATGTAAAAAGTGAGAAATCATCAACAAAAATGAGAAAAAACCTTTCTTTTATGATCGATGGATGTGGAAAAGAACCCATGAGGTCACTATGGATCATATCTAAAGGCACAGAAGCTCTCTGAGACTTTCCTTTGTCAAATTTCTCTTGAGGGTGTTTTCCAAAAGCATATCCCTCACATACTCCCTTGGAGAAATGGATGTATGGTAGACCATCAACCAATATTTTCTTTCTAAGTTGTTTCATGTATTTGAAACTCAAATTTCCAAACATTTTTTGTCATATCCTACTACTTTCATAAGCATGAGTAAGCAGTAAAGAAGAATCAGGTTCAATGAATTCAGAAAATGTATACAGCCTAGATTGATGATTTACCTCACCGGTAGCAAACCTGGAGTTGGTTTGCATGTCATAGGTGTCCATGACATTTAGTGTGAATATGAATTTCTTTCAGGTGCAAAAATTCATCATCTGATACATGGAGAGAAGGTTGACGGAAATTTTGGGAACATGCAACACATTCTTGAAGCTTCCATTAGTGAGTTCCATCCTTCCTTTATCGGTGACTTCGACTAAAGAGTTGTCCCACATTAGAATATGATGACCTTTGCATGCATCCAATGAAGAATATAATTCTTTTGAGGCAGTCGTGTGATGTGATTCTCCTAAATCTACGATCCAAGCATTGAGAGAGGATTTGATGGAAATCAGGGCATGGATAGAATTGTCTTTCTTGGGATTCTAATATTCTAGCTTCTTCTTCTTGGAACCCTCAGGGATGCGATATCCAAGGTTGTTTTTATGAATTATTTGAGACATTAGATATATATATTTTTTCATGCATGTGGATTGTGGATAGAATCCTTTATGATAGTATGTCAATTTCTCTCATTTTCTTCCCTTTTCCCCTTTGCCCCTTTGTATTTATCTTTATATTTCTGATATTGATGAATTCCATATTGCAAAGTAAGTGCATGCTCCTTTGGGACTTTGATTTTTCCCATGTTGATGAGCTTGGTTTTCTCTTGTGTTAGGGATTCAATAAAGTCCTCAAGAAAAGGAATCTTCTAGGTGGCTCTAGAGGTGAATCTGATTGAATGGAATGTGGAAAAGAACATAGAGAATTCAATACCAAGTTTGGAGAGAATGGTGATAACCATTTTTTTCTCCTCCTTAGATTTATCAACCCTGCAAGATTTGAGTTGTGACAGTAAATCCTTGAATTTTTAAATAAATCGTAGATATTGTCGAAAATTTTTGGATCCAATGTGAGCAATTCCACCTCCAACATGTGTCCCCTCATATCATCTTGTTTTTTAAAGAGCCCTTCCAAGGTGGTCCAGGTTTCATTGGGAGTCTTAAAGGAAGATATGTGAAAAAGGAGATCTAGAGAAATAAGACTGCAAATCGTTCTGAATGTTTCATCCATTCGATTTAAGTACTTGGATTTTTCTATGGCTGATGTCAGTTCTCTGTCTATATTCAAGGTTAAATTGTACAATCCTCTAGTTTGGAGATGTATGATTATTTTCTCCTTCAATGCAAAGTAGTTGTAAGGTGTAAGGATAATTTTTTTCTGGAAATCCATCTTTCCGTTGTCTTCAATCTTTTGTACCTGCAAAAACTTTTGGTGTAGCTTTTTCTTAGCAGTCCATCGGATCTGATACCATGTAAATGTATTGAAACTACACATAATAGATCTATGTATAAAATACTACACACACTTGCAGAGACAAATTGAGAAAGATTAAGAAGGAGAGAAGGAATGTAAGAATTCACATTAATCGTAATGAATAATGAATAATTTACACATGATATACTTTGTATAACTCAATGAATGCACACTGGAGGAGAACCAATGCACCATAGTGGTGGTCTAGAGTGATCTAGACACACCCCAAGAGTTACGAGAGTGAACTTCCACCTAGTCTAGTCTCTCACGAAGTTACGGTAGTGAATTGCCACCTAGCTGAGTTAACTAGTCAACCAATCTTCAGTTAACTGACTGAACATAGTGTAGTGATGAGTATATCAAGGGATCAAGGGTAATGCGCCAGTCTGGTTACTATCCCAAGGCAAGTGGGCATTAACATGATGATGATCCCAATGTTGCATGGTGATAAAACCAATGCAGTATCTACACTCAACTCAACTAGTCAAACTAAAGTGTCAACTGAAGAGAATATTCTCGAGGTGGACTATTGTCTCCTAAAAAATAGGAGACTTGATAAATGACTAATAATGACTAATAAATAAGGAATAACCTTAGGAAAATTAAATCCTAGGTGTGTGTGAAGTACCTCCAACAAAGTATATAAATATTGGTTTCCTATATTATAATTACAATTTTATTAATAATAATTTTAACTTAATTTTCAAAATTGATTAATTTTTATAAGAATTTATATTTTTATAATTTATAATATATACTATAATCATTGACAAAAAAAAATTAATAGAACTTATTATTATGTAAGGATTATATTTCAAAACTTACACATAATAACTCTTAAGAAAATCTTGCTCATATATTATGTAAGTAGTAATTTGTTTCTTAATTTGTTGGATTTAATGTTATTAAGATTCATCTTTTCTATCAATTTTGTTGCCCCAAAAAGTTTATTGACAAATTTTAAATTTAATTTCTATCTATTGAATTAATTTTTCAATTAATTTGTTGGATTTAATTTTATTAAGATTCATCTTTTCTATGAATTTTGTTGCCCCAAAAAATTTATTGACAAATTTTAAATTCAAGTTCGATCTATTGAATTATTTTTTCAATTACTAAAGTTATTAGAGATATTTTTATTAATTTATGTTTTTAGTCCACATATTATTAAAACATAAATATTGTTAAAAATCTAATCTATTCCACCATGTATAATGTAACATACTGCTCTTGCACACACCTGATTGGACTTATTCTTTAAGGACACTCATGTGCAAGTGATTCGGTTCCTTATCTGATTGATTGTTTTGCTTATGGATTATGATGATGTTGTGGATATGATGATATGTTATTTGATTATATTGTATCAATAATTCTTATTGACTGGTTTCTCCTGAGTGTGAAAGACTCTAGACTAATTGAGGATGTCGATGGCATAGATGCACCTCCTTGGACTCCAGATCGAGTTGGGGAGTGGACTGTTTATGGTTTGATCATTTTTTTTATTTCATATGTGACATATGACTAGTATATTATGATGTTGATTTTTTATTGTTGACATGTTTCATTGATGGATGCACGATGATGATAGCTTGCTAACCAGACTCACATTTGGAGTAAAGGGGTCACGCATGACAAACAGATATATTGCAGGAGAGGTGTGGAAGCAGCCCTGACACATCCTACTACACTCTCACCATGGATTGAACTATAGGTTAATGATTACCTAGTTCAAGAGATCCCCGATGCCATGAGGGAGGATTGTGACAGTCACTCACAATGATTCTAAGGGGTGTGCAATAAGGCAGGTGTTGAGGAAAATATATGAAATGATCTTACTGAAGCATTTTCAGATTCTTCTTGGCTAAATAAAAATAGACGGGAATGCCACCCTATGTTTATAGCCATAAAAAATAATATCCCAAGTCACAAGTATCGATTACAAGTTCTTAGGCTAGTCTTTTTATAAATAAAATCTTGTTGGAAAATTCATTATTCATATGATTTTATGAATAAAACAGTTGCTAAAATAATTGTAGAGAAAGAAGTAAAGACACCAAGATGATAATAAAGACATATGAGACATAAATAAATCATTTATTTCATTCCAATTCATCAAAGAGTCATTCTTTTTCAAAAAAATCGTGAAGAAGTTTTGGACCAAAGTCAAACTTAAACGTCCCCGATGAAACATACAAACAGACCTCTGACAAAAAATAAAAAAACTAAACTCTAAAATTTGTATCAACTTGCCAAAAAAAATTTCCCAATCGACTCTACACAATAGCCTTTTTCAGTCATGAAAAAAAATTCACAAACAGACAAGTCTACATAGACTATCAAAGATAGATCAACACCTCTAAAAAGCAAGTGTCTGATGATGTAATTCAACCCTGAATCTTGTTGTCTACAATAAAACCCTGCTATCATAAAAAATAATTAGGATTATGATCAATTAAGGAATGAATGAAAACTGAACTACCTCAACATAAAATCAAAGACAAAACCTTAGTATGCTTCTCCTTCTTTGCCTCCTCTGTTCCTCCCTTTCTTTTTTCCTTTAAGAAAATTAGAATTGGTTGAAGTAGTTGAACCACCTCATTAGTTAAGTTAATTAAAAACTCAACCAACGTTTTAGTTAGGGGGAAAGTAATAATCATAATAAGGGTTATAAATAAATAATAACTAGTAGGTGGGACCCCTTGTGACTCCCTTTAGTTCTTAACAATCATAACATAGCTAGTTAATTAAACAAAAGACTCCTCATTGTGACTCCCATCATCAAATTCATATTTTACAATTTATCTCATTGATATTTTAAATTATTTTCAAAAATATGTTACTCATATATCCAAAGAAAACATCCTGTCCAAAAACACTTTTGAAGTCAATTGTCATCAACAATAAATAAAATAAAACTCAAAAACCATATTTTCTACTCTGAGATGCAATCCTTCCTTGATTGTTGTTGTCACCCTTTGATTTCTCTGAATTTTCCTTTGGTTGCGTTGATCCTTTAGGCCTAATCTCACTGATCACATGAGAACAATCATCCCTCAAATGCATCCAGGAGGAAACAGATTTATCAGAGCCATTGGAGGGTCAGGAAGGGGCAACAATGGATTTTCCTTTGTCAGGGGCATGGTGGCCCTTGGTTTTCAATATTTTTCTAGCATGGGAGGATTGCACTAGTGAGTGGGTAGGGGCTCCTTGAACAATCTGATTGTTAGGCAAGGGGAGTAGGTAAGGATAAATTGGTCTAGCCACAATGTTGGGAGACTTCTAGGTGGAAAATCTCTTGCCATCCATCATTTTTCGGGAACCTTGGGTTGCAATGAGAGATGAGGTGGCATGGGAATACCAAGGGTTTGTGGAGATTGGAAGGGAGGCCTTTCAGGACTAGGTCAGAGCACTCCTTGCCCAATCCAATTGAAAAATAGAGCCTGAAATAACTGGCCTAACTCTTGCGAGTCGGCATCAAAGTGTATGGAGAATCTTGGCCTTCTTGGGACTCTGTTCTAGTTACCTCTCCCTCGATTTCCTCTTCCATGGCTACCTTGGATGAAAAATATCATTCCTTCATGCATGAATGATTAGCAAATAGTTCCTTTAAAACCATACATGACAAGTATTTAAAAATATGAATAGACTTTGGCTTAGCAACATATCAGACTCAGGAAATCCAATCCATACAAATTCTTTAACTATTGTCTATCAGCAGGGGGGTGAACAAAAGGTCCTCGAATATGCAAGGGGTTTGTATTGAGTAGAACATGATAAAATGAGGGGGGAAAGAAACATGGTTACTTATCAAATACAACAACAATCAACTATAATGAAAACCAAATAAAATATCACCGTGATCCATCCAAGAACGTGATTTCAAACTGCTTCAATATAGAAATATTCTTAACTATAATTAAATCTTAAGAATACAGAGTGAAAAATGAATGTGGGAAGGCAATGGGGTTATAATTAGCGAAAAGTGAAATAATGGTAGGGAAAGAGAGAAGAAATTGTTCATAAAATTAATTAAGTAATCCATAAAACCATTCTCTATCAAACGTAAAAAGAAATAACACCAACCAAATAATCACTGTGTTCAAATGAAAAATTTTGTGTATAATTCAATCAATTCTGTGCATTAACTTGCTTAATTTTGTAATCACATGTTTAACAAAGTGTCACCAAAAAAAGACAATATGAATCACAAAACAACCTGTAGAAGAGTTATGTTTCTTCTCATTGTCCATTTAATGTTTTAAAACAATTCCTAATGAATACATAGTAACTTATTTCCACTCTGTTCAACATCAACTCATCATCCAGGGCCCAATTTTTTTTTCAATCATCAAATACAGACAGAAAAAACGTGTGCGATTTTGTCCTTTAATTCATTTAATAATTAAATTATAATGAGACTACATTGTCACAAAGCATGTGTCTATCTCTTCTATGATCCATGATATTCATCAATACACATAAAAAACAACCAAATAGAACCATCAATATTTTAATTTCCAAGATCCTGGCTTGCCATTTAAACACATAGACAACAATCACCATTTCAACTCATACTATGCTTGGAATACACAGACCATTCAAAAAAATGAAGATTATTTATGTGACTGTATAGGTCCAACTACTCTAAATCTAAACATCGACAATACTGGGCTATCAATTAATACAACGAGGTAGCAACAATAATCCTAATCTCATCTCATAAATAGATCAAATTTTCAACAAAACCATTTTGTTTACAAACCCGTGACCATCTTTGATGGTGCAATCAATAATATCCATAGCATATATAGTGGATGGACATGTCATGATTACCATGATTTCAATACTCCCATGGCAATTAGAAACCCACAATCACAACAATCATCAACTCAACCTAACATGTTGTAGGAAGGCCACACATACCCACGCATTAGGCACATAACATTGTTGTGACTTAAACAATTAAAACTAATGCTAGGTTAATAATTCAATAATCGCAATGTAAAATATAGTTACCGTGCAATCTCATTTTTCCAATCAACCAATTAACCATGCTGAGCTTATCAATTTGATTGTTATAATAACCAAATGTAGTGACTAAAAACCAATAACCAAAACCATTGTCAACATAATCAACAATGACAAGCGAATGATATAATACTGTCAATGATGCACCACCAACTCATAACAATCAATAACATACCCGACCGGACATAATGGTTCCCTCTATCAAAAACCGGGCTTGAGAAGTCAAGGGTTTGCTCTGTGAAAAAACACAGGGAGACTAAAGTTGACCCCCCCAACATCGGGTGAGAACCTCCAAGACCAATGGCATGCACACAATGTATACCACCAATAACTTCATAGACATGGTGAAAATTTCTTTTATAGGAGAGATTATGAATAGAGGAGCAAGTCTTCATTTTGGTCATGTAACAATACTCAGAACATGCAAGGTATAACCCTCATGGTTTTCTCAATCAACTGAAGAATTTTGAGATAAAACAGAATCGATAAATGGAAATGAACCTTAAGAAATCCCTTTTGGCATAATGACTGTCATAACCCCCTGCGAAAACACCAATAACAAGAATGAAACCATACCCAAGTGAACGATACACAATGACGCAAAGTGTTTCAAACCCAACAAACCCTATAAAAGCAGACGACTGGGCATGGTGATAGAAAGCATGGAGACAACTAGTCAATCAAGACCGAATGAAAACCCTTCAACCAAGACCAATAAGGATGATAGAGAGTCTTCATGGCTTCTAAACTCAGAATGATCAATGAAACTATAACTTCAAACATTATTGCAATGAAACCACATCAACCATTCTTTCCAGAAAAATATCACAATTTTACATAGTTTCTAGACTTAATGAAATCACAGACTCATACATCGTCGAGCCAATATCTATTTCATAACCAGAGCTGGTTCATGGATGGAGAAAAGACATACTTGTAGCCACGAAAACCTTAAAAACATGATCTTGGCCGAACAATTTTTCCTTTCCTTGAAAATCATAGATTAACCCTAACAAACAAAATTGAACAATAGCTAGGGTGATGGCCAGTGGAAGGGGTATGGAGTGATGTCCAGTAAATGCACATTGCCTCCATCCTCCATTCGTTCAATTCCTTACTACATGCCATCCCACTGATCCATTAATTCATTCAATTAAACCATGTATCGAAACCAACATCCACTAATTGACAAGAGCTCCACCTCATGTCACATTAACAATTTCTGACCATACTATAATGCATATCACATAATATCCATATAACTCAATAAATTGTATAGCCACTAACCCCGTTAGTTAGGACTAACAATCATCCTTTTAATTCCATTGCATATAGTGTAGCATATTAGTATAGTCTAGTTTCTTCTTTTTGCACCCTTTTATCTTTCATTTATCTCTTTTCAACTGCTCTTACATATTATTACTAACATGTCTCTTATGAAGGTGTCACAGTAATGAATCCAAGAACGAATAGCAAGGGTAACAATGGATAACATAGGCCATTGTAACATGAAATTAGATCCTACATAACATGCCTTATCCATCATTCTTTTGTCGTAATTAGAACCAACCCATAATAGACCTTATCCATCGCCAATAAAACAAATATTTCATCAATCATGTAGAACTTTGTAGCAGTGTCGAACAACAACATAACATGAAATAAGAACCAGATCCGATCTCCCAATATACAAGGGGGTCCCACCTACTAGTATTATATATATTGTTAGATTATAATAATAGGCTTTAGAAATACTTTGCAGGAAAAATCCTCGTTGTAATTAATCATCAACAAATTGATGACTCCATAGGGAATTTTTTTTTCAATATATTTAGAACTCAAAACTCATGGTTTCACAGACCAAGAACAACAGGTCAAGAAGATATAACCAGGATGATTATGCAATAGGGGGAAGTGAGCAGATTTAATGGAAAAATGACCAAGATTTTGGGAATAACTTATGGAAAGTGTTAAGTATGAGGGGGTTTATCTCTATATGCATAATCATTCAATCAGAATATTCTCTTTACTTCAAGGAGAAAATTTACGGATTTTCTCTTTTAAGTTTCAAATGGATGAAGAAATGCAAGAAGAAGCGAGAGATAACCAATGTCTTTATAAAACAAGAGTGAAAGAAGATAATAAATTCAAGTGTTCTTTAGGGAAACATCATGACAATTGTGTAAGATTGATTTTTATTGAGCAACAATATCTTGTAGGAGTGACACTGTGGTAGAACTGATCCAATGTCTTACTTTGACCAAATCACTTAAAATATGGTAAGCAACAAAATCACGACATAAGTGAAATTGCAAAAAATAAATAGTAGAAATAAAATGATAGAAATGAAAAAGCAACAAGAAAGCTAAAAACAAAAGGCTGAAGTCAAACTTCTGTAAAGAAGAAAAGAAAATAGTGAAAAATTGAAAGCAGAGCTAGACTACTAGTATATAGAAAAACCAAATGACATTACAATCTTTCATGTTGGTCCCACGTAATGTTTCAAGTGAGCATCATTAGTTCTATAGGAAAACGATTGCCCCTATAAATCCTTTAGAATGTAAGAGTTATTATGCATGACAAATGTAAATTTGAACGGACCCATAAATAACACATGGAACTATGAGGTAATAATTATCCCTTTAATGTGCACAATTGGATCATCAAGATAGATATGGATACCAATCAATTCATCCAGAGTTGTTTGTATAGGTCATTTAAAAGCGGTACTTGCATAAGGTAAGACAAAAAGAAGGAATTTATCAGTCATGGTACCCCAATTAATGATAAGAGTGGTTTTGTGAGCATCTCCTTCTTTTCCCTTGATTCGATTGTAACCCAAACAATTGTCAAGTAAGGGGCTCATCTGTGACCTCACAACCTGTTGCACAATCATTTTCGTTTCAATAGGAAGGGAAGGGTTTTTCATTATAGCTTGACTGAATGTGTGAACATTGATGCAGGTTCTAATATGGCCAGTCACCTTCGAAACAAGTCCCCAATTGGAAACCCATTCAGGGTACTTGACTGGAAAAATGATCCCAGCCCTTAAGAAATTTTTCAACTCCCTTTGAAGAGTTTCTTTAAATGCAGAGTTAATAGGTCCTTATTTTTGCTTAACTGGTTTCATGCCCTCCTTGATGGGCATAACATGCAGTATAAGAACAGGATCAAAACCACGAAGATCCTCATAAGACTAAGCAAAAACATCCTGAATTCCACCAAGTATCTTGGCAAACTTTGTTTCTTCTTTATTAGAACATTGGGCACTTATTTTAACACTCTTTGAAGATTCGAGTTCCCCAATGTAAAAGGATATGGTTTCACTCACCTTCCTTCTTGACTCCTATTTTTTTTGTTTCTCTTTATTGCCTACATCACTCAATGAAAATGAACTCTCTAGAGGAGTCAGGACCTTAGGAATCTTGTTGTATTCTATGGATATGATTTCCTTGGGCTTAAGAGGTTCATATTTAATGAAAGAACAAATTCTCTCATTGTTAGGGAGGGTCTGCCAAGATTCTATATTGTCAGGGATATATGGAAGATATAGATATTGAAAAGTACAATCAGGCATGTGTGGAAAAAGTTGTCGATTAGGGAAGGTTGCAAAATCATCTAACTAGTCATCCATTGAATTCAACTCCCTCTTAACATTAGTGATATTGAAAGATAACAAGTTTGAGATAAGTGCCCACATAGTTTGGGTGTATCGTTTTATAAACTTGTTGCTAGGAGAGTAAATTTTATGTACAAGATTCACAATAAGCTCGGAATCCCAAAAAACTGAAAGGTGACCACAACGAATATTATAGGCATTCTCGATGTCCAATAATAAAGCTTTGAATTCCAACAAACTCCAACCTATAATAAAAGTTATGGATTTTTCCTACAGGAGAAATCAAGATAAGGCCAGCTCTGTTACCTTCATCAGAGCATGAACCATCAAAGTGCATGTGCCACATACCATCATCTAAATCAATTTGTTCAAAGGGAATGTTATCCTCTTCAACAAATATGGAATACACTCCTAGGTCTTCTTCTATATAGATTACATTAGGTTGTGGGACACTCTCTATGTAAGGTGATATCCTTCCCTCTCTAAGGACTATAATCATTTTACCATTCTGAGGAATGGATAAATGTGTCCCGTCGATTGAGAGCTATCCACCCATTAAGGCTTGCCAATATCTTCCCAATATGATTGAGTAATTAATCACTGGCATATCAATTACCTAAATACTACGGGTTATCCTTATTTCACGGTGTGTGCACAAAACAAAGGTTACATATTTAATCTCACCTATGGTAATTTTTTGTAGTCTATTATCGGAGAGCATGCTTTTAGCATTTTCATTTGTACAAGACAATCCTATATCTTCCATTAATGATTTTACCATTTCGAGGAATGGATAAATGTGTCCCGTCGATTGAGAGCTATCCACCCATTAAGGCTTTCCAATATCTTCCCAATATGATTGAGTAATTACTCACTGGCATATCAATTACCTAAATACTACGGCTTGTCCTTATTTCACGGTGTGTGCACAAAACGGAGGTTACATCTTTAATCTCACCTATGGTAATTTTTTGTAGTCTATTATAGGAGAGCATGCTTTTAGAATTTTCATTTTTACAAGACAATCCTATAATCTTAGACATTACACTCTGGCCCGAACCGCCATCAATGAGGGAACAATGGGCTATCTTATCCATAATCTTTACAGAAATGTAGAAAGGAGGATTTTTTACAATGTATCTAAGGTTATGTACACCTACTTTATTTACAAACGAATCATATTCATTCACTTCTTCAGAGAGATTGGATATAACAAAAGATTTTCCTTCCATGAATTGTTTCAGATGCATCTGTTGTTCAGGGATGACAACCATGTCTAGAAGGGTGGCATCTTCTTTGATGTTGGCCAACTGATTCAAGATATTGTACTTGGAAGAGGGGAGACAAAGATTTGTTCTTTGACTGTCAGGAACCTTAGAAACCTGAATAGTAGTAGTGGGTGAGGATGAGCTTGGGCTATAAGAATTGTGGGGAGGATCAAATTTTTCCTTGGGAGCATAGGCTTTGTTCCTTGTGTTGATGATCATGACATCTTCTGGCTCTATGAAATCTGGGATAATGATAGTAGTTTTTGTTCTTTTAACAAATATATTATCTCTAGCACTCTTCCTTACCTCACATGTGTCTTCCTCATGGTGTTTCTCAATGAATTTACACCAAATTCGGGGTAAGATAGCTTTAGGATGAAAATTATTTTCAATCGGATTTTTAAAGGGGGGTGCGGAAGAGGATGAATCTCAAGGGGTGAGAGAGGAGATAGTCCCCTTTCACTTGAATGCTATCATAAGATTATTCATGTCTTGTACTAGCTGTAAGAGGGAAGACATGTCTATCTGTTTAACTGATTCTCCCTGAGGAAGACATGTTCTTTCAAGCCATTCTTCATACTCTAAACAGGTATGTAGAGCAGAACGAATATTATCAATGGATTTTTCCTCAATCCTATGACTGTATGGGGAAGGTAATGCATTGTAGTAATACATGAAAGAGGCTTGGTTCTAAGGTTGAATGAGCTCATGGATCTAATTGTATAACTTAGTGAAACGCAAATTGAAGGACTTTATGGTTTCACCATCCTTATAGGAAATTTTATTGTATTCTTGTAACTTCTTGGCTGGGATTTTATATTTCCCATAAGTGGATTTGAACCAGTAGATTAACTCCTCCCAAGTAGAAAAATCTTAGGAGGAAGGTCAAAGAAATCATCTGTAGATTTTCCCTCCAAGGAATTGACGAATAAGTGCATGCAAGTATCATTGTCATTGGCTCCTATGTTGTGACAAGCATTAGAAAATTCCACCATGTGTTCATTTATAGTGATAGTGTTATTTTCCAAAAATCTAGGGAGATGTTATTTGAATTTAGGTAGTGGATGAGTAGCATGTCCTAGGTTCAAAGGAGAGAACACATGCCATGATGTGGTTGTGGCATCTTCTTCAAACAAAAAAATCCCATACTTTTTAATTACTTTTGTGGGGTTTGTGGTAGATTGGATAGGGATATGGTGGCTATATAATATACCAATCACTGATGAAGATGAAGACTGAGAAGAGGAAGAACTTCCTATGCCACCAAAACCACCACTAGATGCCATCTTATGGATGATAGGTGAAGGATAAAAAGATGAACTTGAAGAATTAGACAAAGTTATCCTTAGAGCACTTTGTTGCGTATATAGCACACCATTCCTTCTTCCTATTTCAACAATAGGATTAATTTTAGGTGATAAGCCTCTTCTTCTTCTAGAAACAAGAGAGTCTAAGGACATGAAAAAAATGTCCAAAATTGAATAAACAAGAAGGTTACTGCTGATTTTTAGGATGCCTACATCTAGCTTCCAATCATTATTGAGCACTAATATCTCGTTCAATTTCTGCCCATGAATGACTAAGCTCATCATGGGTATTGAAAGTGTCTAAAATGGTGTTAAACAGGTTTAAAGCAATGTTGGTCTGATCTTGAAGACCAGTCTCAATATTGGGATGCTTAACAATAGGAACAAACATTAAGAAGTAAAATAGTCAAAGAATCAATATCAGAAAAATAGATGCATCTGATGATAATCGAGTATAAAAATTAACCAGGGAGATATTGAAAATCTCCCCAGTATGAACGCCAAATAAATGTTGAGGAAAATATATGAAATGATCTTACTCAAGCATTTTCAGATTCTTCTTTGATAAAGAAAAATAGATGGGAATTCCACCCTATGTTTCTAGCCATAAAAAATAATATCCTAACTCACAAGTATCGATTACAAGTGCTTATGCTAGTCTTTTTATGAATAAAATCTTGCTGGAAAAATCATTATTTATATGATTTTATGAATATAACAGTTGCTAAAATAAATGTAGCGATGGAAGTAAAGAAACTAAGATGATAATAAAGACAAATGAGACATAAACCAATCCTTTATTTCATTCCAATTCATCAAAGAGTCATTCTCTTTACAAAATTTCATGAAGGATTTTTGGACCAAAGTCAAACTTAGATGTCCCCAATGAAACATACAAAATGACCTCTGACAAAAAATAAAAAAAATTGAACTCTAAAAGCTGAATTAGCTTGCCACAGATTGTTGCCTGCTCAACTATGCACAATAACATTTGTCAGTCATGAAAACTAATTCACAAACAGAGAAGTCTACACAGACTATCAAAGATAGATCAACACCTATGAAAAACAAGTGTCTAAATGATGTAATTCAGCCGTGAATCTTGTTGTCTACAATAAGACCCTACTATGATAAAAATGAATTAGGCTTATGATCAATTAAGGAATGAACTAAAACTGAACTATCTCAACATAAAATCAAAGAGAAAACCTTAGTATGCTTCTCCTTCTATGCCTCCTTTGTTCCTTCATTTCCTTTTTACTTTAAGCAAATTAGAATTGGTTGAAGTAGTTGAACCACCTCATTAGTTAAGTTAATTAAAAGCTCAACCAACTTTTTAGTTAGGGGGGAAGTAATAATCATAATAAGGGTTATAAGTAAATAATAACTAGTAGGTGGGATCCCTTATGACTTCCTTTAGTTATTAACAATCATAACATAAATAGTTAACTAAATAAAACACCCCTCCTTTTGACTCCCATCATCACATTCATATTTGACAATTTGTCTCATTGATATTTGAAATTATTTTCAAAAATATGTTACTCATATATCCAAAGAAAACATGTTGTCCAAAAAAACTTATGAAGTCAACTGTCGTAAAAAATAAATAAAATAAAACTCAAAAACCATATTTTCCACTCTTAGATGCAATCCTTCCTTAATTGCTACTGTCACCCTTTGATTTCTCTAAATTTGCCTTTCGTTGGTTGGGCCTTTAGGCCTAATCTCATTGATCACATGAGAAAAATTGTCTCTCAAATGCATCCTGGTAGACATGTATATATTAAAGCCATTGGAGGGTGAGGAAGGAGAAGATATGGCTTTTCCTTTGTCAGGGGCATGGTGGGCCTCGGCTTTCAATATTTTTCTAGCATGGGAGTATTTCATTGGTGAGTGGGTAGGGGATGCTTGGACAATATGATTGTTAGGCGGGGGATGAGGTAAGGATAAATTGGGCCCGCCACAATGTTGGGAGACTCTCGGGTGGATAGTCTCTTGCCCTCCATCATTTTTAGGAACCTTGGGTTGCAATGAGATATGAGGGGGTGCGGGAATACGAGGGGCTTGTGGATCTTGGAAGGGAGGCCTTTCAGGCCTAGGTTGGACCACTCCTTGCCCAATCAAATTGAAAAATCCAGCCTGAAATAACTGGCTTAAATCTTGCGAGTCAACATCAAAGTGTATGGAGAATCTTGGCCTTATTGGGCCTTTGTTCCAATTACCTCTCCCTTGGTTTTCTCTTCCATGGCTACCTCGGTTGAAAAATCTCATTCCTACATGCATGATTGAATAGAAAATAGTTCCTTTACAACCATACATGACAACTCTTTAAAAATATGAAATAGACTTTGGCTCAGCAACATATCAGACTCAGGCAATCCAATCCATACAAATTATTTAAATGTTGTCCATGAGAAGGGGGTTAACAAAAGGTCCTAGGATATGTGAGGGGTTTCTATTGTTTTAAACCTGACAAAATGAGGGGGAAAAGAAACATGGTTACTTCTCAAAGATAACAACAATCAACTCTAATGCAAACCAAAGAAAATACTACCATCATCCATACAAGAATGTGATTTCAAACTGCTTCAATACATAAATCTTCTTAATTGTAATTAAATCTTAAGAAAATGGAGTGAAAAATGAATGTGAGAAGGTGATGGGGCTGTAATTAGTGAAAAGCGAAATAATTGTAGGGAAAGAGAGCGGATGATGTTCATAAAATTAATTAAGCAATCCATAAAACCATTTTATATCAAACGTAAAAATAAATAACACCAACCAAATAATCATTGTGATCAAATGAAATCTACTGTATATAATTCAATCAATTATGTGCATTCACTTTCTCACTGTTTGTAATCAGGTCTTTAACACAATGTCACCAAAACAAGAAAATATGCATCCCGCAACAACCTGTAGAAGAGTTATGTTTCTTCTCATCGTCCATTTAATGTTTAAAAAAAATTACCAATGATTACATAGTCACTTATTTCCACTCTATTCAACGTCAACTCATCAACCAGTGCCCATGGATTTTTTCAATCATCAAATACAGACACAAAAAATGTGAATGTTTTCTTCATTTAATAATTAAACTTTAAAGATATTATATTGTCATAGAACCTGTGTCGATCTCTGCTACGGTGCATGATATTCATCAATGCACATAACATGCATCTAATTAAAACCATCAATATTTTAACTGCCAAGATCCTGACTTGCCATTTAAACACACAAACAACAATCATCATTTCAACTCATACTATGCTTGGAATACACAGACCATTCAACAAAACACATAGTATTTATGTGACTGTACCGGTGCAGCTATTCTGAATCTAAAAATCCACAATGCTGGGATATCAATAAATACAATGAGGTAGCAACAATAAGCATGATCTCATCTCATAAATTGATCAAATTTGCAACAAAACCATTTTGTTTAAAAATTGATCAAATTTACAACAAAACCATTTTGTTTAAAAACCCACAGTCACAACAATCATCAAATCAACCTAACATGTTGTAGGAAGGCCACACATACCCACACATTATGCATGGAACATTGTTGTGACTTAAACAATTAAAAATAATGCTAGGTTAATAATTCAATAATCACAATGTAAAATATAGTGACCATGCAATCTCATTTTTCCAATCAACCAATTAACCATGCTGGCTTATCAATTTGATTGTTTTAATAACCAACTGTAGTGACTAAAAACCAATAACTAAAACCACTATCAACATAATCAACAAAGACAGGCCAACGGTAGAATAATGTCGACGATGCACCACCATTAACTCATAACAATCAACAACATACCCGACCAGACATAATGGTTCCCTCTATAAAAAATCGGTCTTGTGAAGTCAAGGGTTTTCTCTATGAACCAACACAGCGAGACTAGAGTGAGCCCCCCCAACATCAGGTGAGAACCTCCAAGACCAACGATGCACGCACAATGTATACCACCAATAACTTCCCAGACATGGTGACGATTCCCGTAATGGGAGAGATTATGAACATAGGAGCAAGGCTTCATTTTGGTCCTGTAACAATACTTAGAACACATAGGGTATAACCCTCATGGTTTTCTCAATCAACTGAAGAATGTTGAGATAAAACATAGCCAAGAAATAAAAATCAACCTTAAGCAAGCCCTTTGGCATAACGACTATCACAAACCCCTGTGCAAACAACAGTAACATGAATGAACCCATACCTAAGTGAACAATATGCAGTGACAGAAAGTGTTTCAAACCCAGAAAACCCCATAACAATAGACCACTGGGCATGGTGATAGAAAGAATGGAGACAACCAACCAATATGGACCGGATGAAAACCCTTCAAGCAAGACCAATAAGGATGACATAGAGCCTTCATGGATTCTAAACTCAGAATGATCATTGAAACTATAACTTCAAACATTATTGCAATGAAACCACCCCAACCATTTAGTCTAGAAAAATATCACAAATTTACACAGTTTTCAGACTTAAGGAAAGCACAAACTCATACATAACCGAGCCAATATTTATTTCATAACCAGAGTGGGTTCATGGATGGCAAAAAGACATACCTGTAACCACGAAAACCTTAAAAATGCGAGATTCACCGAATAGTTCTTCCTCTTCTTGAAAATCAGAGCTTAACCCCAACGAACACAATTGAACAATAGCCAGGGTGATGACCAATGGAAGGGGTATGGAGTGACATGTAGTAAATGCACGACGCCTCCATCCTCTGGTCATTCAATTTCTTAGTACACGCCATCCTACTAATCCATTAATGCATTCAATTAAACCATGTATCGAAACCAACATCCACTAATTTCCAAGAGTGTCACCCCATGTGAAATTAACCACTATTGACCATACTATAACTCATATCAAAGAATATCCATATAACTCAATAAATTGTATAGCCACTAACCCTGTTAACTATGAATACCAATCATCCTTTTAATTCCAATGCATATAGTGTAACATAATAGTATAGTCTAGTTTCTTCTTTTTTTACTTTGTTATCTTTCTTTTATCTCTTTTCAACTTTTCTGACATATTATTACTAACATGTCTCTTATATAGGTTTCAGAGTAATGAATCCAAGAACAGATAGCAAGGGTAACAATGGATAACATAGGCCATAGTAACATGAAATTAGAGCCTACATAACATGCTTTATCCATCATTCATTTGTCAAAATTAGAACCAACACATAATAGACCTTATCCATCACCAATAAAACCAATATTTAATCAATCATGTAGAAATCTGTAGTAGTGTCGAACAATAGCATAACATGAAATAAGAACCAGATATGATCTCCCAATCTACAGTGGGGTCTTACGTACTAGTATTATATATCTTGTTAGCTTATAATAATAGGTTTTAACAATACTTTGCGGGAAAAATCTTCGTTGCAATTTTAACCATCAAGAACAAAGTCCTTATTCCTTAGAGACCCTTAGTCTCCCACAAGGTCACCCGACATAGTATTGACTCCAAGGGAGGACGTCTACCAAAATCAATCAAAAGGCCAGTGGCACCCTTGGAGCACATAGTGCATCTTGAAGGGAAAGTTGCATAGATGAAACTTGAATGAAGGTGAGTAGCACCCTTGGAGAATGTAGTGAGTCTTGAAGGGCACATTGTGGTTTAACACTGGTGAGTCAATGAACATAGTTACCTAGAAAAAAATATCTTAGCTTGACATTGTCATCCTTAAAATAATTATGCATCAATACAGTATTTTAATTATATCTTTTCCCTTAAAAATTTGCTAAACCTAGTTGAAATTAAAGACTAGGTCTAAGTAGGATATGAGGACAAAAATTTTGTTAAGCAATTAATAAAAGGGGGGGTGGGCAGGGGAGGGTGGGGAATTAAATTAGAATTAAACAAGGGAAAAATCAAATTTAGAATTAAATGGAGGATTAAATTATTTAAAGGATTTATTTTTGTTTATCTGCAAAACTTTCTAAATTTGAGCTTAGACAAAAGGGGAAATTAATTGCAAAAGGAATGTGGAACATAGAAGGAATCTCGTATAGAGAACTTTCCTAAAATGAAGTTAACTAATCTTTAGGAAAGGCATGAGTCATTAAGGGAATGTGAGGGAATAAAGGGACAACGATGATCGTTTCTAGGAACACTTTTAGATGGGTGAAGGAAATTGACAATTTAATAAAATTAATTAAATGAATTTATGATGCAACTAAGGGATCGGGTGACAAGTGTACGGGGGAGAATATTACTAATAAAAATTTAACAAAATGAATTTAATGTGCATTTTGGAAACTAGTCACTAAGAGAAATCTATAAAAGAAATGGGAGAGAAGGGGAATGTATCACGACTGGTATGCGTAAAGTTAAGCTGCCATAATTTTTCTTGGCTGATTTTTCTTGTGGGAGTTGGGATGCCCAACTCGAATAGAGAGTGGTATCTTGACCTTGCGAGGCACGTTGGGAGCTAGTTTTCTCTGGTTTGTGTGCGTGGCCCTTTTGCGGCTCGGGGGGACTGATGGAGAAGAAGAGTACCCCTAGCATTGGTTGGAAGGTACTGATGAAGTCTAGACAGTTATCAAGCAAGAGACAAGAGGGAGCACAAGCATGGATTAACAACATGGACATCGCCGCCTTCAGTTACAGTATTTTATTTAATAAAAGTGTAATTGCATTGTGTTTTAAATGGTAATAATATTTGGTTATTTATCTATGGATTTGTTATTCTCTGCATCTGTACAAAAACATTGTTATAGAATATATTCTCCTTGCAACATGAATTGTATGTTATAGAATATATTCTCCTTGCAACATGAATTGTATTAATATTGGGTTATTTATGTCTGGTTTTCTTATTCGATGCATATGCATAAAACCCCGTTACCGATCCCCTTCTCCTTGTTGCTGAAATTGTCATAGGATTGGTTGTATGTGTAGTGTCCTAGAATGTCATGGTTTTGATAAAAGTCTGTCGCAAATTTCATTTCCTGACCGTTGAGTTTCATAGAAGAAGTTTGTCAAGAACAAATTTAACCTCTCCCATATAGTTTTTCATTCAGCGAATGTTTAAATCGTTTTCTCAGCATTTTTTTTAGCACCCACTGCCCTATACACCTACTTGCGTGCGTTTTTTCACCGAAGCCTTGCCCAACGGTTTTTGAATGCACCCATCGATTTTACGAATCCACTCAGTGATTTTTTGGGTTCTCTCTCAACTTCATCATAAACTTTTGTGGTTTCTTGCTTGGGATGGTTAGCCCAACAATTTTTTCATGAATCCACCTGCTTCTCCACCCAACTGTCTCGACGTTCTCTTACTATGAAGGGACACCATTCAAGTGGACGAACTCACTCGATTTTCCACCTTTTTCTACAGTGATGTCATTTTCCATGGTAAGTTCCACTTCGTCGGTAGCGTTCGCTGCTCGAGTCTTCTTGGTTTTCTTTGAAATTTTTAATTGTTGACTAAACCATGGATTATTTTCACTTCTGTACATACACACCTTAATTCGTCGAATTCAGAAATTCATGTTGTCTGGTCTTAAGAATTTATGAAACTTGGAACTTGAATCCCTAACTTGGAGTCCTCTCGGTGTTTTCTCTCAGCGCCCTTGTTGTTCTCCGCGTTGTTCTCCGCGTTCGGCTTGAATATTGCCTGCGCTTTTCTTTCTGCCTGGCGAATCTTCCTGGAGGTTTCCACTGCGTTTTTCCTTAATTGGAAGAGGATTATTCATCCATAGGCATCTTGGACTAAACCATCTTTGAAATTTCTAAATCACCGCTTCGGAAAGAGTGTTGGACTAAACCAACACTCTAAAACTACGATGATGGTCAATGCATTAAGGTGACGAAGGAGAACCACCTTTTGTATTCCTTGGATAACCCAAAAATGAATGTTCCCCGAAGTACCCCGTAACTAGGATTTTTGAGAGGAATGCCTTAGTTTTCGCAAGGGTTATGTTGTAACACTTGTTAGGGTTGCTTCCCTTTGTTAGGGCTGTTTTATTTAATAAATGGAATAGACTTCCCCTTCAACATTCTTTTAGTGTTTGAATTTTAACTTTTCAATTTTTTTTTTATAACCTAATTATATATAATTATGTGTACTTGAACCTAAATTGGAAAGGGAACTTCAGAATGCCTTCTTACATATGTTGAATTGGAGCGTCAAAACCAACCTTGTTGCTTGATGATTAGTTATATATGTGCAATTTAAGTAAGGGTAATAGTTAAGAACCTCCCTTGAACCTAAGTTAAGGCGAGGCTTAGTTGTGGAAATCCGTAGTAGATCAACCGGTAGCAT
>ML778473.1:734493-808515 GCA_009831015.1 Picea engelmannii
TTACATATGGTATCAAAGTGGGTTCAACACTACGACTGTGGATCACCACACTTTCCACGTAATTAATCCCTTGATTAATACTCAACTCTAATTGAAATATTAACCTATCCATGTGGTAATCATGGCTAGAGGAAGCTGCAAAAATTCACGACATGGTAAAAGGGGAGGAGGCGCGACACCTTCAGTAGCACCTACATCGGAGGGGTCCAACCCCTAAGGAAAAGAACAAGGATTAAGCATGAGAAGATTTTCACGTGGGATGCATTGGGTCTAACAAGGTGCTTCTACAAATTGACAGAGGCCTTGACTAACCGTATGTACTGAGATAAGTCGAGGGCGCCTGTACCTCTGAGGGTCCACAACGAGCCCCATCCAGTCCTGGTATCATTTGTGGGGAACTCTCGAAGATTAGGTTCCCGTGTCATGAGTTCCATGGACACCTCAACCACCGAGGCATGGATGGAGAACAAGGTGATGTGCTTCACACTTCGTGGTTATGACCTCCAACATGAAGTTATGCATGGTGGTCTTCAGCTAAAGGGGAGCGCTCTTCTAGGGTGGAAGATGCTCCTACCTCAACTAATTATGTCTGTCAGAGCTGTGTTATGGAAACAATTCAATGAATCATTTCAGGAAAATAATTGTTAGAGGAATTCATTGAGCGCCAGCTCGAAGAGTTTCGTGCCTTACAACAAGGTGGTCGTACGGTGCCAGAGGAGATCAAATTTATGAAGGTACTCTGGTATGCCCCGCATATGAGCACATAGAAGATAGAGGTCAACAAGTTTGTGTGTGAACTTAACTCCAACTTCGTGAGAAGGAGAGGGTCTAAATGCCCTAGACGTTGCATTATGTAGACCAGTAGTCCTCTTAGTTGAAGAATAATTTATCGTGGGAGTTAGGGTAGCATTGCTACAAGACCATCTAGACTGACAACATCTGGTGCACAAAAACATCAGACGCCATCCATAAAAGACATCTTGGTATCAAGATACATTTCTAGAACCCTTGTTTACGACACCACGATGAGGGGTTCCTCATCAGAGAATTCCCTATAGGGGACAACCGATTTAGCAGCAACAGTGGTTGGGCCTATTCAGCAGAACAAACCAAGGTTTCAGGTTGGCAGGCCATCAACTACTGCTTTAGGGACCCATAAAACTAGACCAAAGATCAGATGCTGGACTTATGGAGAGCCACATTACTAACACGGTTGTCCATTTGAGAGGGCCAGAGCGACCAAGTCAATAAGACAAACTACCATTGTGAAGATGGGCATGTCCCATAGGATTCATGACCACGGTAAATAACCGGTAGGCCCAACACTAGTCCACTATGCTCGAAGCGTTAGGTGCCATTGCCAAATGAACTTTAGTATTTGTTATACCTCAGTGATATAGAGAGATCTAATTATAGTACCACACTAAAAGGACTTAGGTAAAGGTATTCGATAGGACGAGTTTAGATTTGTTGATATGGATTCAGGTACCAACCTTATGTTTGGAGGAAGGTGTATGAACCATCTCTTTAATCTGGGGATAGTGTAATGAAGTCTGACCTACATCATGATCTTAAGATATTATGATGACATGATCAATATTGATTGGTGGGAATCACATGATGCGATACTCAACAATAATATGAGGCGATTGAGTTGGACCAACGATGAAGGACATAGATGTGTGATTGTAGGAAGAAAACAGGGAGTATCCTTGAGGTTCATTTCCTCCCTACAACTACAAGAGAGCACGTGCAAGGATGAAAATTATATGCATACTAAACATCGAGCATCAAGAGGGTGGTGAAAGGATTAGAAGACCTTTCAGTAGTATGAGATTTTGTGGATGTGATTTCCAGAAGAATTACCAGGTGTTCCACCCGAAGCCAAGATGGAATTTTCCATCGACCTAAAACCTGGAACTAAAATGATGGCAAGAAATCCTTATGATATGTCGACCCCTGAGTTACAGGAGTTGAAAGTGGAACTGAAGGAGTTGTTGGACCTAGGACTTATATGTCCAAGTGTATCACCTTGGGGTGCTCCTTTTAATTTCATACAGAATAAGGATTGGTGGTGGAGACTCTACTTGATTAATGTCGAGTATTCCTTGATGACATTTTGATATTCTCGGATAACGGATGATCAGGACGAACTTTTATGCTTGGTACTACAATGTTGTGAGAAAACAAAGTTTGGGAAGTGGTCGAAATGCTTTCAAGGATTTATTACTTAGGGAATGTTATATTTAGTGAAGGTATCGTTGTGGATCCAATGAAGGTAGAGACTATTATTGAGTGGCCTGCGTCGATGAATGTCCCATAAGTGTGTAGCTTCAGGGTTTTAGTGGGATATTTTTGACGGTCCGTCAAGAGTTATTTGAATATAGAAAATAGAATTACAGAATTGTAGAAGAAGAATAAGAATTTCTATGGACCAATAAATATGTGGAAGAATTTCTAAGGATCAAGGAGTTGTTGAACAACACTAATACTAAAATTCTCTGGCATGGACAAAGACTACTAGGTATGCACTAACGCATCCAAGGAAGGCGTAGGTAGAGTATTGAGGCAAGATTATTGAGTGATCACTTACATCACAAGGAAGTTAAGAAACCATGAGGACAACTACGTGACACACTATTGGGAGTTGTTAGCCATCGTGTATGTCCTGAAACTGTGGAGAAACTACCTGATTGGATGAAAATTTGAACTAAAAATAGATCACAGTGGTTTACAACACCTTTTTGCGGAAAATAACTTGAACGTGTGGCAAAGGCGCTGGTTAGAACTACTTATCAATTACAATTTGATATTTCCTACTTTAAAGGAACAATGAACAGAGTGGTAGATGCATTGAGTTGGATATCATAGGTATTTTCAGTGATACCTCTTCAAACGAAGCTATGTGAAAATATTCTAACTACAACGTGACGCTGACTAGCATAAGAGGGTAAGAAATTTTTCGGAGAAGACACCATGTTGGTACCAAAATTGAGGGATGTACTATGGAAAAGGAAGGATGGTTGAAAACTAGAAATTGGGACTGTATCAAGAAACGAGAGAATTCCCCCAAGCTTACCTAAAATTTGGAGGTTGCAGAATCCTGCAAATACTCAAAATTTGGTTTCGAAAATGACACCAACATTTGGAAAATTGAATGTACTTTCAATTCCTATAAATTGTTTTCATTTTCATTATTTTTATCTATTTTTTTTATTTTAAAATCACTACATAATATTTTCAGTAGACATTATGATTCAGTGAAACGAAATATCTGTATCTCTAAAAATACACAGTGAAAAATTTAGAAAAATTTATATTCATAATCTTTAAACTATTCTTTTCAAAAGGGTATTTTTAGATTTTACTTTTAGGTAAAACTTAAGACAGATACAAGGTGGGGGAAGACATGTGTTTAAATTATTCAACATTTTCAGCTTGCTCAACTTCAAAAAAATCTAGAAATTTTAATATTCATCAGTTAGATTCAAAATTATAGTCATAATAAAATAGAGTCTTTGTAGATTGTTGTTGTATATTTAGTTTGTTACAATCAAAATTTTAATAATAGATACTTTGTTGGGGGAAAAAATATCTCATTATCATTCCTTTCATGTTTAAGGAACATACTGTTAAACAATTGTCAAATTGACATATCAAAAGTTGATAAAACGTTTTTGAAAAATAGTCATTCGAAAGCTAACAAAATTATTTACGAGTTTGGTTTTTACTGTAAAGTGAAATTCTAAATAAAAAAAAATACTTTTATATGCCAGAAGTTGAAGAACTTGTGAAAATATAGTTTTTTTCCTCATAAAACAAGCAAAGTAGACACCCATCTTCATGATTTTACCCGGATTTTTGAGATATAATATTTGGATTTACTTACAACCCAACAACAAATTGAGAAGCTTTGATCTTATGTGAATCTCATAGAGAAGTGTACATGGCTCATCCATGAGTCATGAAGATGAGGACAAACCTTAAGCCCTTATTCTTCTGGAAGGGATACATGCAGACATTGTCAACTGTGTGGCGAGATATCTAGAAGGTCGGCAGGTTTAGGATGAACATATACATCCGACAAGATTTCTATGTCAATCCTCTATTATGGAATCGAAATGAGAGTTCATTTCGATGGAATTCTTTGGGGAAATTTCCACTGACGGCAAGGAGGTACTACTCGATTTTCATGATAGTTGACACTCTGATGAAGAGTTCAAATTTTGATCTTGTGCGTATGACACATTAGGCACTGGGTATATCTAGATTTTATATTAGCGAGATATTGATACTTACAAGTGTACCAAAAGGATCTTATCCGATTGAGGATTGATGTTTACAGGATGATTTTGGACTAGTTTCCAAGAGGCCTTAGGAACTCCACTTAACTTTAGTACCACATATCACCTGGAGGCAGACGGGAAGACAAAATAAATGAACCAAACTTTGGAAGGTTGTGTTGCGTACACGTATGTTGGACCAATAGAAACATTGGCAATAGTTCTTTCCACTGGTAGAGTTGGATTACAAAAACAATTATCAAAGCGCCAACAAGATGGCGCCATTTGAGTTTCTTTATGGGCGACCATCTCAGATGCCTTTGAGCTTGGATCGACTCGAGGATGGGGTCCTGGTAGGACCAGAAGTGGTCCAAGTATTCAGTGAACAAATACAAACGGTACGAAAAGGGTCGGAAGAAGATCAAGATCAACATAATGGTTTTTCTGATGTGCATTGCCTGACCATACTTGATGGGCCTAACGACTAATTGTGCCTCATTCCTTGAGGCATTTCTCGATATTATCTTATATTTGTGTGTGACTTTAGGTCAATGATCCTACAGATGTGATTGACTTGAGTTCTTAGTGGATGTTGGGTGAGAGTGCGCTCATGGCAGAGCCAATATGCTTTCTAAACTATCACATTTGACAAGTATGACATCAAACTTTTGATCAGGTCAAGGTCCAATAGGAAAATTATAGTCCACACTCAGCTACCTAGGAGGACACATATGATTTGCATTTGCAGTTTCCATTTTTTTTTTATGGTTAGACACTTAGATATTGTCAGATACTTATTTTTCACTTGTATATTGTGAAACTTCAGGACGAATTTTAAAACAAGAGGGGGTGTATGTAACATCATGGCCTTGTGCACACTTGATTGGACTTATTCTTTGAGGACACTTACGTGGAAGTGATCTGGTTCCTTATATGATTGATTGTTTCGCTTATGGATTATGAAGATGTTGTTGATATGATGATGTGTTATTTGATTTTATTGTATCAACATGTGCTATTGACTAGTTTCTCCTTAGTGTGTAGGACTCTGGACTGATTGAGGATGTTGATGGCATCGATGGACCTCCTTGGAATCTGGATCGAGTTAGGGAGTGGAATGTTTATGGTTTGAGAATTTTTGTTACTGCATATGTGACATATGACTAGTATATTATGATTTTGATTTTGGATCGCTGACAAGTTTCGTTGATGGATGCATTCCGATGATAAATTTCTAACCAGTCTCAAATTTGGAGTAAAGGGGTCACGCATAACAACGAGAGATATTAAGGTAGAGGTGTTGCAACAACCCTGCGAGATCCCACTAAGACTCATGATGTGGCTCAAAATGTAGGTTAATGATTACCTAGTTCGAGAGATCCATGATGTCGTGAGGGCAGATTATGACAGTCTCTCACGATGATTCTAAAGGGCACGCAACAAGGAAGGGTCCTTATTCTTTAGAGGCCCTTAGTCTCCCACAAGGTCTTTCGACGGAGTATTGACTCCAAGGGCAGATGTTTACCAAAGTCAGTCAAAAGGTGAGTGACATCGTTGGAGCACGTAGTGCGTCTTGAAGGGCATGTGGCATAGGTGAAACTTGAATGAAGACAAGTGGCACCGTTGGAGCATGTAGTGCACCTTAAATTGGACATCGTGGTTTAACACTAGTGATTCAATGAACCTAGGTACCTAGAAAAAAATATCTTACCTTGACATGGTCATGCTTAAAATAATTATGCATCAGTAAAGTATTTTAATTATAATTTTCCTCTTAAAAATTTGCTAAGCCTAGTTGAAATTAAATCCTAGGTCTGAGTAGGATATGAGGACAAAAATTTAACTAAGCAATTAATAAAATGGGGGAAAAATCAAATTTATAATTAAATGGAGGATTAAATTATTTAAAGGATTAATTGTTGTTTATGTGAAAAACTTGCGAAATTCAAACTTAGACAAAAGGGGAAATTAATTGCAAAAGGAATGTGGAACATAGAAGGAATCTAATATAGAGAACTTTCCTAAAATGAACTTAAATAAGTTTTAAGAAAGGCGTCAATAATTAACGGAATATGAGGGAATAAAAGGACATCAATGAGCGTTTTTAGGAACACTTTTAGGTGGGTAAGAGAAACTGAAAATTTAATCAAATTAATTAAATGAATTTCTGATGCAACTAAGGGATCAGGTGACAAGTGTATGGGGGAGAATATTCCTAATAAAAAATTAACAAAAAGAATTTAATGTGCATTTTAGAAACTAGTCTCTGAGACAACTTTATAAAAGAAATGGCAGAGAAGGCGAATGAATCACAACTGGTAGACGTAAGGTTACGCCACCAACATTTTTCTTGCCTGATTTTTCTTGTGGGAGTTGGGATGCCCAACTCGAATAGAGAGTGGTAGCTCGAGAGGTGAGATAGGAACTAGTTTTCTTTGGTTTGTGTGTGTGGCCCCTTTGCGACTCGAGGGGCTCAGGGGGAAGAAGAGTGCCCCTGACATTGGCTAGGAGGTACCGGTGAAGTCTAGACGGTTAGCAAGTGGGAGACAGGAGGGAGCACAAGCGTGGATTAACAGCATTGGATTCGATGCCTTTGTTTACAGTATTTTATTTAATAAAAGTGTAATTGCATTGTGTTTTAAATGGTAATAATATTTGGTTATTTATGTATGGCTTTCTTATTCGCCACATCTGTACAAAAAGACTGTTATCGAATATATTCTCCTTGCAGCATGAATTGTATTAAGATTGGTTTATTTATGAATGGTTTTCTTAAACGCCGCATCTGCATAAAACCCCGTTACCGATCGGATTCTCCTTGTTGCTTAAATTTTGATAGGATTGGATGTATTTGTAATGTCCTAGAATGTCACGGCTATGATGAAACGCCTTCGCAAATTGCATTTCCTGAGCGTTGAGTTCCATAGAAGGAGTTTATCAAGAATAAATCTTACCTCTCCCATATCGTTTTTCATCCACAGAATGTTTAAATCGTTTACTCAGCGTTTTTTTTTAGCACCCAATGTCCTCTACACGTACTTCCCTTCGTTTTTGCATCAAATCCTTGCCCAACTGTTGCAGAATGCACCCAATGAGTTTATGAATCCACTCAGCGAAATCCTGGGTTCTCGCTCAGCTTCATCATGAACTGTTGTGGTTTCTTGGTTGGGATGTTTAGCTCAGCAATTTGTTTCTTCACTCAGCGAAGTTCTATTTACCTCGGTGTAAATAAAGCCCTGTGTTCACGATGCCTCTGCCAAGTAAAAAGAACCTGCATGTGGAGGAACCCACGTGCTTCTCTACCCAACTGTCAGGACGTTCTGTGAGTATGAAGGGACACCATTCGAGTGGAGGAACCCACACGATCTTCCACCTGTGTATCTTTGCGCCCTTTTTCTACAGTGATGTCATTTTCCAGAGTAAGTTCCACTTCGCCGGAAGCGTTCGCTGCTCGAATATTCTTGGTTTTATTTGGAATTTTTAATTGTTGACTAAACCATGGATTGTTTTCTCTTCTGTACATAGAAACCTTAAGTCGTCGAATTCAGAAATTCGTGTTCTCTGGTCTTAAGAATTTATGAAACTTGGAACTTGAATCCCAAACTTGGTGTCTTCTCAGCGTTTGCTCTCAGCGCCCTTCACCCAACTAGCCTTTTTTATCTCCGCGTTAAGCTTGAAGATTGCCTGCGCTTTTCTTTCTCCCCAGCAAATCTTCCTGGAGGCTTCCACTGCTGTTTTCCTTAGTTTTCGCTTTACGTTTTGCATTAAGGTGACGAAGGAGAACCACCTTTTGTATTCCTTGGATAACCCAAAAATGAATGTTCCCCGAAGTACGCCGCAACTGAGATTTTTGAGAGGAATGTATTAGTTTTTGCAAGGGTTATGTTGTAACACTTGTTAGGGTCGCTTCCCTTTGTGTTGTTTTATTTAGTAAATGGAATAGACTTCCCCTTCAAGCTTCTTTTAGTGTTTGAATTTTAACTTTTTAATTATTGTTTTATAACCTAATTATATATAATTATGTGTACTTGAACCTAAATTGGCAAGGGAACTTCAGAATTCCTTCTTACATATGTTGAATTGGAGCGTCGAAACCAACCTTGCTGCTAGATGATTAATTGTATATGTGCAATTTAAGTAAGGGTAATAGTTAAGAACCTCCCTTGAACCTAAGTTAAGGCGAGGCTTAGTAGTGGAACTCCGTAGTAGATGAACCGGTAGCGCGCCTTAAATAAAGATGAAGTAAGTTTATTTGATGTTGTTTACCACCTGCTACAAGAATAAATTAAGGTCACTCTTACGCCTTAATCTAATAGTGATCTTGACTAGTTTGAGTAGTTAATTTGCTTGCTCAATGAAAATAAGGGCGAGAATTACTCGGGTATCCTTTATAAGGTAAGGTATGAGTTCTTGGAAGCATGACTTGCCCGAATGGTTTTGAAGGTATGATGGTTTATCTTTTAGACTTCTTGCACACTGATTTTTAAATCAAAGTATCATGGTTTAACTCTTAGAATTCTTGCGCAACAAATTTTAACGGAATGTATGATGGTTTAGCTTTTAGACTTCTTGCACGATTGTTGGCACAGAGGTAGACTCAGGGCTCAACGCTTAACAACGCACCAACAAAACCCTGACTACCAACCGTTTTGGCAACACATGCGAAACAGGCAAAGTCTCACCCAAGGTAGAAGCAGGGGAGGTTATAGGACATAGGTGTTTGTAACCACACTGGGACACAATTCTGTGATAAGAGCATTTCATAGAATATTTTGTTAATACTTAGGAAGTGAACATGCATTATTTTATTAACCTCATTAACACCACATAGCATAATCGAAGACAGATAAGTGCAATAACAACAAGTGATTATGAACCCTGAGCGCTTAGCACTTAACACTGTGAGTTAAGTCTAGCATTCATTTACCCTTTAACATAAGTAAAGTACTTGAGAAAAAAAAAATGACACATCATAATCAAAGCAACAAGAAAATGCATAACATAAATGACACTTCACAAAGAAAACCACGAGACACCATATATACGTGGTTCACCCTAGGGTGGGGCTATGTCCACTAACCGCTTCGCCTCTTTATTATTCACCAAAATATTACATCTAGTCACTCCTTTGCACTAAGCCACAGAGTCGAGCTTTGCACAAGACAAGAGATTCATGCACTAAGCACTAGATCCTCCTTCTTTACCTTCCAAAAATAGGTCAAATGCATAGAGCCAAAATGTCTTATCACAACACTTAGCACTTGCTCCACATTGAGAATCACAAGCACTAAGCATAGTTTACAAAATCACAGTCGAGCACAAAGCCTCGACCACATACATTCCTTTGCACACAAAACTACTCCTTCTACAATACGTTCCTCTTTATTTATAATTTGAAAAATCTTACAATAAGGCCTAAACATGGGGAAAACCCATTGGTTGACATCCCATAAACCCATTACAAAACCTAGAGGACCCCTTACTGGGTTCACATAACCCTCAAAATAGGTGATATCCACAATCTCAACTCCTCTTGGGTACTTCTACTTCGACCAATGTGTCGAAGTCCAAAAGTGGGCCAAAACCTCCAAAAATGACCAAAGTTTCCCCAAAACTTGGTCGAGGGCCAACAGGCCCCCAACACTCACTTGTGACTCGTCCCGAGTCACTCAGGTCCTGACAATGCTTCTTCAAAAACCTCAAGCTTAACTTGGGATACCTCGACTTGTTGCCTTGCCTGAGCCTCCTACTCAACGAGCTCCTGGAATGTCTGCTATGTAAAAGGCCCTTCCAAGCGATGTTCTACTACTGCAACTACTTGATCAAACTATGAACCCTGGTCATCGATCTCATCGAACACCTTGCAAGCTTCGTCCTAAATAGGTTGTAACTTCCGTGTTACTTCCATCACCTTACCCTAGAGGGCAGTGATATGTTGTTGTACTATGCACTGTTCCTAGGATATCTTCATCCTTTCCACAATCGTGAGCAGCTTCATCTGCCCCTACAATGAAAATGTTTGTTGTTGCGCCTCATGTAACTAAGCCTCTAGTTTCTTTAACTCTATATCCTCGACGAGATGTTCATACGTCTAGGTGCTTCTGTCATTCAACTAGTTACATGCCGAGGTGAGAGATTTTATACATGCTACTGTGTTTTTGGTGGACTCCTCCCTCTCGTCATGCACCTCCTATGGGGTGCTCAAAACAGTTCGGGCCTCCAGTTCAACTGTCCTAGCCTGAAATTGTTGGAGGGTCTCTACGAGCTTTGCTACTTGAACTTCGAAAGGCTCTTCCTCCTTCTGTACCAAGCTTGGCATAGAGAAACACACTTTTCTTATTGCTTCTTTGACCACAACCTCCGCTATGAGTAACTGCTCTTTTTCCTTATGTAGCTTGGCTGCACCAGCTTTCTTTTCCCCCTGAAGCTTTGCTTGAAGCTCTTATTTCTCTCTTTCATGAGAATCTACATTGTTCTATGTTGCTCGTAACTGTACTAGGACTTCATCTTTCTCCTTTTGCAAGGCTGTTGTAGCTTTCTCCTTCTCTTCCTCAGCTCTTTGGAACTGAGATTCTATTGGATCAGCAAGCCTTCTTAGCTGGGCTACTCTTTCAGCGATCATTTCTCTTTGTTCCCTTCTATATGCCTTTAAACCTGCCTCCAATACTTCGACTTGTTGTGGAGGTATTCCTTTAAGGTTAACCTCAATGTCCAAGTTAGGGCTAGCTTGTAGTGCTGCGGGGGTGGGAAACTTGATTCTATATTAGGGGAGTGTGATCCAAATCCTTGGTTCACCCTTTGGAGTTGGTTCATCCCCCAAGTTTGTGGTCTATGATGAGGAAGGCGCAGACGACGCAGTAGGCACTGCGCGGACCAAGCGAACAACGTACTGCACTTCCTTCAACTATCTTTCAATCCTTCAATATAACTCCACCTATTTCTCTTCCTATCTCTGAAACATGTCTTCAGAGGCATCCTCCATAGCTCTGTGGACTAGACTAATGTCGTCGTCAGTGAGAGTGGCTTCCAACTCTAGCTTATTGGAATGAATTTTCTTCCTTTCTGAAGGTTTCTTCGGAGTAAATTTCCTCTTTTGTGGGGTAACTGTCCCAACTGGGAGATCTTCAAGTGGTGGGGTACTAGCTCCTGCGAATGGTGATTCAAATGTAGCTTCACCTCCTCCTTTCTCTTCTTCTCCTTCATCTCCTCCTCAATGTCCTTCTTCTCCATCTCCTCCTCCTCTTGGCAAGCTAGACCCGCTATCTCTATAGGTTTCCTCTTCTTCCTCTTCATCACTCTCTATGTATTGGACTTCAACCTGCTTTTTGTGTTTCCTCTTCTTCTTTGTCCCACTGGATTGTTCGACATGTTCAACTCACGTAACCATCGGGATTCCTATATTATCACTGTCAGATAACTCTGCATCAATGATAGGTAAAATAAATGATTTTGGCCAATCCTTTATAATTTGTTCCATATCCACATTTGTGAGCTTATAGTATGACTACAATCTTTCATAGTGCTCATCGCTTCACACGGTGATGTAAATGAAGTGGGGACTAGCGCAAAACTTCACTATGGGTCGATACTAATGTAGGGTACGCGGTGTCATACGAGGGAATGATTCAATGGAGAATTTCAATTGTTGATAATATCTGTGAAACATAGCATTAGACTGCCACTACTTCATCATGTCATTGGTATACCATAGGCTGGAAAACTGAGCGGTCAGGGACTTTGTAGGTTCAATATCTAGGAATGTAGCTCCTTCAGGCATCTGCCAAGCCACTAATGCAATCAGGTTGATCAACCAACTATAGTCAAACTCATATCCTAAGTCTTGGGCTTCGCAACAATATTTTTCTAAATCGTTGATGAGGTAGTTATCCCAGTTTATTTGCAGGCCCTCAACACACTTTCGTGTGAGGTCTACCATGAACCCGATCACTTGTGTGGTGTGGTTCTTCCTAACTATCTTGCCATCTAAGAGTTGGCAGGTAAGGTGTACTACGCCATCCTGTATGGAGGCTACCGTGTAACCTCGCTTCCCCTTTTCTACCTCCCCATAGGATTCTTTGATGCGTTGTGCTAAAGAACGGTCTGAGGTCTTCCCTAGATAAAAATTTTGTGGGTTAGGACCCCTCAAAATTAAACCTGTGATCTGGTAGATCAACATCAGATCCACAATAATTCTTCTGTCAAGCCATAGATATTTTCCATGATAGAACGATAGAAGGAGTTTAACGCAAGCATTAACCTCCTAGTGGTGGCCAAAATGAAGAATCTTCATTACGTTTAATATGGTTGACTGCGCCAACTCCTTTATCCATGGCTGTGGGATGAGGCGAGGTTTCCTTCCAATTGTCCTCATTAAGTAATGGTGAGGAGATAGCGTGGCGTGGTTCTTCCAGTCTCCTAAGTTGAAGTCACTATGCTTCAACATCGGGATCTGCCCTAATTGAGTCCCTACTATGGGAATTCCTTTTGGAATGTACGCAGTGAACAAAGAGTACTCAAAATCACAGGGGATATTGTTGTGGTTAACAACGCCAACCAAGGCAGAATATACTCAGGTAGGATCGACGGGATTTGCTTCACATTAGCCAAATCATTGTAGTGTTTGCTTCTTTGTTTAGTTACGGGATTGATGCGGGTGAAACGACGTCTGATGGAAGGGGAAGCCTGTAGTCCCCTAGTCAATGATGCTTCAATACCTTCAGATACAGGTCTGTCGACCATGAGTTTCCTAACAACTTTCTCGACATACTTCTCAAAGTCATTGAGTTTTCTTGACATTCTAGTTTTTAACAGATAACGGATAGACAAAAAAACAAGTGGAGTATACTTTCAGATAACGACGGGTATCACAGTTAGATACTTGGAGAGTTATTAACTTATCTCAGTTAGTCACGAGTATAAAAATTTGGTTCCAACACCACGATCGATGAGTTAAATAAGCAGGGCGACATGATGGATCTTCCAATGGATAGGAGCTAGATTTAAATGCTTCCATTAATGTAAATATAGTTGTTATGGCATGGTCTCAACATGCAAATGCAGTCTATAAACCCATAAATTTGTTTCATAACCATTATGGAGTGCCATTTTGATGGTTGGGGCACCTCTAATAGTTATATAACTTTGCCAGGGCAAAGACCAAATCTATGTGGACCTATTGTTCTAGTGAGGCTCAAACCCTGCGAACCTGCCTCCTGGAAGGTTTCGTTCTGCGAAGTCTTCCATCTAGTTTCCTTAACTTCTTGTAGCTTTTCCACCTTAGCCTTCTTCTTATTATCTTCCTTTCATTTTTTCTTGTTATCTAAGTCTCTTTAACTGTTTCTGGAATCCTCTTTCCATTTTTATTCTTATCTTCCCCTAGCGTAGTGGCTTCACACTGTTGAGGTACCCTCAAAGGTTTTGAAGTTAATATCCCTTTTCTTAACACTTCATGAGTGGGAACACTTCTTTCTTTTTCAAATAGGTCCTTCAAGCCTTCTTTCATTCTTTCAACCTTAATAGCTAATTCTTTTTCTTTATGTCCCTCCTGCATTGTTATTTTTCTATGTTGCTTCGACTTATCCTCTTGTTATTCTCTTAGTTGGTCTCTTTTCCTAGCTATAAGATCCCTTAATTCTTTCTATTTATTTTATGTCTCTTATTCCTCTGCTTTCCTTATGATATGATCCTTCTCAATCCAATTCTTACCTAAAAAAAGTGGGAAGGGGGAATTGTCCTCAACAAACCTAATGACTTAAAATTCTTCTTCAGTCGATGTTCCATTAACAATAATAGGTACAATAGTTACTCTTCCACATAAAGTTATCATCTTTCCCTTAAACAAGCCTATCCTTCCTAAATAAGGTACCACAATAGGCTTTCCCAAAACTTCTCAAGTTTCTTCTGTCATAATATTCACTTGTGTTTATTCATCCAAGACTATACAGTATATGTTGAAGTCTTTTATTCTTGAACTTATGAGTTGTTTAATTTTCAAGATTTCTGGTAGAGTGGCATCTCTATGAACATCCATTATTTCTTCCAACTGTAGTAACATAGTTTGAACTTCTTCTGAACTTTTCCCTTTATGAATTTCTAACATACCCTTAGTCTCTTGACTCTTTTGATAATTTTTTTGTCTTATGTCCCTTCCTTCAACTCTAGCAATAATCCTTGGACAATCCTCAATCTTATGACCAACAACCTTACAATAAAGAGAAATAGGGCCTACCTTAGGGAATTCCTTAGCAAGATGTCCTAACCTTCTGCAATTATAACACAAAGTCAATTGTATTTTTCTCTTAAATGTTCCCCAATCTTTTATGTACTGTGCACTTCCCCTTGGATCATAGTGTTGGACCTGCAATCTGCAAAAAATATTTCGAGGTTCTTGCATCCACTTATCAGTCAAAAATCTCTTTCTATGCATAGGAATAACATATCTTTCTTTATTTCCATTACATTTACTCAAATCAACTCTTTCTTTTAGTTGCACCCTAACATTCAGTCTAGGGAAGAATCTATTAAACATACTTAAATTCATGCTTTCAAAATAAAAAATTTCACCTATCTTTCTATTACAAAGAACAAAGCTTGCCTCTTTTAGAATCTTACCTCTTTTCTTCAGAACGACTTAATTTATTGGCACAAAGCTTTGCAAGTCAAGTAGAGTATTGCGCACTTTAGCAACAGACCTATGCACAAAGATTTTCGTTTTCTTTACTTCAGTTCCTAGCAATCACAGTTTCAAGTCGCAACAACAAAACCATTTGTTGGCATAGGGGAAGACCTAGGGTTCAACACTTAACAATGCACCAAAAAAACCCTGACTACTGGTCATTTCGGAAACACCTGCGAAGAGGGAGAAGTCTCACCCGAGGTAGAAGGAGGGGGGGTTACAGGACACAAGTGTTTGTAGCTAGGCTGGGACACAATTCTGTGATAAGAGCACTTCATAGAATATTTTGTTAATGCTTAGGAAGTTAACATCCATTAGTTTATTAACCTCATTTACACTGCATAGCATAATCAAAGACAAATAAGCACAATAAAAACAAGTGATTATGCATCCTGATCACTTAGCACTTAGCACTGCGAGTTAAGTCTAACATTCATTTAACCTTTAACATAAGTAAAGTACTTGAGCAACAATATATATATTCATTACACATCGTAATCAAAGCACCAATAAAATTCATAATAGAAATCACACTGCACAATGAAAACCATGAGACATAAGATATATGTGGTTCACCCCAGGGTGAGGCTACATCCACAAACTGCTTCGCCTCTTTATTATTCACCAAAATCTTACATCCAGTCACTTTTGTGTACTAAGCCACAAAGTCAAACTTCACACAAGACATGAGATCTACACACTAAGCACTACATCCTGCTTCTTTACCTTCCAAAAATAGGTCAAATGCACAGAGCCAAAATCTCTTATCACAACACTTAGCACCTGCTCCACACTAAGCATCATAAGCACTAAGAACAGTCTACAAAATCACATTCAATCACAAATCCTCAACCACATACATTCCTTCACACACAGAACTACTCCTTATACAATACATTCCTCTTTATTTATACTTTACAAAATCTTAGAATAAGGCCTAAGCATGAGGAAATCCCATGGGCCAACATCCCATAAACCCATTACAAAACACAGAGGACCCCTTAATGGGTCCACATACCCCTCAAAATAGGTGATATCCGCCATTTCATCTCTTCCTGGGCGCTCCTACTTCAACCAACATGTCAAAGTCCAAAAGTGGGCCAAAACCTCCAAAATTGACAAAAGTTTCCCTAAAACTTGGTCGAGGGCCAACTAAAACTGAATTTTAAATGAATGTTTGATGGTGTAACTTTAGACTTCTTGTGTAATGAATTCTAATGTATTGTATGTTGGTTTATAATTTAGTCTTCTTGCACATAATGCATGTATTTGGAAAAATCATTGCTCATTATGGTTGGATTTAGCGCCACCAAGATGTTGATGCATGATCATTAAATACTTAGATTTAACTTCTCCCTAAGTATATGTTGGTGCATGATCATTTTAATATTCAATTTCCATTTTCCTTGGCTATGCTGATGAATAGGGATTAGGTGGCTTGCGCTATGGACTAAGTTTACGCATTAGTTCACTAATGCGCTTGTCTCCAGGTTGCGGTATGAATTCCTTATGATCAATTAATTGCGTGCAATGATCTATAAGAGATTATGTTAATCTGGAAATAGATATTGTGCTCACATTGATACTGATCTTATAATTACCTAACGTAGCAATAAAAAGAAAAATATTTTACATGATGTATGTACCTTTTGTTGTCGTAACAGTAGGGGCCGTTACATATAACAATATTATATGCTTATATTTGAGGTTAAGAATATCCAAATGGCACTTGAGCCTAATTTGAGTGTATATTTAATTCATGGGACAGTCCAACCACAAAGTTAACGATTGACTTTGTGGTTGGTATTCACATGATCCAAATTTACAATTGGGTTAAGGATGGCCATATGACACCTAAATTTAAATTGATTGTTGATTTGAGTATGGTCCAACCACAAAGTAAGCGATTGAATTTGTAGCTATCCCTTAAATGACCCAAATCTACAATCAAATTAAAGATGACCTAACATAATAAAGTAGAGTTGTAATTTGTAATCCAATAAAATTTAAAAATAATATGACATAAGGATTAGTCGTGAGTGAAAACAAAGTAGCATGATTTGGATTCTTGAATTGTTGAAGAATATTAATGATCAACAAATAAGAAGTTGATTTTTATAGAGTATGTTGTTATGAGAGTAAGAAGATATTGGAAACTTTCGAAGCAAGATCCTATTTGGAATTCTTCCTGATAGAAAATTATAAGACAAGTTTAACACAAGTTTAGTGGCAACAAATATGTGAGATTCATAAAGTCATTGGATGCCATTTTCATTGGGGTCCAAATTGTTCAATTGTGCCAATGACCCCAACATGTTGGGTATCGTGTCATACAATGTATTGGATAGGGATGCCATCTTCGATACTTACAAATGCCTCATCATGCCGATTGGGGAGGGTATTTCTCCGCTCAAATAATTATGTGACAAAAATCCATTAAAAAAAATCCATACTATAATTACTTGGAAAAGGCATGCAAACAATGCCCATTAACAAATGTCTTGTTAGGAAAATCACTTATCTACACATAGTATTTAAACCTAATTTCACTTATTTGCACATGGTATTTAAACTACACATATTCATGCTATTGAATTAATTAATTTACATAGCAAAATAGATTCCTCCACTTAAATATTCCTATGGAAATGAATTTGGCTCCTAACAATACTCTTAGGATATCTTGACATGCATAGTTATATTGTAGAGTGCTTTCCTATTTAAAATATGTTCAACTACTATAGTTGGTAGTAATTAGGGTCGAGGTTGGATGTATTATGGAAAATTTTTATTTTCCATGATTTTAAATCATATTTATAAATAATAATAATAATAACAAATCGATAAAGGTTCTTCTCCTGATTGCCTCTTGATTGCTTGTTGGGGGATTTTTCTTGCTCAAAATGTGTTCACCTTTCAAAATAAGCCTTCAATCCTTGATATTATTTCTACAGAAGCACTGAGTATATTATCCCACTTTCCTCAATATAAGGAGTCTCCAGGTGTGTGGGTGATTCAAGACGATCAAATTGATTATTCCATCCCTTGGGCTCACTTTGATGGGGCCTCTCAAAATAAAAACCAATCATGTGGTGAGGGAGCTATCCTTTTTATTTCTTCCCAACACTTCTTCAAAATTAAAATGGTTCTTGGACCACGTACCAACAACTATGAAGAATTATTGGCACTCAATATTATGTTATCCTTCATAGGAGAAAAGTAATTCAAGGCTATTTAAATATTTTGGGACTCTATGATTGTAATAAATTGGATCCAAAAAACTCAAAAGTGTCAAAATTTTCTATTTCTACCTCCTCTAAAAGAATTCCTCAGAAACATGGACTCATTTGAATGTTTATGTGTGAAGCATGTGTGCAAGGAAAGGAATACTTAGGAAAATTCCCTCTCCAAAGTAGGAATTCAAATCCCTTTTGGTCATTGAAAGATATCTGAGTCAAAGGACCATGAATCCTTTGAATATTATCACATGCCTTTTATTGACGAATTGTGAGTCTCGGACTGATGGTATTTTTTTTTATGTTCCTCCGTATATATCAACTTGTTTTGATCTAGTACTTTATCCTATAAAATGTTGACTATGTATCCTTTAGTGAACTCATAGAATTTTGTGGTCTTATTTAAGCCAGATATATGTATATGCAACTATAGTCTCTTTTTGTATTTATACTTAGAACTCATCAATGATCAGATACATGCTTTGTCCTTTCTTTGGGTCCTTTTCAGCCTCTAGATTTAGTCTGATTTTATTAAGGCTTCTTATTTATCATCCATCCTTCATGGATGGTTTGTGCTTTATCACCTACAAAATGTAAATTGTACCTCTTCAGATGATAAATTTACACTTTTTTCAAAGGAAAAACTAAAAACAAATTTGTTTATTTTATTCTAGGTTTTACTCAATAAAAGTTCTAAATATTCTTTATAAATAATAACAAAAAACTTATTTATTCCATTCCATGTTAACTTTAATTATTTCATAAAAAAACATAAGTATTTCAATTTGGAAATATTTTGACACGATACCTGGTGTCTAAAGATAAAGGTCGGAGATGAATTCAACCGACGATACTTAAATGATAAAAGAGATCGGTGCTTAATCTTATATTAAAAATAATTTAATATAATTTAATTATCCTACATCTTCACTAGAGAAATTCATTAAAAGCCATTTATTACAACATGACACTCCACAACAATATAGCTATTCAATAAACTACTTCATTACAAGTTACATTACCAAGATCCATTTCCATCAAGACCATGATTGGTTTGTACCAGCAATAAACCTCTCCCATACTACTTTATATTAGAGAGTTGGAAATGTTTTTAACCTTTTAACAATTATGAAGAGAATATAAGAATATGTACTATTTCAAAATTTTCATGCTATAAAATAGCTAGCAACACTGTAAATCTTACTATGTACATTGAAAGTGAGCATTGTCACAGGGGACTTCACCAACACAAAAGAAGAGGAATCCACATAAACCCAAATCACATAAAATACAAAAACATATAGCTAACACTACACTCAATTGCATGCTTGGAAACATCTCCAAGATAACTAAGCAAAGCTGTGGCAGAATAGTGACATTTATCTAGAAATAATAGTATCAAATGTGGTAACAGAGTGGAATTTATCTAGAAAGAATAGTTTCGAATGCGGTAGAAGAGTGGCATTTATCTAGAAATAATAATATAGAATGTTGTTTATTTAGGTAGAACTATTTTATCACTATGTTTTGATATGATTACATATAGAATTTTGACAAAATCATTCCAAATCAAATATTGATGCCCAACTAGTCTCATATGTCTTTCAAATCACATAGATGACTAGCATACAACAAAAATATATTCTAGAATCATATTGAACTTGTGACTTTTAAAGTTAAAGCAATGCCTTAAATACGTTGCACTAACTAACTAAAAAAACACCTCACTCTATTTAAGATACATGAAGCAGATGACTAGCACAACAATAATCTATTCTTGAATCCTATATTCAAAATCTCATAAAATATTCTAAAATATATTCAAGATCTCATAAAATAAAGTAAAACACAACAGAACACAACTGCAAGAGTCATCTGTTAGTTCGATGGATATGAAGGTGAAAAACAAGAGATGTTTAAATACTATGAATTGGGTTGGACTACTTGTGATGATATAGTTGTAGAGTTTGAGCATAGTGAGACAACTTCTGGAGAAAAAGGCCTTTGGGACCGAGATTTCCTTGGACATGGAAATCCCGTGTGGGAGTTTGGAGACGGGGTGGTTTTAGAAGATAGGGAGAGAGGACGAGATTGGGCATTTCTCTATAAAGGAATCTCCATCTCTTAGAGAGGACTAAGGATTGGACTACCTTTCGAAAGTAGAGTTTGGAAAGGATCAAACAAAGGAGGTTGTTTGGCAGTGTGGACAATTTGTCCAAAGCTATGCCCATTGCTAGAATACTATTGACTTAAATTTATTGAACGTTCCTTTTTCATGGACCTCCATATTTTTTCCGTGGGTTCCACTATCTAATGAAATTTGGAGATCAGTGAAAGGAGGGTGTTGCTATTAAGTAGGGTATAAAATTTTGTCAAATAAGTATTGGAGGTTTATAAAGTGGGTTGTTGTTATTCCGTATACAAGGAATTGAATCTTTAAAAATTAATTTGTTGACCTTTCATGTTAAATAAATTTGAAAGAAATTTAGAGATTCTTGAAAGTAGAGTGTTTTTATTAAGTAAGTTGTTATTTTTAATCTCTCATGTTAAACAAATTTGGATATTTGTGAAAGTAAGGGGTTGTTATTAAGTAGGGTATATAAGTTTTTCAAAGAAGACTTGTTAAAAGTTTTTGGAGATTAGTGAAAGTAAAGTGCTTTTATTAAGTAGGTTGTTGTTATTCTTGACCTTTCATGTTAAAGGAATTTGGAGATTTGTGAAAGGAGGTTGTTGTTATTAAATATGGTATAGAAGTTTGTCATAGAAGGGTTATTAAAGGAATTTGGAGATTCGTGAAAGTAGAGTGTTTTTATTAAGTAGGTTGTTGTTATTCTTGACCTTTCATGTTAAAGTAATGTGTAGATTCGTGAAAGTAGGTTGTTGTTATTAAGTATGGTATATAATTTTTTCAACGAAAATTGAGAGGTTTATAAAGTGAGATGTTGTTATTCCTTATACAAGGAATTGACTCTTTAAAAGGTGATTTATTGACCTTTGATGTGAAAAGAGATTTGGATATTAGTGAAAGTAGGATGTTGTTATTAAGTATCTTGTTTTTATTAATATATTTAATTTTTATTCCTTATGTTTAATCACAAAATTGACAAGTTCATATGTGGACAAAGTCAACTATTTTTATGGGAAATATTTTATTCAACTCTTATCATAATTTTACCTAACTTCTTTTGTCCATACTTCTCTAAGTCTATCTTGTAGCTGATTGTAAGTTCTTTTATGACTTTAAAGTATCCTCTCCTCTCTACATGCAATTAATTAAATACCAATGTTAAAATGAATCTATAGTATATATATAGAAAGGAAATAGGGTGTTGTTGTTGTCGAAACTTTTAAAAGTAATTTGTTGATCTTTGATCTAAAAGGGGGCTAAAATATTAGTGAATATTGGGTGTTTTTATTACATATAGGGTGGTATTCCTATCTATAATCATGTTTCAATTTTTAAAGGTGATCATAACTAAAGTTAAAAAGTGGAAAAACTCAAGCATGAATAAACTCAACCATTTTTCCATCAAAATTCTACCCCAAATTTGGTAGGAATTTTTTCCAAAGTCATAGCTAAATTTGACCATTTAAGACCCAAATAGTCATAATTTCAAAAACATGATTGAGTCAAAGCTATGAGTTTGTCCACTTTTTAACTCACTCCATAGTGAACCACTAAAATCCATCATAAACCACCAAATGAGTTTCTATTTTTTTTTTTGTATTTATGCTCTAAATACAAATGGTGTCAATTAATAAATTGTCAACCTCTTTCCTACTTAAATTCTTACCCAAATCTAGTCAAAATTCTAGTAAATTATAGATCCACCTCATTAATGGGAAATTTGACCATGGAAATTGGTCCTCAAAAGTTTTTCCCCATTATAGTAAGGGGTCTAAGCGTTTCATGTATTAACTCACTCTCACAAATTTAAGTTTAGGATGGTTTTTCTTGCCTAGAATTCTCTAATGTAAAAATAACAGTATTTATATATTATTTTTAGGAAAAGGGTAAATTGTCAAAAGTATCTCTATTGTTGGTGGAAGAAAACAAATGTGATGAATTTTCCCAAGTTTTTGAAATATTTTTTAGAGGCTAAAACAATTTCTTTAACAAATAAAAATAAATTTTCAACCTAGTTTTATGGAAAGGAGTTTGGGAAGGTGGTGGTTGGTATGTCTTGGCCTACGTACACTCCAATATCTTGGTCAACTTTGTCTTGGTTTTGCATAGCTTCTTCCTAAGATTCCTCTTGTGGGATCTGCAATATGCACATAGAACGTCTATTTTTCGTAATTGGTGTTTTTTAGCATGGAATGTAGAGATCATGCATGTTCCCTCGAGTGACCTTAACTTGGTGGTGGGTGAATATTCTTCATGTGAGATTTGTAATTTTACCATATAATGTATATATTCAACAATTTTCCTAAAATTGGAAGGGGTTTTGTGATTTCTTGAATGTAGGCTCTCATCATGCTTTCTAGGTGTCACACCAAGCTTATCAGGTCTATGAATTCATTTAAGAGTTTACTATTATGTGTGCATTCATCATTAAGAGGAAGGAATTTTGAGGGATTTTCATAATTCTTGTTAGAATTTGCAAGTTAACAAGACTCTTAATCTTATGATGACCTTTAGGGTTTTTCATTGTTTTATGAGAAACTGTTGTTATTCCTAGGTTTGTGAAAAATTATGATCAACACTTCCTCTCAAAAATACCTTTGTATGGTCTTTACAATGTCTCTTTATTTATTACAGATATCATTTTCAATAGTCACTTCACAAACTATTATAGATAATAATATTACCATACCCTTTAAGAATTTCCTTAATCAGAGATATGCCAATATATTTTCCTTTACTATCCTCTTATCCATCATCAATATTTCCAAGATCATGTTGAGGCCTCAACTAACCCCATTTTTTTAAAGCTTAGTGACCCCTTTGAAATTTAAAATGTGCCTCGTCAAATCGACTCCGCTCTCCCATTTAATTTGTTAAATTTCACTTGATTTAAAATTATAGTTAGTTCATTAAATTCATTGGATGGAAGGTTTCATATGATCATATTATTTTCATGTTAAAATGAACCATAAGCTAGGTTTATTTTTAATCCTATACCTTTTTACTTTTTTTGCATCATATGTTTTGATTGATTTAACTAGTCATATGTTTTGATTGATTTAACCAAAGAGATCACTTGTCATAGTCACTTTTTGTAGCCTTTTCATGATATTGAGAATTAGGAATGATCATATCATTTCAAGTTCAACGTAGATATAATCTTGCAGTAGTGACGAGAATGAAATCCATTTTGTGAACATGTGATTACCAAATTACATGTATGCATTACGTAGATTGCAAGGAAAACATGATTAAATGAAAATATAATGTATATTGATGTTTATAAGATTACATTGACAACATAATGACTCATTCTATACATTTATATGCTCAATTTTATAGACATCGAGTCTCGACAAAGATGTGTAATTGTTTTTTCACTAACATGTCACAAGGTGGTTGAACGAGGATGAAACATTGATACCAATGAATTTTGAGCGTAACCTTGTTGATTTATTTCTATGTCTAATGTCTTAATCCTATCCTAACATTTTCCTCAAAGTTGCATCCAATGGTTGCAATAACTTGCACTTGAAATACCAATGCACTTGATATACCAATGGGCTAGTATGAAAATTCGAGAAAGTAAGGGGATAAAGGTAACTATAAGAAAAATAAAGTTTTGTTTCCTTTTTCAAGGCCAATACAATCTTTCCATATCATTGGTAGCATTCTAGAGAATTTTTGGATGGTTCGAAGAATTTCGCCTTGTTTCCCCAATGGGTGCATTGAGTGTCAGTGGACCATTTTAATAATTAAAAATAGTCACGAGACAAATGATTTTTATAATGCCAATGATCATATTAAAATAATATATAACAAGCGTGAAATACAAGAATATAAAAATCAAATGCATCAAAGAATCCTCTTTAACTATACACAGAATTTCAATTAAAAAGATATTTTAGCATAAAATGGGTATCCAGGGGAAACAAGATTTTCCTCTATGGATATACAAATATAGTGAAAATAAAAGAGTTGGATTCCAAGGCTCCCATGTATGTAAAAATGTGTTAATAAGTTCCCTATCAACAAGGCCAACAAGCCTTACCTCACTGTGAAACCTATTATGTCTATGTTGGAATGGGGTGCCTAACCACTCATTGGAAATCCTTATATTTCTATGCATGTTGCAATTTATAGTTTATTGATCTAATTTCATATTAAGGGTTTATGGATTTGTTTATCCAGAACCCTAAGTGATCTTGCAAAGATCTTCTTTAATTAATTTTTAATGATTTTCTGACTTGTTGCAAATATTTTTTGATTTCATCAAAGGTTGAATAATATTGTTATGTAAGTGAGAGGTTGAATGTTGAGTTACTAATCTCCATTGAAATATTTTATGATATAATCCTATCAAATCCATAGGGAATCTTGTTAGTGTCGATGGCCTAATAAATATTTGAATTGCATAACTAGCTCTTCATTTTCAAATCTTAGGCTTATTATAGGGTTAATGACATGATGAGGGTGATCAAATTTCATTATAGGCCTATTTTTCTATGTTACACATCTATTGGTATTTGTTTTCCCTACTAATGCTACATAACTCACTATGGATGCCAATCATGCTTGCTAAGTTAGTAATGGATCACAATGACTCTAGGTGGGAAAGAGTATATATATATATATAATTGGATTTTATCTTATTTTGGGCAATAAAGAATGAAAAAGATTCCGTGAAGCCCCATCACTCATTGGATACCCAAACAAACACTACATGTCTACAATGGAGCTTAAAACAAGACCGTCACTCTCTTCACTTACCAAACAAACCCAACAATTATGCAATATACCTTGTAATATTACAACTTGATAACTTATAATGTATCTATATAACTTGGAAATATTTTTATTATAGATTGTCTTCCTTTTCTAGGAAAAAAAAATGATTCACCTCCTATGAGAGATAATGTTTCCTTTTAAACCCTCTTCTCTTCCTTTAAGTATTATTTCATGTTTATTCTTCATTAATCAACTAGTTTGTTCTTTTTCTTCATTAGCTTGCAATCTATAGGCTTTAGAAGGTATTTTTTCTAGTAGGAGAGAATTTCATATGCTTGAGAGAGGAACATATAGTTTCCCAAACTCATACATAGTATTGGCTTGCTAGAGATTGATGAATAAGTTCTATACTATGTTTTTAGCCTACAATAATATGTTTAGGTTTGCAAAGATGGTAGTTTAATAGTAGTGGAAATACATATTTCCCTTCACCATTTAACAATGTGTACAACCCCTTGGAGGGAAATGCACCAAGCCTTGGGGAACCTAGAGGTTCAAGAATCTTGTTAAACTTTTGGTACTGAGTTTTGAAATCACCATATGATCCACATTTGACAATAGTTTGTTGCCTAAAATTTCAATCTCTTTCATTTCTCATAGGTTTTTTGGAGTGGCATGATATCATGTTTAGTAAGAGTTAATTTTTGTTGATGGTTATCATGTCTTTTGCTTCTTTTATTGTTGTAATTTTTCACTTTTAAAACCACGAAAACTAAGAGAAAAAACTTCCTATATTTTAGTGTTCTGGTTAGAATAGATCTCACCAAAGAACAAAGGAATGAAAAGTTGCACAAGAAACATTAATGAGATATATAGGATATAAACTTAGTGTTTTAATGTTTGGATCATGAATTTATATCAATGCTTATGCTTAATTGAATATTTGTGAGGGAGAGATTGCTTATTTTATTTTTGAACTTGTAAAAGTAAAAATCCATAAATAAACCAATGTAATTTCTAGCCATACTTTACATGCTCAAAGAATGTGATTTCCAGCCATGCTTGTTTTTTTGAAGAGGGAGTTGGTAGATTCTAGTTTGATTATTTTAAGCATGCATAATTATAAGTTTTGGGTCTGATTGTATGAAAATTGGGTTAATAATCTCATGTGATAAAAAAATGTTTGAATGGATCTACGATGGGGGTTAATACACAAATTTTCTCATTTGTTTCTTCATTCTTCAATGAACTTATTGGAAACTAAGTTGCATGAAAAATATGATCTTGAGTTTTGTTAAAAACAAATTGATGCACACATGTTTTACTATGGTTGTAAATGGTGAAAACCAAGGAAAATGGTATGTACTTCAAATTTTATGATTGGTTTCTTTAATTTCACACTCAAGAATTGTTTTCATTAAAAAAAAACAAGACTTGATTGTATGTTGTGTTTGAGAAATTATTGAAGGGAATATTTTAGCTTAATTTTATATAAAGTGTAGGTTAACCCATGCACTTGATCCAAATATACAAAAGGGTGAGATAGAGAGCTTCTACCTATGAAAATTCTCATAGGGACTCATTTCAGTGACTACACATATGGGTGTGCAATTGATCATGTGTGTTTCTCAAACAAAAATCTCTTTATAAAAGGACAACATCATATACTAAGAATGAAGCATATATCAGGACATTTTCATTATTATTGAATTATTATGCTTATCCACTTCATTTTTATCGAGAGAATAGGAACAATATGTTGCCAAGAGATTCCATGAGTCTGGAGAAACTATTGGAAATAATTACTAATGTACTTGCCTCTCCCCTCCCAACCCACTAGTAGGGAGACAAGAGAATTTTATGTAGTCATAAATATGTCTCCTTACAAGTAGTTGCATGGGTATAATATATCTATCTAGCCATTTTGTATCTTTGGATCAAGTGCATGGGTCCACTCACACTTGATCCTACTTCAAAAATTTTAGCTTCATTATTCAAGAGAATTTTTTATCTTGATTGCATGCACTTGAAATTAAGGACTTGGGCTCGTAAGTCAAGGAATCAACAAATCAAGAACTCAAGTGTAATCCCAACTGTGAAAGACTATTACTATGGACCTAAATTTTATTGTTTATCCATTTCATAGTCACAACAGAGTCTCCAAATACCTATAGTTGCAAAATGTTTTTCTTTGAAAACACTTCACACACTATTAGAGATAATAAAATTAACATACCCTTCAATAATTTCCTTAATAAGAGATATGCCAATATATTTGTCTTTCTTGTATTCCTATCCATCACCAACAATTGTGAATATCCCATTGAGGGATCAACTATCCCCAAATTGTTAAGAGTTAGGGACCCATTTTAAATTTAAAATGTGCCTCGTCATGTAGACTTTTCTCCCACCTTGACTTTGTTACATTCACATGATTTACAATTGTAGGTAGTTCATTAAAATAACAGGAGGGACAATGTTATATTCTCATAGGATCATCTTATTTTTAAGTTTAAAATGCATTGTAGTGTTGGTTTATTTTTAATGATTTCCCTCTTTTGCTTTCTATTTAAAGAGATAATGTGTCATAGTCACTTTTTATATCCTTGTAATGAGATTGAAAATGATTAATGATCACATCATTTTAATTTCAATGTAGATATAAGCTTCCGGTAGTGAGGGGTATGAAATCCATCCCGTTAACACATGATTACCAACTTACATGCATGCATTAAGTATGTAGAAAGGAAAATATGCATAAATGAAAATATATTGTATCTTGATGATGTTTAGATTCTATTTACAACATGATGTCTCATTATATACATTTAAATGCTTAGTTTTATGGACATCAAGTAATGATAAATATGTGTAAGTTCTTTTTCACTAGAATGTCATAAAGTGGTTTAACAAGATTGAAACAATGATATCAATGAATTCTACGGTCAACCTTGTTGATACATTTCTATGTCCATTGTCTCAATTATATTCAAACATTGTTTTTAAAGTTTTTTCGCAATGTTACAAAATCTTATAGCTAGAAGTTATGGGCTTTCACTTAGTGAAATTGTGTTATATTACATGTATTTATGGGCTATTAAAGAATATCCCTATTTTCATGAAATATTGATAAATACTTTCCAAAATCCTTTTGTTGAATCCCCCATCCCAATAAATATTTCCAATTAAAAAACTGCCTCTTTTACTAGATATCCCTAATTTTTACTAGATGCCCCTTTTATAACCCATAATACCTATAAACCTTGTTGTACCCTGCATCCCCCCCAATAACTATAATATATTGAATTTATTTTTCACAATTTAAAAAACGCTTTATGAATGAACTTGATATGATATTGGTCAAAAAGGTGAAGCCCCCATGTTGAAAGCTCAATGAGCTAGTATGAAAATTCGAACAAGTAAGAGGATTGATGTAATTATAAACCCAAGTAAGTTCTATTTCCTAATCGGTGACTTGAGTTAAAATTGGCCTATTTAACTAATTAAAAATAGTCAAATGCAAAAGGATTTTTCAATTTCAATGATCATATTTGAATCTTATATAACATGTGTTGATGCAAAAAAGAGCAACATAAAGTTCCTTCCTGCAAATGAGTTGCAGTGCATTATTACTTATATATATTTATAAATAATACTAAATAGGTGGGACACCTTTCAAAAAATCATAAGATAAATGTCTCCTCTTGTTGCACTAATGATTACCTTACAAGGAGGATTCTATCGTTCGAGAATAAGGAGAGAAATCCTAACCCGATTCTATGTGCAATTAATGGATGTTGGGTGTGTTAGCAATTCGATTTTAAATGGAGAAAAAGTTTGTTTCATTAGAAAATTTAGTTTATTATTTCTACACCTAGTCTTTGATATATTACTCAAACTCCAAGTGCAAGCCACATGCAAACTTATGGTATATTTGTTATATATATGGACAATTTAATATTATGTGGAATGATAATCCTCCACTAGCAAGGTATGTGCCACATGTTTATTTTGGTGCTAAGTGTTGATGGACATATAATAGTTATGATATCCATGTGGGAGGTTGGTTCGATTTTGAAATTAGAAATGATATGTTATGTTTGTAGAAATTGGATATATGATGGTTGATATTACAAGGTTTTGAAGGCTGATTGTGCTCCATAGTAGGTTGTGGTTGATATAATTTAATGTTGAAAATAAGAAGTGACATACATTTTGTACATGTCATTCTTACCCTACCTCGAAGCTACCAACTTCACTATACTCTCATGCTTTTTTTTTCTTTGGTTAGTACTGCTTCCATTGTGCTCAGACTTTGGAGAAAAATAATTGTCCTTTGTTAATTTTCCGGCATTCTTCTTACAGCTATGGTATTTTACCTCTTAATTCATGGATTGTTAGCTCTACTCTAGATAAAATCATCTTGCTCTCTATTAGAGTTTGCATGTAGAGTGCATTTGTTTTCTAAAGTTTACATTGGATTGTTTGTGGGCATTCTGGTAGTGTAAAATACTTTTTGATTTGGGTTTATTCCTTTTGGAATTTAAGTATTTCAAACTAGAAATATTGTTCGACATTCTATTATTTTTGAAGTATATGGTTTTATTTTTCCTGGAATAAATATTGGTATTAATATGGTATGACTGTCGACAAACATCTAATGGTGAATACATTTGCTTTCTCTCATTTCTTGTGACTACATTTTGAGGGGTTTTCTCTATAAAAGAAATGGAACAATCAAGTTTTGTGACTATTACATAGTGACCTAAACCCTACCCAGACCTTGGAATATTTGTAGCCCTTTCGTATTATCATTCCATTGTTTGAAAACTTATGGAGACATGTGTATTTTGTCTTGCGGTCACTTTGGGAAGTTTGTGGAAAATTTTGTGATGGGAAGGAATTGTTTTTGTTTTGCTTGCAATCGACATTTCAAATAGCATGACCATATGTCTTCTCCAGTTCTTGTTTTCCCATCCAATATGTGGGAATGTAATAAATTTGAACTTGGGTTTGAAATTTTGTTTATGGTCTTGAACCAAGAGAGAAATATTGGTTAGAACCATAAAATTGTGGCTCATTTTTTTTTTATCTATGAGGGAATTTGGTCGATTTTGAAGTTAGTATGGATTTGAGGAAGAAATGACCATCATGTTCACATTGGGGTTTCAAACTCAGTTTTCTTCTACAACAATTATTTGAGGTTATGGTGTAAATTTTATATGAATAAAGGTCTATGGCTTTATGTTTCTTTTCTCAGCCTCTCATGCTGACTTGAGGCAATCTGGTTATGATTATAACTGATTTCAAAATGGCTTTGTAAACAATATCCTATAACATTTTTTCTAGTTTAAATGAACATCTATGGTTAAAAATAAAAAAGAAAATCAAACATGTAAATTTTGACAGCCCTGAAATTTCGTTTGAGTTTTATATTGAGAACTTTAAAATTTTCCATGTTGTGGATTTTAAATGTCACAAATAAATGTTGTTGGAATAAATGAAATTTGGTGGGTGTAGTTTTTTCATGTTAGTTTGGAAATAATTCCCATGGTAAACAATGGATATCCAAATGTTTTTTGGCAAATGATGGAAATATCGATTTTAAAACCAGTGAATGTTATTTCATGTAATGGAATAGTAATCGTCTCATTTTCGTTCATTATCTCATTTTCCACTCATTATATGCCCACCATATTCCCAATAACATTTAATTTATCCCCTGTTATGTTATTATGAATTTCATTTTTAAGAAGAAAGGATTAAAAAAAAATATTGGATGATGACTTGAATCAAAAGTTATGATATGGAGATATTTTTCTTACAAGGGAAAGACTCTCCATTTTTCTTGAACAATATCCATTTGTTGGTTCCCGTCCATGCTACCATTTTTTATTCATTACAAATCCCCCATATTCCCAATGACCTTCTAATTCCATGTTCAATTGCAATTGATTTTTGAATTCGATATGTAGTGAGTTGTATCAATGGATGGATTGCATATGCTTCTGTTGTGAATGATAGAGACAACATTTTGATTTTATTTAAGTAGAGTATTGATGAATGTATTCATAAAAGTTTTCATATTTTTATTGGAATATTGCTTCAGGATGTGTTTTTTTACCAGGAGCAGCAATGGAAGAGGTGCAAGTAGAAGTAGAGGAAATAATTGGCAAAGAGGGCATATAAGGCCATGATTTTCAATACATTTTGATGTTGATCCGAAATAATTGAATCAACTTTCACAAGTCGGATTATTCAATTTACTTGGCCAAGAGATTCTCCAACCTAGACCTGAGAGGCCTCCTTTCCATCCCGATCAAAGCATCTTTGGTATCCGCGTCCCCACTCAAGTTTATATGCAACCAGAGAAACTTGTCAATGATGGATGACAAGAAATTGTCCATCAGCCCACTATGCATCATCATGGTTGGCCTATAGTATCATTACCATTTCCCCCTCCTCCATCGCTAGTCAATCCAAATTCGCAAGTTGATCATGTTGCCTCACCAATTTAGTCCTCTCATGCAAGCAAGAGACTCAAAACTGTCATTCCCAAGCTAGAAATAGATAAAGGAAAAGGAGTGGCTAATCCTTCCAAGTCATTCAAAGACTCCTCTAAATCAGTTTCCTCTCATGTCCACATTAAATATAGTTGTTCTCATGTCATCAACAAAATTCATCCCCAAGATTTGAATCAATCGTAGGATTTTTCACAAGATACATTAGTAAAAGAATAAAAGGAAGGCAACAATGAAAAAAGGAATACCACCTCTCACAATAAATATGGGTTTTAATGATTTTTAACATATATTTTTTAGGAGAGATTTTATTGGTTTGATGAGAGAATTTTTTGGACAACAAAGATATATTTAGACATAGTGTTTTGGAAAACATGGATATAATTCTATTTTTGGGAAATAATCATGTTTTATTTTGATACTAAATATTTGACTATTTATATGAGGATGGGAATTACAAGGCAAATATTTGAGTAATTTTTTGGGTGTTATGTTTCATATTTTGATGATTATTAAATAAATTAAAATTAGAGTGACAAGGGGTCCCACCTATTTAGTTATTATTTAAATACACCATTATTTATTTATTATTATTTTGTCTCAACTTATTAGTTAAGCTAACTAAGCTTAACAAAAACAAGGTAGTTGAACTAACATTACTTATTGGAAAGAGAATAAATTAGCTCATTCAAAGGAAGAGACAAGAGGGGGAGAGAATAAAGAGAAGAAGGAACTTCTGGTAGAAGATCTTCTCTATACTTGTGAGATTAATTTTTTCTTCATTTATTCTAACCTTACTATAAAGCTAAACCATATTGATGACAACATGCTCTTATTGAAGGAAACTAGATTCAAAATTGAATCATGTCTTTCATCTGTTTGTTTCTAAAGGTGTAAGATATATCTTAGGCATTATGTGTATTCTTTTTTTTTTGTGGATTAAGTTTCATGAATGATAACTAATATTTTGTAGTGTCAAGTGACAATACTTTTTATGACAAGCTGATCCAAATACCTAGCTTCAGTTTCCTTTTGTTGTTAGAGTCTTTTTGTATGGTTCCCATGAGAGACTTGTAAATTTGACTTTTCTCCCCACCTTTGCAGGCGTTTGTAAAGATAATGTATGCTTTGTATCTAAGAATGTAATGAATATAAAAAAAATCAAATGGCTGATTTTCATCTCACATGTGTATATTAAATGATATTTTTCAGATTATTTTTATCCTTGTCTCTTTGTCCATGTACACACTTATGTATTTCTTTTTTTTTATTTTCTTCTTTTTCCCACAATTACATATAATAAATAAAACCATCTTTGGTCTCTTGTATATATTTCTTTTGGATTAAGCGATTTTTTATTTTTATTTTAAGGCTATAAACTCCAGGTAACATTTCCAAATATCTTGTTCTATTCTTGTAAGATCTCAAAATGTTTGAGTGAGGTTCTTCATACATTTTTCCTCGACATTTATTTGGAGACCATACTGGGGAGATCTTTCCATATCTCTCTCATTGATTATATCACTGTTGTATTTATTTTTATGTTTTGTTATATTACTCTTTGACTAATATTTCCATGACCATACCCATTGTGAGACAACCAAATATTGGAAATGGTGTTGATGACCATACCAACATTTCCTTGACTTTATTCAAAACTATTTTAGAAATTGCTAGTACTCGTGATGAACTTGAACTCTCTTGGGAAGCAATTAAAAGAGAGATAAATATACGTGAATGTTGGGAATCCAGGCAAAGGAAGCCTAGAAATAAGAAATAACTTGTTTCTCTTACCCATGTAATATTTTATTTCATGTCCTTTAATTCTCATACTTCTCAAAGAAGAAGAGGATTGTCCCCTAAAGTCACCCCTATTTCTAAAATAGGAAGCAGTAAAATTGTCTTATCAACACAACAAAGTGCTCTTAGGAGAACAATATCGGATTTTTCCAGCTCATCTTCATCACCTATACCTATCACTTTCAACATGATGTCTTTGGGTAGTGGTAGTGGCACCATAGGTTCCTCCTCCTAGAAACCTTCTACTTCATCTGTGATGGGTAGTATCTATGGTCATCAAGTCCCTATTCAATTTTCTACCAATTCTTCTAAGGTCATTAAGAAATATGAAATTTTTCAATTTGAGGAAAATGCTACAACCACCCTCTGGCACATGTCTTCTCCCTTGAATCTCGCACCAGTTTCCCAACCACTACCAAAATTCAAGGGTAATTTACCTAGGTTCTTAGGAAATGGTATCACTACTACAAATGAACACCTAGTAGAATTTTCTAATGTTTGTCATAATATAGGGGCTAATGATAGTGACATTTTCATGCGTTTATTTGTCAATTCTCTTGAATGGAAAGTTGCAACATATTTTTTTTACCTCCCGCTCAAAATCCTTTCAACTTGGGAATAATTGGTTTATTGGTTCAAATACATTTATGGACAACCAAAGAGTCTAGTTGATCAATTAAGGGAATACAATAATATTTTTGATAATGATGGTGAAACCATTAAATCTTTTAACCTTCATTTCACCAAGTTGTACAATAAAATTACTAAACTAATTCTTCCTCAAAATCAATATTCCTTCTTTCATTATTATAATGTTTTACCTTCTCTTTATCGTCATAGACTTGAAGAAAAGTCTATTGACAATTTCGGTTCCACCTTTCAAGCTTTCCTAGAATATGAAGAGCAACTTGAAAGAACAAGTCTTCCTAAGGGAGACATGGTCAAGAAAACATATATGTATTCAATTCTACAACTCATGCAAGATATGGATAATAGGATGATATCCTACAAAAGAAAATGAATTTATTCTTCCTCTTCCCCCAAGGATTCTTCTTTCATTGCACCTTTTAGAAATACTAATGAAATCACTTTTCAACCAAAGGCCATAATGAATTGCACTTGGTGTAGATTTTGTGAAGAAAATCATGATGAGAATACCTGTGAAGTTAAAATAAATGTTAGAGATAAGATTTTTGGAAAAAGTCATGATACCACTATCATTGTTTTATATTGGGTTGAACTAGAGGATGTTATGGCAGTAAATACTAGGAATAAATCTTAGACTTCCAAGAGAAAATTTTAACTTCCTCACACTTATTCTACCCCAACTTCATCTTCTCAAAGTTATCATACACAAATTTTTATAACATCAAGAAATCAAGGAGTATCTTCTCCTCTTCCCTCTTCCAAGTACAATAACCTTAACTAGTTGGATAATATCAAAGATGATGCTACCCTTTTGGACATGGTTATCGTCCCAAAACATCCTAAGAATATTAAGGACTTTATGGAATGTAATATTTCTACCATATAAAATATATTTGAAGAGTAAAAGAAAGAAGATTCAACTGTAAATAGAATAGGTGTAAATAACTTTAGGAACCCTGTAAAACCCCTCCTTTCTATATCTCATTAGAAATTTTGTATAAAATAGCTCATTGTTTCCTAATTGATGGCATGTCTTGTCCAATTATGATGTCTAAAATCATCATGGAAGAGCTTGGATTATCTTGTACCAATGAAAATTCTAGAAGCATTATGTCTTATAATAATATACAAGAATCAACTATAGGTGAAATCAAAGATATAACCTTAGTTTTGTGTGCACATCCTGAGATAAGGACAAATCTCAATATCCAACTGATTCATATGTCGATGAGTAACTAAATTATTTTGGGAAGGGAATGGAAAGCCTTAACTAGTGGATACCTTTCACTCGATGGTACACATTTATCCATCCCTCAAAACAAAAAGAAAATTATAGTTCGTAGGGAAGTAATCATTTGACCCTATTTAGAGAGTGTTCCCCAACCCCATGTAAATTATTCCAAAGAAGATTTTGTGTTGTACTTTGTATTTGTTGATGAAGGTGACACTATACTTGAACCAACTGATTTTGATTATGGCATGTGGCACATGATTTTCTATGCCTCATGTTCAAGCAAAGGTAATGGAGCTGAAATCATTCTATATTCTCATATAGGAAAAATTCACAATTTCTCTTATAGGCTGGAATTTGCTTGTACAGAAAATGTTGTTGAGTTTGAAGCCTTATTGTTGGGAATTGAAAATGCATTTAATCTTGGTTTTGGACACCTTAGAATTTTTGGTGATTCTAATCTTGTTGTGAATCTTGAGTGAAAAAATTATATACCAAACAATAAGTTACTTAAACGTTATACCCAGGTTGTTTGGATGTTGATTTCAAATATGTTATCATTTAATATCACTCATGTTAAAAGGGAAATTAATTCAATGACTGATATATTTGTTTTTTTTTCATCTTATCCTACTCAACATGTAACATTTCTCTCTTGCGAGCACATGTTATTGACTTATTCTTTGAGTACACTTGTGTGCAAGTGATCCAGTTATAGTACATGGCTATTTGTTTCTCTTATGGATTTTTATGATAACATTGATGGTTGTGATTTAATGCTATTGGATACATATATGTATTGGCAGATGCTATTGACGAGTTTTCCCTGAATGTGCAGGACACTCGACAGATTGTGGATGTTGATGACATCATGGACCTCCTTGGAATTTGGATTGATCTTTTGTTTGAGTATTTCATTTTACGCATATGTGCTAGATGATTGATTTAGTATGATTATGTATATGGATTAGTGACATTGTTTTTTCGATGGATGCAGGTTGATGATGCTTGTTAATATGACTCACATAAGGAGTAAATGGGCCATGAAGAAAACCATATATTGAGGGAGAGGTGTGGCAGCGTCCCTATCACAACCTACTAGCACTCTTGTCATGGCTCAAATTGTAGGTTAACAATTACCTAGTTTGAGAGGTCCACAATGTTGTGAGGGTGGACTGAGATAGTCACTCACGAAGATTTCTAAGGAGTACACAGTAGGCTGAAGTCCTTATTCCTGAGAATCCCTTAGTCTCTCACAAGGTCGCTCGAATGGAGTGTTGACTCCAAGGGTTGGAAAACTACAAAAATCGGTCAAAGGTGAGTGGAACCCTTGGAGCATGGAGTTCGTCTTGAAGGGCATGTCATGTAAATAAAAATTGAGTCAATGAATCTAGGTGGCCAAGAAAACCTTGAAATAATAATTGTAAACTTTGAAAATCTTTAGACCTTGTGAGATATGAATAATTAATGAGCAATTTATTACTTATAAATCCCTAAATGAAATTCTAAGCCTATTCAAAAATTAAGCCTAAGTCCAAGTTTTGTAAGAGGACTAAAACTAAATTACAAATTAAATAAAAAGGGGGATGAAGTAGATCAAGTTAAGAATTAAGAAAGCGTAAAATATATTTAAAGATTTGATATAAGGCACATGTGTGAAATTAAATATGAAAAGGGGGTTTTTAAAATAAGAAATAAATAAACATAAAAGAATGTGTACACATTGAAAGGTATCTAGAGTCTAGTTAACACTAGTCTAACTAGAAGAAGACTCTTATTTTAACTCAACTTAGATTTAGTAAGGCGTTAGTCTTTAAAAGGGAATATTGGGGGATAAAGATACAAGTAGATGTCATTTAAGGAGTGCTTTTAGGAAAGGTGAGGGAAATTGATTTTAATTAAAATAAAATGTGCAATTACTTGTGCAACTTGGGGGGACGGTGACAGGTGTAAGGGGGAAATAATTATAATTTATTTAACTAAAAAGTAAATTAATTTTGCAAGTGGGGATGTGTCTTTAAGGAAACTCCTATAAAAAAATGGTCTAGAGTGAAAAGAAAACACACTGGTTATTGGTAAATTTATGATGCCGAATGACCACTAACTGATTTTACTTGTGAGAGTTGGGATACCGAGCTTGAGAGAGAGAGAGAGAGGTGGCTCTACCTTGCGAGGCAAGCTCAGAAGCTAGAGTATTTTTCTGGTTTTGTGTGTGTGGCCCCTTTGTGGCTCAAGGGGCTAAGGGGGGAGAAGAATACCCCTAGCCTTCGCTGGGAGGTACCGGTGAGTTCTTTGCAATTAGCAAACAAGAGGATAGAAGGATCACCAGTTGTCGAAGAACATCTCCAAGCCCAGCTTTGTTGGTGACGACGATAGGAGAATTCAATACTTCAACAAGGAAAGAAGGCCACTAAAAGGGAGGAATCAATGGTCAGATGGTAAATGGTTTCTTCATCTAGACTTCCATCAAGTTCTTTCACGTTTCCTTTTTATTTCTAGAGTCTACGATTCCATAATGCTTTACCTAGATCTAGATTTGCTTGATCTTTAATTGTTTACCTAGATCTAGATTTCCTTGGGCTACAATGATAAATATTTCACTCAAATTGTGCTAGCTTGTCCCTCATTGGATATATAATATGTTCGAAAAATCAAGGGTTGATCAAATAGTTCCCTTTCTTAATTCACCATGAGATAAAAAACTAGGGAAAACAATACAATGAATTTAAATAAGAACTAAATATTTAGCTTCACTAAATCTCACGCTCGAAAATATGATATTGATCCATTATTGTTTATCATTCACTTGTTTATCTGAATATATGCAACTGGGTCTGCAACCCATCGATTCTCACACCTCTTATGAACCATTTTCGGCATGTTCTATTCTCATTTTCACCACTTGCACATCTGTTCTTTCAGAGGTCAACGACCTCCTAAATTTGTTGGACATTATTTCATATTTCACCGTTGTTCAATAGCTACCCAGACGTCCATATCTGCAAATATTGAGAAAGTTTTGACCTTGATCTGATTGATTCATTTGATAGCTTTTGAGATTTTTCTTCAAATATTTTTCCCTTGACATCAAATCGAGACCAAGAAGAGCCCCAACTGCTCAGATTGCAGCCCTATCATAACATTTTATCTGCTGTTATTTTGGGGTTATCTTGATATTAATTTATGTAGATAGGAATTTGTATCTAGGGCTGTTGTGGACCACCTCTAATAGCAACGTATGGATATATGTATTTTCTACTTTGTCACTGATATCCAAAGAATTTGGAAGGGGGTTGAACGACCTTACCTAAAGCATTGGCGTAGTCACTTGTTTGTTGTCCTATCCACTTTCGAAAAAATGCAGAAATATACAGTGTTTAGATGAGGTTTTTGACCTTATATCGGTTACGTTTCAGTGGTATTTTTCTTCACATCATCCCAAACAATGAACGAACTCTTAAAAAAAATAAAAATAATTCCTATCTACTTGATTATAACATTGAACATTGCATGCATTAGCTTACCGTCATAAGGTGAATCTTTTACATATCTTTATATATATGGATATGAAGTTGGATGAAATTCTTATATCGCTCTTATTAAGTTGATCATTGATCTTAAGAAGATATGAAAAGCCACTTGTAATTTTGTTGAAAGCTAAGATCATTTTGCGTAATGGTTTAATGGATTTTATTTTAGCGTTCGAGTCCCAACTTAGGATGTAAATAAGATTGGGATTCCCTAACTTTCTTTCACGGGATTTGTAATTGACATTGGGTCCTGTTTCAGTATTTAGACCTTCTCCATTCTTAATAGAATTAACTCAGCCCTGAGTTCTCTTGTTATTGTTAAGCAATACTTTATCCTCTTTGTTTATGTATGGAATGCAAGTAATTTATAATGCATTTCATTTTAAAAATTGGGTTGAACTTCTTATGGTTCTTCTATTATATATGTGAGGCAGCTTCGAATCCTTCCAATGTACTTATTATAATTGATTTTCTCAGTCCTTATATATGGTTATGTAAATTTAGAATGGATCTCTCATTATATCGATTAAATAAAATATTTCATGCAATGGGAAACTTAGTAGAGTTACATGAAGATTGTACTTATTTTGGCAATTGGGTTCACTTGATACATGATGTTGTCTTAATTGAACTTCACTGGTCAAGTTACTAATGGTAAATAGAATTAGATCTCTTACGGATACCAAGTTTTTGTTGATGCTAATTTTGGTTCTTATTATTCCTTGTGTATTTTCTTATTACTCAATGCCCTTAGTATTGCTTGAAAAAGAACGAGTATAGTAGGTTATATTTGTACATCTTGAAGATTTGATAGAATTATAGTTGGTTCATTGATGGAATGTTCCATAGCTGGTAATTGTGTTGATTAAATTGATGTATGTTTGTAGTAGATGTGGTCGAACCATGAACAATTGATGATTAATATTGATTTATTGATCTAGTTTGAACTTTGGCTTGATTGGATTAGTGGAATTTGGACACATCCTCGTTCCTCAGAAAATTCGCCATCTGAGATCTTAATTGATCAAAATCAATGAGATGAATCATGTACTTGAGCATTGCTTATGTGTCTTGGAGGTTCTAACCATGCATGATAGGTATTGATTTTCATAAGCATTAGGTTAAGCATGGAGTTTGTTTGATTTTAACAATTAACCATAACCATAAATGTTGCAGCAACCAAGATCACATGAAGAAGAACCATGCACAAGAAAACAAAATGTATCCTGGGAAACCCTTCTCAACAAGTTAGAAAAACCCATCCAAATCCTTTGGCATACTTTTCAAGAGAAATACCTTTACAACCAAGAATATACTAGCACACAAGAGGATGCACAAAACCCTAGAACTCTAGCACCAAAGAGAGGTGCACAACTTTGACCAAGAAGTGTACTTCCTGAAATTTCCAAAACCCACAAGTCTGTGTGTGTCTACAATGAAAGATTTCCTTTTACTTATATTAGACTTGTCCTATCAATTGAGGTGTCTATTAGCACAATAGGGCCGACCTCACTTAGATATATTATTTATTATTATTATAATACTTAATATTAATATTACTATTACTATTACTATTAATGTTAATTATCTTTTACATTTTATCTTTAGACACAATAAGGTAGGGCCGACCTGTACCCTTTACATAATAACTAGGGTTACAAGTACATGTGACTCTTGAACAATATATAGTAAAGGATCTGATACACCCACTAGTGCTCATCCATTAGGGGAACATCCATAGGGATGCCATGGACCTGTTTTAGTACATTACACAGTTGAACGAGGTCTTTACACGTTCACATGTGCTTGTCCACAGGAACGCCCACTCTACAGATCCGCTTTCCCACTGCCACCAATAGGAGAATCATTTAAAGTCTTCTCATCAACTATGTTGCTCATAGGAGTCCATCACATCATCTTTATTTTTGTTCACATGATGATGTGCCCAACACTTTTAGGATTTCCCACATTCACCTTGTGCTCAGCCATAGGTACATCCTAACTCAACATATCGCTTTTCATCGGATAATCATCTAGAGTTCTTCTTACTCACGTCATGGAGGAGGTAATCTCTACGTTCCTGACTCTATCTTAGGTAGGAACCAAGAACCCTTCATAGGGGCTTTCTCTCAGGTTTTTAAGATGAGAGAAAGACTCACATGACTTCTATGTTCCACATCTCAAAGGTTTGTAAGTTGGAGGATGTATCCCATAGTTTCATTCATCAACACTCCCTCTTCACTATGGAGGCATTCTTCATCAAGCCAAGTCTCATACTGATGTACTCTGAATTTTTTTTCCGGCTAAAGTCATCCATACTCCCTCTTAACTCGGAAGGAGTTCATCACCAAGTTTATTTGGTGTAAATGTTTGAAGTCTTCTCACATGTAGGAAGGTATTGCAAGTCTACACTTTTATTTTGCGTTATACCTTTGATATAAGGATGATTCATCTCATCGTGTTTTGAATCATCAGGAAACACTGGAATCTCACAGATATTTACTCACAACTCTTAGTTATCTTCATAGGATCCATCTCATGGTCAAGTAAATCTGTGAGAAGTTTGTGAAGCCACATTGCTTCACACACTCACTTCTCTATATAATCTGTCTCTAGTGCACTCAAGGACATAGAGTTTTGTTTCCTGCTATGTCAGGAAACTCTGGAAGACTTCAAGCTATAACATCAACTGGATGTGTTTTTTTTGGTTCACTGTACTTTATGTTCAATCTGAATCAACATATTCTGTAAACTCAAGATTATAATGGAGGCATATTTTAGGCCATATCCAGTTGTGCCTCATATATATATATCTCAATACATGCTTTGTTGTTTGTCTAGTGAGTCTGTCTCAGTTGACTCATGAAATGACTAAGCACATTCACTGAATCATGTCTGGTGTTGACCAGATACATTAGTGATCCCATCGACTCTAGATCAGTCTCGTCTGAATCCATCATAGTGGATTTTGCATTATGTCATATATTTTCATTGTGTATTTTTCTTTGACTCATGAATATATTATTAGTCATTTGTCATACTTCTTGTTCCAAGAAGTAGTGTATCATACTCATATTCCTCATGTTGAATTCTGAAATCAGGGATTACTTGTAACAACAACGCTTTCTGAATAAGTCATGGGGATCAGGCTTTTGTCACCAACACTGTAATGATATAAGTTGGGATCAACGACACTCTTGTTTGAAATCCATACTTATCAAGAATCCATTTATCTGATATAGTTTCCAACTCATGGATGGAAGTGTATGTCGTTCACTGGATCAGGTGTCTTATCATAGACAACTCCCTCTATTTGTGAGAAACTTCTGGCTATAGATCTCGTTTTGTATTTTTTTGAAACTTTCATCAACTGCATGCTTTACCACATATTTATGTTTCTAGTCCCTGAATAATATCTTATGCACCATCATATTAAGATATACTCGTATTCTTATGTTATGGCATTTTCCCATACTAGTTCTCTTGTTGCTTCTCTAAGACAAGGAGTCTCCTCATCAATGAAGTGGCTCATGTCTAAAGGATAGCTTGAAAAACTCTTTTTATTTCTCAGAATGTGCCTTGAAAGGATTGTATGCTTCTCTTCCTCTTCTAGAGTGAGTCTAGGTAGACATTTATGCCTTGCTGCAATATCACTGAACATATAAACTGGAGAAATTGTATGTCTCCCTCTGAACTACTGAAGGGGGAGAAGATGTTTGTTTTTTGTCAATATTTATTTTGAGATTTGTATCTCTCTTTCAAGAATAATATTTCTTCTTTGTTATTGTACAAAGAACAATGTTTTGGACTCTCGTACTAGGGATAATGGTCCAAGTTTCGAGAGCTCTTTTAGTATAAGGAGTGATATCCTTCTTTTATTTTGAAACATGAAATCCACTATAAAAATTTTAGAACAGAAAGATTTTACGTATTTTGTAGCAAGGTTCCTCTAGAGAAAGTACTTCTCATTTTTCCTTTCTTCACTTTCTTGAGGTGGATCTAGATCAATGTCAGCATTGGTGGCATCTTGTTTTTCCTTCTTTCTAGTTGGACAATTTTTAGCAATGTGTCCATACTTGTCACATATGTAACACTGGATTTTTGAAGCATCTCTTCTTCGATGTACTGAATTGGATGGAGAATTTTCTTCTTTAAATGTTTGCCTGAAGTTTCTTTTGAATTTTCCTCCTTTCCTGGTATGAAGTGCAAGAGCATGATTTTCTTCTAGGGAATCTTTCACTCCTTTGCTTATGAGTCTTAGTTCTTCTTGAGTACAATCTATCCATAGTCGCTCAAAGGTTGGTAGGGTTTATCTTCCACTGATACTCTGAAGGAAGGGCTCCCATGATTTTGGAAGATTCTAGAGAGTGGATAAGACAAGTTCTCTATCAGACATGATTTCTCCAATTGTCTCTAGCTGATCTTTGACCTCTGATAAGTTCATGAAGAAAAGTGCAATTGTGTCATATTTTGTCATATTAGTACTTTGGATTTGACTTCTCAAGGAAAGATATATGAGAGTGTTGCCACTTTCAAACATTTCTTTCAATGTTTTATACATATCATATGCAGTTTTCAGATTGCCAATCCGCGACAAGAGGTGGTCTCTTACTGAGTAGATGATTATTTGCCTTGTTCTGACGTCATCTTCTTTTATTAATTTCTTCTCTAAATTAGTTGTTTTTTTTGGTAGAGTTTTAGTGGTTGCATCCAAGAGATATTCTTCTTCAAGAGTGACTAAAAGATTTGATTTCCAAGGGCTGAAGTTGCTTGCTCCATCAAGCCTATCTTCCATTGGATTTATGTTCTTAATTTTTTCTTCAATCCTTATAGAGTGGATTATGTTTTGACTTATGAGTGCCACCAATCAATTTGATAACATCACAAATATTCTTGCTGATTTATAACAATGTTTCTTCAAAAAACCAGAAATATTCTATAGGAAATTTCAACACCCTAGAAACCCTAGGGCCAAAAATCAAAATTTCTCGAAATTTAGTTCAGAGAGATTTTGGAGATGTGTTGAATGAGTCTGTACTCTTATGTGCTGAAAGTAGCCTCAGCATCCATGTTTTCAGGGATTTAAACACTCAAAAGAGAGGGTCGTACGGATTTTTCTGGAACCCTGGGAAGGTTGTACGGTTCTGTAAAAGTGGAGGAATTGTTGGTAAGGGATGAGACTTGGTGGATGCTTGTGAAATGGTTTCTTTCAAGACCTATGATTTGATACCATGTTGATTTTCATAAGCATTAGGTTAAGCATTAAGTTCATTTCATTTTAATAATAAATCATAACCATAAATGCTACACCAACCAAGATCACATGAAGAAGCACCATGCACAAGAACACAAAATGTGTCTTGGGAACCCTTCTCAATAAGGGAGAAAAACCCAGCCAAATCCTTTGCTATACTTTTCAAGATAAATACATTTACCACCAAGAATATCCTAGCACACAAGAGGGTGCACAAAACCCTAAAACTCTATTGCCAAAGGGAGGCGTGCAACTTTGACCAAGAAGTGTACTTGTTGAAATTTCCAAAACTCACAAGTGTGTGTGTGTGTGTGTCTACAATGAAAGATTTCCTTTTACGTATATTAGACTTGTGCTATCAACTGAGGTGTCTATTGGAACAATAGGGCCGACCTCAATTAGATATATTATTTATTATTATTATAATAATCAATATTAATATTACTATTACTATTAATATTATTATTAATTATCTTTTACTTTTTATCTTTAGACACAATAATGTAGGGCCGACCTATACCCTTTACATAATAACTAGGGTTACAGGTAGGTGTGACTCTTAAAAAATATATAGCAAAGGATCGGATAGACCCACTAGTGCTCATCCACTAGGGGCACATCCATAGGGATGCCATGGACCTGTTTCATTGCATTATGCATATGAACAAGGTCTTCACACATTCACCTGTGCTCATATATAGGCACATATACTCTAAAGATCTACTTTCACACTGCCACCAAGAGGAGAATCATCTAGAGTCTTCTCATCAACTTTTTTGCTCAGAGGAGGACATCAAATCATCTTTATTTCTGTTCACATGATGATGTGCCCAACACTTTTGGGATTTTCCACGTTCACCTTGTTCTCAACCACATGCACATCCTAACCCAACAGATTTATTTTCATTGGATAATCATATGGAGTTATTATCACTCATGTCATTGAGGAGATCATCTCTACATTCCTGACTCTATCTCAGGAAAGAACCACGAACCGTTCATAGGGGATTTCTCTTAGGTTTGTAAGCTGAGAGAAAGACTCACATGAATGCTATGTTCCACATCTCACAGGTTTGTAAGATGGAGGATGTCTCCCATAGCTTCATTCATCAACAATAGGATGGGCGTGTATTTTCCTTAATATTCAGTGATTGGGTTGATCAATTATGAGTATCTTTCTTCACTTGATCATGATGTGTTTTTTTTGCGTCGCTATTAATTATGGCAATCTATTGATTACGTGTAGTTATTTATTACAATGATGTGTTGAATAAGTGTCATTGCTAATTATGGTAATGTGTTAATTATGTTTCGTTATTATTTAGGATGATGTGTCGATAGTGTTTCTATTCATTATGTGGTGACATTTTATTTCCTAATGAAAAATAAATAAAAAATAATTACCTATTGACATCACTACTAGTTGTTGCAACGTAAGGGGAATTACACATCATATCTTACCTAAAATACCTGATCATATGTTTCAATCTCTATACCATCCTCACCTCCCCAATAACGTAGAATCATGGAAATTTTTCTAGAGTGATGAAAGCATTTTCGCTTTCATACAAAATGAACCTTTTAAGCCCAAGGAAATCATCTATGTTGAGGATGGCAAATTTACTAAAGGCTTGACTCCTCTCGAGAGTTCATTTTCGTCAAGTGATGTAAGAAACAAATAAACACATAAGGAAGAGGAGTAAAAAATGAATGATGGTGATACCATTTCCTTGAATATTGCGACATTTGAATCTCCAAAGATCATCAAATCAGGTGCCCAATGTTCTGATAAAGAGAAAGCGAAATTCATAAAATTACTCTGTGCATTTCAAGATGTTTTTTCCCGGTCATATGAGTATCTTCGTGGTTTTGATTCTACTCTTATACAACATTCCATTCCTACCAAGGAAGGGGAAAAACCATTTAGAAAAAGGAAATCTACCTATTAATATTGCACTTGAAGCTACCATTAGGAAGGAATTTAAAAAAATGTTGAATTCCCATATAATATTTTCAGTTAAATATTTTGAATGGGTTTCAAATCTAGTCCCTGTTTGAAAAACTACGGTTCATATCAGGTTATGTGTTGATTTTCGTGCATTAAATAGGGAAAGTTTGAAAGAACATTTTCCACTTCCTAATATGAAAATGATTTTACAACAGGTTGCACAGTCTCAAATGATGTCCTTACTTGAATGTTTTTTTGGATATAATCAAATCAAGGTAAAAATAATTGATAGATATAAAACCACATTTACCACAGGCTGGGGCACATTTGATAATGAACATATGTATTTTGGATTATATAATGGAGGTGCCACTTTTCAAAGAGCTATGCAGATATTTTTTGACGATCTAATTGGTAAGATTATCCAAGTTTATCTTGATTATTTGACTATTTATTCTAAAAACCGGTTGGGTCATTTTGGTCATCTTAGAAAAGTTCTCATGCACTGTAGAAAATTTGGTGTTTCTTTAAATCCTTCCAAATTTATTTACGGTTTCATGAAGGGTAAGCTTCTCGGTTTCATTGTTTCTAATTCAGGAATAAGTATAGATCCCGAGAGGATTACTGCCACTCTAAACCTCCCATCCCCCACCTCCAAGAAAGAAGTTCAATATTTCATGGGTATTATTAATTTTGTTCGTAGATTTGTTCCTAATTTTGTTGTCAGGGTTAAACCAATCCATAATATTTTAAATAAAGATCATTCTTTTTCTTGGACAAATGATGTCGAAAATGATTTCCTTAGGATTAAGAAGGAGATCAGTTTTGCACTAGTTTTGGCAAAACCTAATTTTGAGAAAGACTTTATCATATATACAAATTCCACCGAGAAGGAATTTCTTTTTATCCTCTTATAATGTGATGACCAAAACAATGAGAAGTTGTATCTTACATGATTCAAAGTATATCATATGATGAGTTCAAATATTCTTATATGGAGAAACATGTTTTTGCTCTTGTCAAAGCTATAGAAAAATTTTGCCATTTTATTTTGGGCAAACAAATGCAGGTAAAAGTCCCTTTTCCTACTGTCAAGTTTCTACATTCAAAAACTTACCTTTCAGGAAAACTTTCACATTGGTTTTCCAAAATTTAGGAGCATGATTTGAAAATTATGACTTTGAAGAAAATCAAGGGATGAGACTTATCCCTTCACTTACTCAACATCCTGCACCAAGTGAAGAATTTGACGACCAAGATAACCCTCTTTGAGCATTATTTTATATTGAAAATCAAAATATCTCTGTATCTGAGCATCATTGGTATAAAAATATGGTGTATTATTTGCAGTATCAAAGGTGTCTAGATGAGTTGGACCCTCATCATACAAGGAGACTTTTCCTTGAAGCTACTAAGTATATCATTTTAGGAGACTCCTTGTTTAGAATATCTACTGATGGTTTTCTGCTCCGATGTGTAAATGATGATAAAGCAAGAAAATCATTACACAATATCCATGGTTCATAAGCATATTTCATTTATATTGGTGTCCATTTTTCTGCTAAAGCTACTACTTTTAAGATCATAAGAAATGGTTATTACTAAGATTGTATCTTTCGTGATTCTTATAAGTTCGTGAGGTCCTATGATAAATGCCAAAAATTTTCTAGTAAGGAAGCTTTTTCTGCCATGCCTTTAAAACCTCTACTTCCATATTTCCCTTTTCCTAAGTGGGTTTTAGAATTTATTGATCCAATCATTCCTTCGTCCTCTGCAGGGAATATATTTATTTTTAGAGCCACTCATTACTTTACTAAGTGGACTGATTTTGTTTCTCTTAGACATGTGCAAGATGAAAAACTAATTTATTTCTTAGCGTCCAATGTATTTTCCATATTTGGCTTCCCATTAGAAATCATTTCGGATAATGGGCTAGCCTTCATTTCAACAAAATTGACCCAATTTCTCGCTAAATTAGGTGTCAAGCATTTCACTTTATCTTCTTATTACCCTTAGGGAAATGGACAAGTAGAGTCCACTAAAAAGAATATGGTTATGATTATAATGAGAATCATAGAAGATAAACCTCTCCAGTGGCACACACTTCTAACTTATTCTCTTTGGAAACACTATACAATCACTAAAGAAAGAACTAGATTTACTTCTTTTCCACTTGTATATGACCAAGAGGCTATTGTTATTGGTTGTGGAGCCTGATTATCTTCTTGATTCAGAGGCCTTTGTTTTTATCCATTTTTATACCCCATGAAGACTTTACACCTTGGAAGAGTGTGCAGTCCTCCACGTGGGGAAGTGAAGGGGTTCTTGCCGCTCATGCGGGGTCCAGGGGCAAGCGGGCCCACGGCGAGGATTCAAGGGACTCACTCCTGAAGGAAAACATTCCTTGTAAATGTCTATTGTAATTTCATAGTAAATCTAGACTGTTCATTATAAGTTTGCAGATCTCATGACATAAGTTATGTTAGGGTTTTTTCCCTAGAAGGAAACAATATTTTATGATGGAAATGTATTACGGCTATGTATCATTGCAAATATTTGATTATGAGAGAGGTGACTATGAGAGAAAGAAGATGAAGTTACAACGAGCATGTTGTAGGTTGTATCCCTTCATTTGATGGATAATAATAAAAGAAGGACTTGGAAATTTCTCTGGTGGACATAGCCCACACTGGGTGAATCACATATATCTATGTATCTATTGTATTGTGTATCTTATGTGTTTTATTTCCGCATTTGTTTTATTTTATTGCTCTGCGATCCTATTTTTACAAAAAATATCCTTATTGAATTAGAGCTTTTTTCCTTGTGGTTGATGTTACAGACTAAATAATTAAATTCTTCTAATGTTTCTCAATGGATAAATATATTTTTATCCCTGGAAGAAAAAATGTTTTTTTCCTTGGAAAATATGAAAAGGAGGCAACAAACAGTGAAGAAGTATTTTAACAAACAATCCAATACTATTGAATTTAAAATAGATGACAAAGTATTACTATGGAATTCAACCTATGCTAAGAGAGGAAGGCATTCTAAGTTCCAAAAGTTATGGCTAGGTCCTTTCAAAATCGCTTCTATCTTTGGCACAAATTCATATCTTCTTAAAGAGATGGATGTTAAATTGTTTTCTTACAGTACCAATGGTTCCCACTTGAAACATTATATGGAACCACCTTGGTCACCGACTCTATTTTGTGTAAATATGATTGTTGTACATTTTTGTGTTTCCTTTGGTTTGTCATTTTTTGTTTGTCAGATTTTGGTTTTTGTTGTTTGTTTTATATGGTCATAGGAAGTAAGTTCTGAATCAATTTTTCCAAAATTATGTCATTTCTGTAAGTATTTTTGATCAATAAGAATAAATTAATGCATATTTGTTACTGTATCCTCCTTTTAAAACAAAGATAGAATGCATTTTTTCTTTCAACATTGTTGTAGCATAGTTGAACTATCCAGCTTATAAATATTAGAAGTGTCCACCTTATAAATATTTCAGTTATGATTCGTTTTGATTTTTATGCATACGGGACCAATTCCCCTCATACATATCACTTTCCATAAGTTATTCCATGAATTCGTCCCATTCCATCAATTCCCTCAAGTTGTTATTTTCCCCCTGTTGCATAACTATTTTCTGAACAACTTTGATCACATATTCCTATTGGTTTTTGGAACCAAGCATTTTGAGTTCTAAATCTGTTGAAAACAGATTTCCCTTTGGAGTCACTAGTTTGTTGACGCATGTTGGTCCTAAAGTCTGCACCTCACCACCAATGGGAAAATCCAGGCCATCTCAAGTTTGGAATGGTTGATTTTTAATTTTATTGGTCAGTTAGAGGGTTGGTTCTACCAAGACAAGAGAATGATCGGGTTGGAAAAATGAAATGGATGAGGGTCCTCCTTGGCTGGTGGCACACAAATGACGGACAAATGAAATAATAAAAACAAAGGGAAACAACACACTACTCAATGAATAATCTACTACAACAAGTTTAATACTTAAAATATCATTTCAATACATTAAATATGTATCAAAAACACAATTACTCCCTCAGGTTGCGATAAAAAGAAGTCTTCACCAAGCATTAGATGTTTTCATAGGTTGCATATCAATAAAGACAAGTTATACATTAGCCAAAAGAAATGAGATGTACTTTGCACAAATCAAAAAATGTATTCAAGAGAAGATCAAAACACATGAAGATTTGAACGAAACACTATGATCAAGAATATATTCACTAGGTAGAGAGATTTAATCCATGAATAGAATGGGTCCAACCAGCTTGTTGTATTGTTATCCCTTCCCCCCAAAATCCTGAACCCTCTCACCATAGAGAAACTGCATATTTATTAGAGTTGCAGAGGCTTTCGTCCATCTAGGACTGAGGCTCAACTCTACATTAACAATTATAGAACAACTTATTAACATGACTAAAACATTGTTGGAGTACAACTATGTATATTTCACACTAGAATTAATAAAAAAGAGTGGTTCTTATCACACATATAAGACCACTTATTGTGCTTTAAACTAAAAAAATTATTGAAGTGAATAATTAAAAATTGCCACTAGCAATGAAATTGGACTGATGCATGCACTGGAATGAACTAAGACTTTGGCATAAATGGATTCAGAGTGATAGGTCCAAGTTCTTCATTGATCATGGCATGCACACACGGTGTTGGAGGGCACTGGAGATGATTGAATGTGCAGCGTGAAAATGTCCCTGAGTGATGTGGTGACCCAACATCATATAAGCATGTGATTAGGGAAGTTGTTGAGGGTGGTTTCAATCCACACCACTCAGACTCCCGCAATCGAACACCAATTTCCACTTACCTCTCAATATATACCCTGGTTTCAATTGCGGGACCTCTCTAGGATGTTAACATTTGATCATTTTTCATCTCGCAATGAAGTGTGGTCGTCGATCGTGTTGCAATATGAGATCTTGGAACGTTTCTATTTTAGCGCCCCTACTAAATTTTATCCGTCTTCCATGTAAGATCTCCCCTAGACATATTTAGCGATGACAAAAATTTATTAGAGATCGGGAGCGTGTGAACACAGAGCATGGATATCTCTCGAAGTGACTTTCTCTCAGAACAACATGGTGGTCTCTTGTCACTTTGACACTTCGGAGTTCGAGATATTTTGAATGATGAGCATGAATACCTCCTGGAGGACGATCTCCTAAATTTGACGTGGTGGCCTGAAGTCATTGTGATGATGTGTCATGGAAATAAGGGTGACATGTGTCACCTGGAAATGGGAGAATGACACAACCAAATGACCTGGAATGAGTGCTACGTGTCTCAACAGATGAGTGCCATGTGTCGGTGCCAGATTAATGGCATGTGTCTCCGATGAATGAGTGCCATGTGTCTCTGGCACTTCGACCTTAAAGAGTTTCTGGATGTAAAGCATTGACATATCCCAAAGTACTACGGTCCTAAAGTGACATGTCATGGAAATAAGGGTGACACATGTCAGATGAAATTGAGAAGATGACATGTCCCAATGTTCTTGAAAATAATTCCACGTGTGGAAACAAATGAATTCCACATGTCTCCTATTGAACACTACATGTCTCAACAGATGAGTGCCACGCATCTTAACTAATGAGTGCCAATTGTCTTCGGCACCTCGAGATTCAGGAGTTTCTGCATGCAGATTTTATATAATTCCCCAAGTAGTATGGGCTTGGAGTGATGTGGTGGCCTAAAATGAATGCCATGTGTCCTCAATGGATAAGTGCCAAATGTCCTCGACACTTCATCATTTATCTCTTCAGGGTCCCGGTACTTCGTGGGTTCACTCTTGATGTTAAACCCCACATGATTTTGACACTCTGAATGTACAAAAAATGTCTATCTGAGTGGCCTACTGGATCTCCACCATTGTGATTTTAATCTGTTTGTTCCTACAATCTGAGCCTAAAATTGATAGCTTTTGAATTTCTTATTTTTCCCGCGGAAGCTAACTGTGCATACAAATGAATTGGTGGACCTATATGTCTCATCCGCACACAAAAGGCTTGGTGGGGCCTGATGCATGCTCAATTAGTGTAAAACATAATTAAAAGTATTTCAAACTCAAACCATACATGCAATTATCTTTCAAGGAAAACATAAATAATTATGCACAAAGAAACAATCAAGCAAGTCAATGAGGAAAAACGAGTCATAAAAAAATGGGAAAATGACTTGACCAACCTGAAGTGGAAAAAATTCTAGGAAGGTATGGAAAAGAGAGAGAGAGAGAGAGAGATAGGGGTGCAGACTTAAGTCTTAACAATGCCCAAAATCACAACATATAGTTCCTTCCTGCAAATGAGTTTCAATGCATTATTACTTATATATATTTATAAATAATACTAAATAGGTGGGACTCCTTTAGAAAAATAATAAGAGAAATGGTTCCTCTTGTTGCACTCATGATTACCTTACAAGGAGGATTTCACTGTTTGAGAATAAGGAGAGAAATCCTAACCTCGTTCTATGTGCAATTAATGGATGTTGGGTGTGTTAGCAATTTTATTTTAAATGGAGAATTTTTTTTATTTCATTAGACATTTTAGTTTATTCTTGTTACACCTAGTCTTTGATATATTACTAAAACTCCAAGTACAAGCCACATGAAAACTCATGGTATATTTGTTATATATATGGATAATTTATTATTATGTGGAATGGTAATACTCCACTAGAAAGGTATGTGGGACATTTTTATTTTAGTGCTAAGTGTCGATGAGAATATAATAGTTATTATATCCATGTGGGAGGCTGATTCGATTTTGAAATTGGAAATGATATGTTATGTTTGTAGAAATTGGATAAATGATGATTGATATTTCAAGGTTTTGGAGGTTGAGTGTGCTCCATATTTAGTTGTGGTTGATGGAATTTAATATGAAATTTAAGAAGCAACGAGAATTTACTGCATGTCGTTCTTACCCTACCTTGAATCTACCACCTTCACTATACTCCTCATGCTTGTTTTTGTTTCTCTGGTTAGTAGCACCTCCATTTTGCTTGACCTTTAGAGAAAAATAATTGTGCTCTATTAATTTTATGGAATTATTCTTACAGGTATGGTCTTTTACATCTTCATTCAAGGATTGTTAGCTCTCCTCTAGATAAAATCGTCTTTTTGGCTCTTAGAGTTTGCATGCAAAGTGTGTTTGTTTTCCAAAGTTTACAGTGGATTGTTTATGGGCATTCTGGGTGTGTAAAACACTTTTTAATTTGGGTTTCTTCCTTCTGGAATTTAAGTGTTTCAAACTACAAATATTGTTTGACATTCTATTTTGTTTGAAGTATATGGTTATATTGTGCCCAGAACAAATGTTGGTATTACTATGGTATGATTATTGGTAAACGTCTGATGGTGAATAAGTTCGATTTCGCTCATTTATTGTGACTAAATTTTGAAGGGTTTTCTCTGTAAAATAAAGAGAACAACCAGGTTTCATGAATAGTGTATAGTTCCCTAACCCCCTACCTAGAACTTAGAATATTTGTAACCCTTTCGTATTATCAGTCCATTGTTTGAAAAGTTATGGAGACTTGTCAATATTGTCTTGTAGTCACTTCCGGAAGTTTGTGGAAAGTTTTGTGATGGGAAATAAATTTTCTTCTTTTTCTTGCAGCACACATTTCAAATCTTACACTTGTATGTTTTCTCCAAGCCTTGTTTTCCCATCGAATATGTGGGAAAGTAATACATTTGAACTCATGTTTGAAATTTCATTTATGGTATTGACCCAACAGTGGGAAATATTAGCTAGACCCATAAAATCGTGGCTTGTTTGTTATTTATCTATGAGGGAATTTGGTCAATTTTTAATTTAGTATGGATTTGAGGAAGAAATGACCACCAGGTTTGCATTGGGGTTTCAAACCCAGTTTTTTTCTCAACAGTTATTTGAGGTTATGGTGTAAAACTTATATGATCAAAGGTCAATGGATTTATGTTTATTTTCTCACCCTCTCATGTTGACTTGAGGCAATATGGTTATCATTATAACTAAGTTCAAAATGGATTTATAAAGAGTCTCCTATAGAACATCTCACTAGTTTAAATGGACATCTATGGTTAAAAAGTAAAAAAGAAAATGAAACTTATAAAGTTTGACAGTCTTGAAATTTTCTTTGATTTTTATATTGAGAACTTTAAAAGTTTCCATGTCTTGTATTTTAAATGTTACAGAGAAATGTTGTTGGCATAAACGAAATTTGGTGGGTGTAGTTTTTTCATGCTAGTTTGGAAATAATTGGCATGGTAAACAATGGATATCCAAATGTTTTTTGGCAAATGATGCCAATATTGATTTTAAAACAGTAACAAAACAGTAATAGAACAATAATAATCTCATTTCCATTCATTATCTCATTTTCCTCTCATTATATGCCCACCATCTTCCCAATAACATTTAATTTATCCACTATTTTGTTATTATGAATTTCATTTTTAAGAAGAAATGATTAAAAAACAAATATGGGATGATGACTTGAATCGGAAGTTATGATAAGGATATATTATTATTATAAGGGAAAGAATCTCCAAGTTGTTTGAACATTATCCATTTGTTGGTTCACTTCCATATTACCATTTTTCATTCATTACAAATTACCCCATCTTCCCAATGACACTTGAATTCCTTGTTCAATTGCAATTGATTATTGAATTTGATATGTGGTGATTTGTATCAATGGATGGATTGAATATGCTTCTATTTTGAATGATAGAGACAATATTTTGATTTTATTTAGGTAGATTATTGATGAATGGATTGATAAAAGTTTTCATATTCTGATTGGAATATTTCTTTAGGATGTGTCCTTTTAGTAGGGGAAACAATGAAAGAGATGCAAATAGGGGTAGAGGAAATAATTGGTAAAGAGGCCATAGAAGGCCACAATTTTCAATACATTTTGACATTAATTTGCAAGAAATGAATCAACTTTTCCAAGACGGATTCTTCAATTTAGTTCACCAAGGGATTTTGAAACCTATACCTAAGAGTCCTCCTTTCCATCCTCATAAAAAATTCTCTGGTTTCCATGTCCCCCCTCATGTTTCTATTCAGCCAGAGAAACTTGTCAATGATGGATGGCAAGAAATTTCCCATTAGTCGGTTGTGCATCATCATGGTTGGACTACAATATCATTACCATTACCCCCTTCTATACCTCCATTCAACCCAAATTCCCATGTTGATCATGTTTCCTCACTAGTTTAGTCCTCTCCCGCAAGAAAGAGACTAAAAAATGCCATTATCGATCCAAAAATAGATAAAGGAAAAGGAGTGGCCAATCCTTCCAGGTCTTCCAAAGACTCCTCTAAATCAATGTCCTGGCATATCCACCTTAAAGATAGTTTTTCCCATTTCATCGGTGAAATTCATCCCCAAGATTCGAATCAACCACATGGTGTTGCACAAGATACATCAATAAAAGGATTAAAGGAAGGAAGTACTGAAAAAAGGAAAAAACACCTCTCACAACAAATATGGGTTATAATGGTTTTTATTGTTATTTGTTTTAGGACAAATTTTATTGGTATGATGAAAAAATGTTTTGGACAACAAAGATAAATTTGGACATAATGTTTTGGGCATCATGGATATAATTCTATTTTCACGCAATAATCATGTTTTATTTTGATACTAAATATTTGACTATTTATACGAGGATGGGAGTTACAAGCCAAATATATGAGTGATTTTTTGTGTGTTATGTTTCATATTTTGATGATAATTAAATAAATGAAAATTAGAGTGACAAGGGGTCTCACCTATTTAGTTATTATTTAAATAGATGCTTATTTATTTATTATTATTTTGTCTCAACTTATTAGTTAAGCTAACTAAGATTAACAAAAACAAGGTAGTTGACCTACCATAACTTATTGGAAAGAGAATAAAAGATAAATCAAAGGAAGAGACAAGAGGATGAGAGAATATATAGAAACTTTTGATAGAAGGTCTATTCTATAATAGTGAGATTATTATGTTCTTCATTTCTTCTTAGTTTACCAGAAAGATAAACCATCTTGATGAAAAAAGGGTCTTATTGAAGGCAACAAGATTCAAAATTGAATCATATCTTTCAACAATTTTTTTCTAATGGTGTAAGATTTATCTTAGGCAGTCTGTGTATTCTTGTTTGTCTGTGGATTAGGTATAAGGACGAATAAATGATATTTTCAAAGTCAAGTGAAAGAACTTTTATGGCAAGATGATTCAGATCTCTAGCTTCATTTTTCTTTTGTTGTGAGAGTCTTTTTGCATGGTTCCCATCGAAGACTTCTAAATTTTACTTTGGTCCCCACCTTCATAGGGGTTTGTAAAGAGAATTTATGCTTTGTATCTCATAATGAAATCAATATTAAAAAATTCAGATGGTTGATTTCCGTCTCACATGTGTATCTTAAATGATATTGTTAGATTATTTTGATCCTTGTCTCTTTATCCATGTACACGCTTACGTATTTGGTTCAGACCCCCCTCCTCTCCAAGGGTTGTGTGACCTACCAGTCTTAGGAGCTTCTCAAGACTGAATTGAAATAGTCTTTAATTCCCCACTGGAACCTCTATGAAACAATCCATAGGTCTTTACACAATTCCAACCGCGTGCACAAGTGCTAAGCATAAGTCTTCTCCATGTGACCACGCTTTGTGACCACACACCTATTCAAAAAGTCCTGTCGCGATTTCATGTATCAGCTATATGAGTCAACCGATTATCCATCCTTCGAACTCCCAAGTCTTGAAATTCCAACAAGGTCCTAGCACATGCTAGCTCCTCCCTTATCCTTCACCCATATGACCCTTCACTATGACCTGGGGCCAATCCTTCTGAGAGCATCGGGATTTCCTGTATCGGGAACTACTGATGTGATTCACCTCCATTCTCCCTATCTTCTGATACCCAAAATTGTGAAATATTTGGATAGATCAATGGTCCACAATAAATCTTCATCCAACGGCTGCGATCAAATCGTGATTTTGCGTTTCACAAATTCTCACAACTTCACCCTTTGACCTTTCCACTATCCGAGTCAGTGAATTTATGATCTCTTGCCATGTGTCCCCTTTTAATGGACGATCCTGATGATTTTAGGATTTCGTGTCTCGGGGTTTCGTGAATTTCACTCTACTTCTACCAAATCCTTTGGCTTTGCGAAATTTCGATGAATCCTCACATATAACCTCTAATAGCTTAAATATTTCAGCTCCTCCTCAATGGATCTTAACCCTCAATATTGTCCAATCCTCTGTAATTTTTGTTTCTTCGAACTGCAATTTTCTGTGCTCCACCTTCGATCACTTCAACTCTTCAAAACTTATAAATTTTTCTATGTATTTCCTCTCAAGACTTAAAACCACTACTCCTCCTGATCTTCTGGAAATTGAAATTAAATCTTGCCCCTTAGCACACACTTTCACTATGTGTCTTCTTCAAAATACATTCTGACTCCCGAGATTTCAAACCTTAACACAAGTTTGTTTCTACACGCACTCCTTGCGCTCAATATGCACACTCTACATACAAAATTTCCCCGTTATCCCCTATGAGATTTAAGTCAAAAAATACTTCTTCACACACACTCCTTGCACTCTTCATGCACTCCTTGCATAATCTTAGAGAAGAGAAAAAATTGAACTCATTCAATTATTCATTCATTCACTATGAACATCATACATTCACAAACACATAACAACATAGTCAAACCATAACAATATCAACACTGTGTATTTGGGTCAATTTCCTATGTTCTATTCATTTCAGAAGAAAACATAATTACAGTCATTTTATCCTTTACAAGTATTAGAAGAAAAACTTGTCTAAGGACCGAGAGCTTCCTCGCTCTCATTCCTCCTACCTAAATACTATTACATTATGTTCAAGTGGTTACCTACTCAGTTAATGAAACCTAAGGACTAATTAGGGATAATATCCCACACCTTCAATACATTTACAGTCGTGTAAAGGATTTGCAATTGTTCTGTTATTTCAAACGGTGGCCCGACTTTACATACAATTAATAAATTAACAAGAAAATAAAAAATATCTCCACACCACTACCAAGATGGTTAAAGGTTTGTTTTGGCTCCTTCGATGTGTTGAGGTTTCGATTCTTATTCTACATCCACCTTTCTTTTGATGTGATAGTGATGCTCCAGCATCATACTCCTCTGGCCAAAATATTCATGGACTCATGTCCATGATATCTCGCACTATTTTTCCATGCTTCAAAATATCAGGTTGAGTTACCCAACTTGAACCTTCCACAAGTTGATCCTTCCATTTAACTAAATATTCAAGATACATCTTTCTCTTGGTTTTCCTTCCAACTCTTTGTTCTAAAATTCTCTCCATTTTAGGTTTTTCTACTATAGGAATATTTTATTCCCACTGAATTTATTCCTGATCATCCAATTCTCCTGTGTCATCTATGTTATAAGGATACAAATCTACAATGTTGAATATCGGTGATATCCCAACATTATCTCGCAACCCAATTTCATTAGGATTTGCTACAAATTTTCCGAGGATCCTACATGGTCCTATATTTTTGATCTTCAACTTATTATATGTTCCTCTTGGAAACCTCTATTTCCTCAAATGAGCTAAAACTTCATCTCCCACTTCAAATTGAACTTCCCTTCTTTTTTGATCAACTTTGTCCTATACTTTTGATTACTATCCTGTATCTGCCTCTTAACTGGATCATGAAGTATTTTCATTTCTGTAGAAAAATCCTCCTCTCCAGTGCTCCTAAATTCATCTTATTTCAATTCTCTCAATTCTGCAACCCCTCTTGATTGTCTTCCATATACTATCTCCAATGGAATTTTTCCAATGCTTCTATTAACTGAATTTTTAAATGAAAATTCCTCCTGTGTCAGAATCTGATCCCATTAATGACCTTGATCAGTGACTAAAATCCTTAACAAATTTCCCAAAATATTTTTCACCACATCGGTTTGTCCATCTGTCTAAGGGTGATATTTTGAACTAAAAGATAAATTGGTTCCCAACCTCTTCCATAAATTCCTCCAAAAGTGTCCTACAAACTTAGTATCCCTATCTGAAACTATGCTTCTGGGCAATCCATGTAATCTCACAACTTCTTTGAAAAACAAATTGGCTATGTGTGTAGCATCATTTATTTTTTGGCATGGTATGAAATGTGTCATATTGGAAAATCTATCGACCACAAAAAATATGGAATCACTTCCCTTCTGGGTTCTAGGTAATCCCAATACAAAATCCATACTAATTGCATCCCAAGGCCTTTCTGGAATAGGAAATGGCTGATACAAACCGATGTTTTGTCTCTTCCCTTTTGCATGTTGAAAAATCTTACATCGGTATGCAAATTTACTCACATCTTCCCTCATACCTGGCCAATAATACAAACTACTCAGTTGTGAAAATGTTTTGTCATGACCAAAATGTTTGGCTAAACCTCCACTATGCTTTTCTTTCAACAAATTATCTCTCATTGAACATATTGGTATGCACAATTTTCTTCCTTTAAACAACAATCCATACGGGATGAAATATTGTGAACATGAGTTTTTATCCCTGAACATATGATTTCCATATGCTTCATAAGCCTCCTTAAAATCTGAATCTCCCTGATACATTTCCTTAAGGTGCTCAAACCCTAAGGTTCTCACCTGAAATTCCTATACAACCAAACTTCTCCTACTCAAAGCATATGAAACCTTTTTATCACTTCCAGAAATATGTTTAATGAAAAAAGTAAACATTTTCATGAATTCTACCCACTTAGCATGTCTTTGATTCAACTTCTCTTGCCTAGTAATAAATTGCAAATCTTGATTATCACTATACAAGACAAACTCTTTTGGAATTAAATAATGTCTCCATTTTTTCAAAACTTGAATCATTGCATAAAACTCTTTGTCATATTTTGAATATTTCTCCTTAACGTCATTCAACTTCTCACTGAAATAAGCAACTGACCTATTATTTTGACTCAAAACTGCTCCAATAGATATTCCACTTGCATCACACCTCACCTGAAATGTCTTTCCAAAATAGGTAAAACCATAATTGGTTGTTCCCTTATCTTCTTTTTCAACACTCTAAATATTTTCTCAGCCTCCTTTGTCCAATTAAAAGACTTATGCTTCTTCTTCACAGTTTCCATTATGGGTGCACATATACCACTGAAATTCCTGATAAAATTTCTATAAAAACTTGCTAAACCATGGAAACTTCTCACCTCAAATATGCTCCTGGGTGAAGAGAATTCTCTAACTTCTCTTACCTTTTCTGGATCCATCTTCAATTCATTTGAAGATATCACAAAACCCAAATATATGAGCTCTATCTTCATCAAAGAACATTTCTTCAAGTTTATTAACAACTTTTCTTGCTGCAATTTCCTCATCACTAGTGTCAAGTGCTTTAAATGTTCTGCCTCTGTTTTGCTGAAAACTAATATATCATCCAGATATACAATGATAAACTTACCTATGAAGTCCTTCTATACTCATTCATCAACCTCATAAATGTACTTGGAGCATTTGTCAATCCAAATGGCATGACTAGACATTCATACAAACCTTCATTTGTCTTGAATGTTGTCTTCCACTCATCTCCTTCTCTCATTCTTATCTGATGATATCCACTCTTCAAGTCTATTTTTGAAAAATAGATTGCTCCACTCAAACAATCCATCAAATGAGACATCTTGGGTAAAGGAAACCTATACCTGATGGTTATCTTGTTGATAGCTCTAGAATCTGTACACATTCTCCATCCCCCATCCTTGTTTGGACTTAATATAGTTGGCATTGCACATGGGCTTATACTTTCCCTGACTAAACCTTTAGCCAACAACTCCTGAACTTCCTTCCTAACTTCCTCATTCTCTTGAGGTGTCAACCTATATGATGCTTTATTTGGTAAAATGGCTCCTGGAATCAAGTCAATATGATGGCTAATACTCCTAATATGTGGTAATGAGTGAGGCAACTCATCCACCACTATGTCAGAAACATTTTCCCACAATTCTTGGATTTCTTCAGGTAAATCATCCACAGAGGTATTGGTAAGGATATCTCTTGGTTTCCTTACTATAACAAATTTCATTTCCTGATATTTCGTGACCTCCTTCAAGAGTTCCTTCCCACTCATGAGAAGTATTCTTATGTTGGATTCTTCCTTTTCTTTCATCTCTTCTATTGGCAGTAACATGTGGGTTCTACCAATCTTTTCCAGAGTATAAGTATTTTTCCTCCCATCATGAACATTCCTATAAAAATTCCATGGTCTCCCGAACAAAATATGACAAACATCCATGGGAATTACATCACACAGAATCTCATCTTTATAGCCTCCTATTTTAAATTCAACTTTTTAGTGTTGACTTACCATTACTTGATGTCCTTTCTGCAACCACAATACTTTGTATGGACTTGGTTGTGCAAATGTCTCTAGCTCTAGATTCTCCACCATCTCTGTTGATACTAAATTATTAGTACTCCCACTATATATAACCATCTTGCAAATTTTTTCCTTTGTTTTACAAGAAGTCTTGAACAACCTCGTTCACTGAGATAAGTCTTCTATTTCTTTCTCTGGATTTAGAAGAAATTTCCTCATAATAAAATTTTGTCCTCCTTTTGTTGCCTCTGCTTCCACATTTTTCTGGGCTTCCAAAATGTGTGCTTCTCCTACTCTTTCTGTCTTCCTCTCTGGACATTCCCAAGACATATGTCTTGTCTTTCCACAGGCATAACATTTAACTCCACCTCCTCTACTTCCTCTTCTTCCTCAAGCAAAATAATCTCTCCCACCAAATGATATTCTTTGAGAACTTCCTCTTCTTTCAAAGAGACCATATGATTTCTCATTCTCATCCTTAGCTTTCGGTGCCTTATCATAGTGTTGTAGGAAAATCTCCCTACGGACAGGTAGATCCCCTCTTAAGAGTTATACTCTTAACTCTAAGATAGAAGGTGCTTAACATGGACGCTGACTTCCTTTTAGATCTAATAAAGATGATGAACAAAAGAGAAGGAGGAAAGAACTTACCTTATGAAGGTCATTTGTCCCTACAAGGTCCAGGATGTGCTTCGATCTTGAGCTCCTTGGTAGATCCTGCAAGACAAACAAAAATAAAAACAACTTCCTACTCTACTGTGATTAGCTAAAACATAGATCCATATACTGTAGACAAACTTATATGGAATGAGTACAAGTTTGAAAGAAACAGGCCAAGCATTGATTATATTGATGAGAACAAAGTGTTACTTATAGCCATGGATGTAGTGTAACAACTTCACCAAGTGCTCCTTGTCCAAACCCCTGCTTAAACAGTCCACACTCATAATGATGATGCTCCAAATGTCATACCACTCACGAGATCATAAGTTTGGTATAATTCTCAATCTCCATTCCCCTCTCCTCTATGGAAATCCTCATTATATAAGATTTGGAGACTTAACCACCATGGAGAGGATCTCTCATCAGATCCACTAATAAAGGGATCTCTAAGATATTTAGGGAGAAAATATCTCTTAAGGATTTTGGGGAGGAAGTATCTCTCAAGGATTTTAAGGAGGAAAGATTTCAACCATCCATGAGATCCTCCACCTTCCCTAAAAAATAGGAAACGAAATGTGAGGTGGATTCTCACACTTAATTACTTTCTTTTCCATGAATATTAATAATAATGCATGTGATTCTCACACTTAATCAATTCCGTTTCCATGAATATTAATAATAATTCATGTGTACTTAGTATTTTGGCCTTCATGTAATATATCCCTCCTCTACATTTACTAGGGATTGTGACATAGGTTATTCCATGGTTTCAAGGGTGTATGAGACACTTATATGACACATTACGACACTTAGGTCGAAGTACCTAGGTGTGCAAATTTCATGTGTAACAGAATGCCCCCTAAAGTGTGAGGTCAGAAGAGAGAATGATGGCCAAAACACTTTACAAATATTTAAAGAAAGGGTGTAGATGCAAAGAACTTGATAGAAGCTGCACACAAACATCGAACAAATATTATGACATGTTTCAAACCCAAGGTAGGCATACCTATGCTTGGGTGATAAAGACTTGCAAGATAGGGCCGCTATAAAATACAATGTGGATCCATAATTATATTGATAAAAGGTATAGCCACAAAGGATACAGTGTGGATCTATACTCCTATGACCTGAATTGATCGTAGCCATGAAGAATACACAATGGATCTACGGGATGAAAATACATATCCATGACCAATACAAAGTGGATCTATGTGATAGTATATGTGTCATTGTTCAAGAGAAACTCCGTTGCAACCTGGGCAAAGTACATATCAGAGTGATCACTCAACCCAGGGTCATCTTACTGATCCCGATATAGTGAAAATATAACCATGTGAATAGATGTCCTGATTTCGAACATGGCATAAACCACTTGATTACTGGTCAATGATGTAAATCGTTAACAAGCGCAAGGGAAATCACCATTGATGCTAATGATTCCCAAGGTACCCTAGTACATTCCAACGAATGTGAATGGATGAAATGAAGTCGAACATCCGTGGAATCATCTGATTAGAGGTCAATGATGTAAACCCACTGTCTAATGTGAGGAGGCCTGCCATTGAGGCATGCAGGTCCCAAAGTACTAATTGGTTTCTAAGTCTAGTTCCTGGATAATGTGTTGAAGTCGACAGGAATAGACTCGTCGAAGGAGGGCCTTGATGTATCCCCCATCAATGACATGAAACAGACACAGAGATGTAATTGGTAGATCAAATGAACATGGACTGACAAGGGTATTGAAACAAGATATATGGGATGGATGACTCTCGAGGTAGATACTTCCCTTAAACACTGAGGCACAACAACATAAACATGACATGGACCAAAACACGATGATGTAATGGATACTGTGACTTTTGTTGGGTGACCCAAAGGAGTAAGAAAAACTCAGAGGATTGGTTCAGTGCAGAGGTTCGGCGGATTAATATGTGCGCAAAGACAAAGTGTCATGTTCAAGGGCGACTCTAAGAGTTACTAGTAGCGTTCTCAAAAACTGCTTGGCTTGCTTCCTTCAACTTTTCCCCCATCCAGATAGACGAGTACCTCTTCTTAATTTAATGAGCTCGAGGAGGGTAACACATGCTCTATACAACTCACCTTTGGTAAGTTCTTCTTCCTTTTCTTAACAAACTCAAAGAAGTAAGGGTTCGGTCCCATATCGGCCTATCGATGTTTGTTTAACTTGTCCAAAGATAGAAAACTCGAACGTTTTTCATGATTATAGAGTCTGGAAAAACACTTAAAAGAGAACTCTCTCAGTTCCTTTTTCGTAAAGTAGTATGATGAGACCAAAAAAGAGATAAAATATTGCTCAAAATACGTTTTCTTCATATACTTTAACAAGCGTGAAGAGAACAAGGTCACTCAGCAATATTTTCATGTTTAGAGAGTCTAAACAGAACTTAAAGATAACTCCAATGTTGTCCTTTTTCATAATGTTAGTCTCGCAAGGCCAAAAAAGAGATAAATTATCACTCGAAAGACACCCTTTCAAACCTTTTAATGAGTGGGAAAGGAAGCAAGATCACTCGGAAATCTTTTCAGGTTTAGAGAGTCTGAAAAGAGATTAAAGACGACTTTAGGGGGTTCCTTTTTCGTGTATCCATACAGGTCTGAAAAAGAGATAAAAGTTTACCTGAATGCATTCTCATGTATTTATGAGCACGAAAAAGAACAAAGACTAAGCTCAGTATGCCCCCAACTTGAAAAGCTAATGTCTTAACTCCAGAATGATCATCAAATGTTGGAGACATGCCCTTCAAGATTCAATTCATTCACTGACTTTGAGGTTGTCACCAATCTCTAGTAGATGAGAAAAAGGAGAAGGGTGGATTAAAAGAAGGTTCAAGAGAGGTGACTATTTCATTTTTTAACGAGCTTGACACAAGAAAATAACTATGCTCAGGGCCTCTGTTTCATTTTTTAACAAGCTTTCCATAGAGAAGAGAAACTATTCTTGTAGCATCTGTTTCATTTTTTAACGAGCTTGATACAGAGAGGAAAACTATGCTCGTAGCCACTGCTTGATCATGGCATCCAAGAGAATAATGCTTTGGAAGGATCCCATGTCAAGGGACAAAACTCGGTCATGGCTTCCAAGAGATCTTCACTGGATGGAAGATAATCACTCTGGAAGGAACACATGCTGAGGGCCACAACAGGGATAAAGAGAATAAGCTCCAATAACTCTACTGAAGAGATCACCATGTCAACTACCGAATCCAAATCATCAGAAGTCGAAGCCATGGGAGACAAAAAAAAATCGTCGTCAGGAGGGGATATAGACTGTATATTTTCCTGAATTTCTTCACGAGGGAGAAGAAAAGAGGATTGGTGATGGTTATCATCCCAAGGTAGCTCGTCAATGTGCAACATTTCCATGATAGATTCATCCGACGGAAAATTTGGGGAAATGTAATCGATCGCAGATGTCAAGGAACTCAACTGTGATTGCATTGAGGAAACGTCAGGTTCCAATAGGTGTTGTTCATCCGATGAGGAAGAAGAAGATTGGATAGAAACGTATGATGTTTTGGGTAGACTAAGTGGCATGGTGTCACCTAGTGCATCAAATTCCAACATACAAGGTACAATCCAAGGGTTAGATGATGCCAAAGATTGATAAGCCGCAGTCAAAATCATATCAACGGTGGCAATATGATGTGTAGTCAGTGGAAGTGGTGTAGGGAAGGTACCCATGAGGCTAGAATATTTAAGTAAGCCAACACCAACACTTTCTTACGTGATTTTGTGGTCTCCCAAGAAAGGAATATTGTTGGTAGCGGGAACGCGAGCATCAGTCATGCAGAAATTCAACTAATCAACAATGAAAATTTTGTCCTGATGAGGAAATTGTACACATCGAAAGACCAACGAGGCAACGACAGTCATAGCATAAAACCAACTTCTTCCAAGTAACAAGTTGTAATCGAGGGGAGCATTGACCACCTCGACATCAACAGTAACAGTTTTGCCACCCAATTGGATGGGCAGGGACTGTAAAATCCCATGGGGATGAAAAACTCACCCGTCGAAGGCGCGTAACATCATTGGGGATTTGTTAAGTGCAGGTGATTTTAAACCTTTCCAACATGCTAAAGACATGACACAAGTTGAGGCTCCCTCATCCAGAATAGTTCGGTGGATTTGTTGATTGTGAACAACACCATCAACCTGAAAAGCAAGTTGGTGGGAGAGTCGAGATGCATAATTTCCCAGGTTAAACATGATATGGTTGGATGACTCAGGATCAAAAATGCCAATAGCATCGTAGAGCATTCTACGTTGACTGGGGCAGTGTTGTAGAACTTCTAATGCAGACATAGCACACTGTGCTTGAGCCAAATCTTCAACAATGTTGTAGTTCTGGGCAACATGTGAACTAGGATTAAAGGTAGATTCACATATATCTCTCTTAGGAGAGCGTAATATAGAGTCGAACAGAGGCTTCTCAGTATGAAGTGGTCCAGATGGAGGAATAACCAATGGAAAAATAACAGAGGATGGTAATGGATCCGGTAAAGTACTAGTACCATTAGTGTCTTTTACTTTGTCAAGGTTACCTGGTGTGTCATATGTCTTAGAGAGAGTGGTTAAATTAATCCCATTAAACATATAAATATGTGCAATCGATAAGGCCTCATCATCAGGATGGCTAGAACTGCCCCCAGGAGAGGGGGTTTGAGCAACCGTGGATTGTTGTTGTGGAAAAGGATGAGTAAGAATAGCGGGTTGTGACGTTCCTTGGAAAATTTTGGCCACTTCATTGCGAGGTGGACAGTATTAAGTGTAGTGATCTTCACCACAAATGATACACGGGAATTTTAGTTTTCGTTGTGTTTTCTTTTCCGTAGCAGGTGTTTGAGCTTGATTTTTTGGTTGTTCATTGCTATTTTTTGATTTAATCTTTGTCTTCTTCTTACCTTTGAATTGTTGTGAAGGGGAATATTGAATTGCATTCACCTCAGATATCTAAATTTAGGGGGAGGTAGAGGAGAGTGTGGTCAATTGGGAAATAGTTTGAGTTTTGATGGCATTGATAACACCATCCGCATGAGATGAGGATGACGGTTTAGATGGATCGGTATTATCCCGGGCAGCATTCAAAAGAAAATCATACAAAGTACCAGATTGTGAATAAACCAAATCTAAATACTGAGCCCGAGCAATGGCTTGTTCCTCTATGACTATGCCACCCATAGCGACATCGCGAGCGATCGGGGGTAAAAGTGATTTAGTAAACCATTATGCCAATAATATGTCAGGAATGATTACCTTGATCATCCTTCATCGTCGCCTCAACTCATGAATATGGTCAGAGATATGTACATAGTCAGAGATATGCACATAGTTAGTTGAAAGTGCGTGAGGAATGACATCGCAAGGGAATTGAAATTATGAAAAGAAGCACGTGGTAGTTCAATATACCACTTTGTTTCTGAGACTATAAGTGTACGCTGGAAAAGTCGCAAACGTACAGAATCATCCATGAGGGAGTTTGATGAACACCACAAATGTAAAGTCATTACATGGTTGTTTGGATCTTTGCCATATTTTCCGTCAAATTTTGGAATAGCAGAAGGAAGTTTAGTTGGAATGATTGGCCAAACCGGAGAATGAAAAATAGGATCATTAGTTAATCGAGACAAGTCTGGGAGATCCAGAGTCACAAGGAAAGGTAGTTGTCAGTTAATTTGTGGATGATACTAGTGTGGCATAGGAACACCAGTAGGACCATAAACTAGGTTAGGTGGATAGTTGTAACCAGTAGGTCCTCCTACATATGGTTGTTGCTGGCTAGGATAAGCAGGATTTGATGATGGATGAGAAATATTTGCATAACCTGGTGGGTTCTGATCATTATAGGTTGGGTGATTTTCTTTCCCATGAGGAGGATAAACATTTATCCCTTGAGGATGGTAAGGAGTAGACCCCAGAGGCGGATACACATTATACCCATGAGGAGGATAAGACTGTGGTCCCGGAGAACTCCAGGTGGTGTTTGGGATTCCGCCCGGATAAGGTTTTCCGTAAGATGTTCTGGAAGGAACAAGATTTGATACTCCTCTTAGTGGATTATGAGATGAGTGCCCCCCAATGTGGGGTTGAATAAAAGTTCCTCCTAAAGATACTCCCTAGGATTGTGAAGGGTTACCATCAAATGAAGGTTTCCCCCCTGCTAGGGTTGGATTAATGACCAGGATATGACTGGCAAACAGAGGTTTCCCTCTAAGAGGAGCATGAAAAGGGGGTTGTCCCCCGGGAGGGGTAGGCTTTCCATAGAATGGTAGTCCTGCAGGAGAGAAATGTTCGTGAGATGGTGGTTTCCCTCCAATTGGTTGTGTTTGGTTAGAAGGGATCTACATTCTCGAGTGAAAAGATGTCCCAATAGGATCGTGTGGAACATGTGGAGCTGTAGAGTAAAATATCGTAGAAACGGGGGTAGGGAAGGTAATTAAGTATGATAATCCACCTAATAATATTCATGGAAAAGAAAGTAATTAAGTGTGAGAATCCACCTCACATTTGGTTTATTATTTTTTAGGTAAGGTGGAGGATCTCATGGATGGTTGAAATATTTCCTTCGTAAACTCCTTGAGAGATATTTCCTCCCCAAAATCCTTAAGAGATATTTTCTCCCTAAATATCTTAGAGATCCCCTTATTAGTGGATCTAATGAGAGATCCTATTCATGGTGGTTAAGTCTCCAAATCTTATATAATGAGGGATTTCCATGGAGGAGAGGGGAATGGAGATTGAGAATTATACCAAACTTATGATCTCATGAGTGGTATGACATTTGGAGCATCAACATTATGAGTGTGGACTATTTAAGGAAGGGTTTGGACAAGGAGAGCTTGGTGAAGTTGCTGCACTACATCCATGGTTGTAAGTAACACTTTGTTCTCATCAATATAATCAATGCTTGGCCTCTTTCTTTCAAACTTGTACTCGTTCCATATAAGTTTGTCTACAATAGATGGATCTATGTTTTAGCTAATCTTAGTAGAGTAGGAAGTTTTTTGTACTTTTTTTTGTCTTGCAGGATCTACCAATGAGATCAACATCGAAGCACATCCTGGACCTTGCAGGGAAAAATGACATTCATAAGGTACATTCTTTCCTCCTCTTTTTTTCATCATCTTCATTAGATCTAGAAGGAAGTCAGTGTTCATGTTAAGCACCTTCTGTCTTAGAGTTAAGAGTCTAACTCTCAAGAGGGGATCTACATGTCCGCGGGGAGATTTTCCTACAACAGAAATTGGTGACTCAACAATCTGGGGATCGAACCTAGAACCCTGAGTCACCAATTTCTATTGTAGGAAAATCTCCATGCGGACAGGTAGATCCCCTCTTGAGAGTTAGACTCTTAACTCTAAGACATAAGGTGCTTAACATGGACAGTGACTTCCTTTTAGATCTAATCAAGCTGGTGAACAAAAGAGAAGGAGGAAAGAATGTACCTTACAAATGTCATTTGTCCCTGCAAGGTCCAGGATATGCTTTGATCTTGAGCTCCTTGGTAGATCCTGCAAGACAAACAAAAGTACAAAAAACTTCCTACTCTACTGAGATTAGCTAAAACATATATCCATCTACTGTAGACAAAATTATATGGAACGAATAGAAGTTTGAAATAAACAGGCCAAGCATTGATTATATTGATGAGAACAAAGTGTTACTTACAGCCATGGATGTAGTGCAATAGCTTCACCAAGCTCTCCTTTCCCAAACCCTTTCTTAAAAAGTCCACACTCATAATGTTGATGCTCCAAATGTCATACCACTCATGAGATCATAAGTTTGGTATAATTCTCAATCTCCATTCCCCTATCCTCCATGGAAATCCCTCATTATATAAGATTTGGAGACTTAACCACCGTGGATAGGATCTCTCATCAGATCCACTAATAAAGGGATCTCTAAGATATTTAGGGAGAAAATATCTCTTAAGGATTTTTGGGAGGAAATATATCTCAAGGATTTTAAGGAGGAAAGATTTCAACCATCCATGAGATCCTCCACCTTCCCTAAAAAATAGGAAACCAAATGTGAGGTGGATTCTCACACTTAATTACTTTCTTTTCCATGAATATTAATAATAATTCATGTGATTCTCACACTTTATCAATTCCTTTTCCATGAATATTAATAATAATTCATGTGTACTTGGTATTTTGGCCTTCATGTAATATATCCCTCCTCTACCTTGACTAGGGATTGCGACATAGGTTATTCCATGGTGTCAAGGGTGTATGAGACACTTATATGACACTTTACAACACTTAGGGTGAAGTACCTAGGTGTGCAAATTTCATGTGTAACACATAGAGAACTCCCTTACCTCTATTTAAGCCTCTACTTCTGTTCCATTGACTATGGTTTCTGGCCATCTTTTCTTCTGACTTTAGGGAAATCCGATAAGGGTATTCCACTGTCCCCATAGTCATGATGCTGATTTCATCCTGAATTTCATACCTCAAACCATTTATATACCTAGAAAATGTTTCATCATATTGTCTCTTTGTCCAGTCCTAATATTCAGCCTATAAATTCATCTGTATACTCTTTCACTGTCATACACCTGTGTCTCAGGTTTTGTAATTTTTTGAACAACTCTATCTGGTAATCCCTAGGTATGAATTTAGCCTTCAATTTGGCTACCATCCTATCCCAATTATTTATATTATGTTTTCCTTTGCTCCTTCTTTCTGCCTGTAGTTCATCCCACCACATTGTTGCTCGTCCTTTTAATCTTGTGACAACATGTCTCACCTTCTTTCCTTCCTTGACATCTTCATAGTCGAAATACTTATCCAAGGACCTTATCCAGTCCAATAACTCTTCAACATCCAAGTTACCTTCATACATTGGGACGTCCATATTTTCTCTATCTCCCAACTTCACAACAACTTTTAGTAAGTGTTCTTCGGCTGCATCTTCCCCTATAACTACTTCAATTTATATTTCTTCACTCTCTCCATCACTCACGTCTTTAGAGGCATGTGTTCTCCTCTGCATTGCTTCCATCACTTTCAACCTTGCGCGAAGTTATCTTACTTCTCTTCCTACAACACCGTTTTCCATAGGTGGTCCTATGCGTATCGTCGATGACATTACTTCATTTGTTCCCAACACACTGATTTCAAGATCAAATCTTTTTTTGAGGCTCTGATACCACTTGGTGCAGATCCCCTTTCTCTCCAAGGGTTGTACGACTTCCCAGTCTTAGGATCTTCTCAAGACTGAATTGAAACAATCTTTGATTCCTTGATGGAACCTCTATGAAACAATCCATAGGTCTTTACACAATTCCACCCATGTGCACAAGAGCTAAGCATAATTCTTCTCCACGTGACCATGCTTTGTGACCACACACCTATTCGAAAAGGAGCGTCGCAATTTCGCGTATTGGCTATATGAGTTAACCGACTATCCGCCCTTTGAGCTACCGAGTCCCAAAATTCTGACAAGGGCCTAGCACATGCTAGCTCCTCCCTTATCCTTCACTCATACGACCCTTCACTATGACCTGGGGCCAATCCTTCTGAGCGCGTCGGGATTTCACGTATTGAGAACTCCCAATCTGATTCACCTCCATTCTCCTAATCCTATGATACCCGAAATTGTGAAATATTTGGATTATCTCAATGGTCCACAATAAATCTCCAGCCAATGACTCCGATAAAATCATGATTTTGTGTTTCATGAATTCTCACAAATTATCCCTTTGACCTTTCCACTCTGCGAGTCAGCGAATTGCTGATCTCTTGCCATGTGTCCCCTTTTAATGGATGGTCCCAACGATTTCAGGATTTCGTGTCTCAGGGTTTCGTGAATTTCACTCTGCTTCTACCAAATCCTTTGTCTTTGTGAAATTCTTATAACTCCTCGCAACTAACCAATGTGCTACTTCTCCGAGATCTAACGACTTAAAATATTTCGTGTCCTCCTAAATGGATGTTGACCCTCGATCTTATCCAATCTTCAAAATTAATTTCTGAAGGATTTCTCCTGCTCAATACTCCGTACTTGTTCTTTCTTCGAACTTCAATTTTTTGCGCTCCAACTTTCAGCACTTCAACTCTTCAAAAATTAGAAAATTTTCTAATTATTTCCTCTCGAGACTTAAAACCACTACTCCTCCTGAGCTTCTGGCAATTGAAACTAAATCTCACCCCTTAGCGCACACTTGCACTCCGTGTCTTCTTCAAAAGACGTTCTGACACCCTCTTGGCATACTCTGTGTTGAACCTCCTAAGCTTTCAAACCTTAATACAAGTTTGTTTCTACACGCTCTACTTGAGCTCAATATGCACACTCTGCATACGAAATTTCCCTGCTGTCCCTTCTAATCTTTAAGTCAAAAAAGACTTCTTCACACGCACTCCTTGCGCTCTGCATGCACTCCTTGCATAATCTTAGAAAAGATAAACAATTGAACTCATTCAATTATTCATTCATTCACTATGAACATCATCCATTTACAAACACATAAAAACACAGTCAAACCATAACAATATCAACACTGTGTATTTGGGTCAATTTCCTATGTTCTATTCATTTCATAAGAAAACATAATTACATTCGTTTTATCCTTTACAACTATTAGAAGAAAAACTTGTCTAAGGACCCAAAGCTTCCTCACTTTCCTTCCTCCTACCTAAATATTATTACATTATGTTCAAGCGATTACCTACTCAATTAATGAAACCTAATGACTAATCAGGGCTAATATCCTACACCTGTAATACATTTACAGTCGTGTAAAAGATTTACAATCATTTAGTCATTTCAAATGGTGGCCCGACTTTACATAGAGTTAATAAATTAACGAGAAAATAAAAAATATCTCCACATCTCTACGAATCTTGTTAAAGGTCAGTTTTGGATCCTTTGATGTGTTGAGGTGTCAATTTCGATTCCACATCCACCTTTCTTTTGTTGTGATAGCGATCCTCCTGCATCAGTATTTATTTTTTTTATTTTCTTATTTTTTTGAGAGTTACATATAATAAATAAATCGAGGATTGGTCTATTGATTATATTTCTTGTGGATCAAGTGATTGTTTTGATTTTAAGGCTATAAAATCTGGGTAACATTCCCAACTATCTTGTTCTAGCCTAGCAAGATCTGAAAATGTTTGAGTGAGGCTATTCATACCTTTTTTGTGAACAACAGGGATGAAGTACAAAAATATAAATCAAATCAAGTGAAGCATCCTCACAAATGCGACACAAAATTTCAATTAAAAGGGCCTTTTGGCATAAAATGGATATATATGGGGAAATGGAATTTTCATATTTGGATCTAGAAATCCAATGCTACTAATATAATTGGATTCTGAGGCTTAGAGGTAGGTGAAAATGTGTTAACAAGTTCCCTTTGAGAAAGACCAACCAAACTTATTTCATTATTAAACCTATTATGTCTATGTTGGAATAGGATGTCTACCCACTCATTGGAAATGCTTATGTTTCTATACATGTTGCAATTTGAAATTTCGTGTGAAGGTGTTATGGTTTTATTTCACCAAAACCCTAAGTGATCTTGGAAAGGCCCTCTTTAATTAATTTTGAAATTATTTTGGGGGCTTTGAAAATATTTTTTGATTTCAACGAAGGTTGGATATTATTGTGATGTAGGTCAAAGGTTGAATGTCAAGTTCCAACACTGCATTCAAAGAAATGGCTCAACAAAGATTTTAATTGCATAAATAGATCTTCATTTTCATATTTTATGTTAAGCCCTAATATTGGCTCATTACCCCTTGATTGGGTCATATTAGATTAGTAATGCTATTTTATTTATGTCGGCTTTAGGCCATTAGTTGTAATTTAGATTAGTAATGTTATTTTAATTATGTCGGCTTTAAGCCATTATTTGTAATTATACCTCCTAGTCTCCTATATATACCAAGGAG
>ML778473.1:815095-825657 GCA_009831015.1 Picea engelmannii
TATATACCAAGGAGACATTTTCATTTTGAATCATCTTGTACTTGAACATTTAAGTGGGGTAAAAGGAGGTTGCCCCCTCGAAGAGGCTTATTATCTGAAATTATCTCTTTTTCAAAGAGTTGAGTACTTTTCCTGAGGTTTTTATATGCTATATTGATGTTTTGTTCTTAACATTTTAGGTTTCTTAGAGAGTTCATTTCATGATGTGGGCAATCAAATTCATTATAGGCCTATTTTTCCAAGTTACACATATGTTTGTAGTTTTCTCCCCTACTAATGCTACATCACTCACTATGGATTCCAAACATGATTTCCAAGTTAGTGATGGAGTACAATGACTCTAAGTGGGAAAGCTTCTTAATTTAGATAAGAATATAAAATTGGATTTTATATTATTTTTCCCAAGATAGCATGAAAATGATTCCCTCAATTACTATATTTCACTTCAAGAACTAAGAAAGAATGCAAAGAAAGTGATGGGACTCTCTTGACCTCTAACTTAGGGATGGAAGGACAAGAAGCTCATATTTTAGTTGAAAAACCAACAAAACATGAAGAAAAGTGATGAGAGGGAAAAAGGGTCCATCACTCAGTTGGAGACTGAGACAAGAACTCCATGTTTGATATGGAGGTTAAAACAATCCCATCGCTCTCTTCACTTACCAAACAAGACCAAGAATTTTAATATACTTGTGATGATCGTGCAAAGATGGAAATAAACATGTAGACAATAATTAGAATCATTTTTATATGATTGTGATGAATTCATTCAAGATGGCACTTAGCATCCAAAAACCCTACTTACACTTCACATCACTTAGATCTAGCACTTAGCCTTTCATTCATTCATGTCTCCCTTATTCCTAGCCTAGAAATCTATTTATAGATACAAAATAGGCCTAAACATGGGTAAACCCATGGGTCAACATCCCTTTCCCATTACATATTCCCAAAAACCCAAAAAGAGGCCCAAAAAGGGGTTGAGATCCCATGATCTCTGCTTCGTCTTGTGCTCCTCCTTTGACAGGCTGTTGAAGTCCCAAAATAGGTCAACATGACTAAGAAACTCCCAAAAATTGTTCAAGGGCCAACAACCCCCCAACACTCACCTGTGACTTGTCCCAAGTCACTCTAGTCTAACCAATTTTGCCTCGAATGCCTTGAGATTGTCCTGAGTTACTTCGACTTGCTTCTTTGTTGTGGCCTCTTTCTCGATAAACTCTTGGATCACTGCATCATTTTCTAGTCCTTGTAGGCGTTGTTTTTCTATGAGGACGACCTATTCTAAATCTTCTCCTTGGCTCTCGACCTCTGTAAACAACAAACATTCCTTTTCTTGCATAGGTTGAAGTCGTTGAGTGACTTCCATCACTTTTCTTTGAATCATATGGACTTGATGTTGAGTGGTGCATTTTTCATGAGATGTCTTCATCTTGTCTACAACTGACAGGGACTTTAGCTGCACTTCTAGCATATCCGCATGCTATTTTTCTTCCTAGAGCTGTGACTCCAACGCCTGTAATTATGGATTCTCTGTAAGGTTCTCGTATGTCTAGGCACTTTGGTTACTTAGATTCTTTCACTCCAAGGTAAGATATTTTAATCTGCCAACTGCACTGTGAGAAATTTCTTCTCGCTGGTCTCTTATCTCCTGAGGGGTTTCAGGTACAACGCAGAGCTCTAGATCTGCGATGCACTACTGTATCTTCTGGATTATGTCTTCCTGTTGTGCCACCTGCTGTGGAACTTTTTCTTCAGTCTATACTTCAAAGATTGTCACAGAGCAAAGTCCTCTATTGACCCTTTCCTTAAATTCAAGTTGCTCACTGAGCAACTGTTCCTTTCTTTGTTGTAGCTCTGCTTTTTCTTCATCCCATTTCTCTTGTAGAGAAAGATTTTCCTTTTCTACAACACTTATTTGGTCCTCAAGGTATTTTTGTACTTGCGCTAAAGCCTGGGAGGCTTGTGTTATTTCTTCTTGGGCTTGTTGAAGGAGAGCTTCGACTGTATCAAAAATTCAGTGTAGTTGAGTTGGCTCATCACCTAGTTCTTTTGTTCCTGCTGTCAGAGACACGGTAGAAAATGTGTGGTTGGACTGTAGTTCATGCTGCACTTCTTGAAGCTCGGCCTTGATGTGACTGAACGCCTCTTCCTGCTTGGCTTCCTACTTCTCTGCTATCTCCAGCGAAGCATCGTTTAGTGCAGCGACGATGAAGTCAAAGTTGTCTAAGGTTAAGGTGGTCTCAAACTTGGTCCTGATTGCTTTCCATCTCTTTATTGAGGAAGGTTTCAAAGGAGAAACCTTCCTTTTCTTTGAGGGGTCTTCCTCATCTCTAGGAGTTGTAACCTTGCGTTTCTTATGTTCGACTTATGTGCCATCATCTCCTTGCTTTGCTGAGAGTGACGCGGTCTTCACGAATGCATTGTCTAAATCGTGGACCTCTTCGGTCTTCTTTATTTTTCTAGGTCCGACTATATTTGGGGCAGTTTCGGGACTATCAACATTGGACATCTTTTCAGGGTGCATTGGAAGAAGGAGTTCCACTGACCAATCCTTGGTAATATCCTCCAAGTCATCCTTTGTCAACTTGTAGTATGATTGTAGCTGTTGTTTATGCTCATCAGCGTACTTGGTGATATACATTAAATGGCGGTCGGTGTTGAATTTCATTAAGGGTATAAATTTGTGAAGTGTGTTCAAGGTTATGGGAGGCGTGGCCTATATGGCTACCTTCATCTAGTTATAATACGTGTGGAATATGAAATTTGATTTCCAATGCTTGTTCATGTTGTTGTAGTACCACAATGTAATGAAATTCACGGCCAGGGGTTCAAATGGAACGGTGTCCGAGAAAGTTACACCTTCCAACATCTCCCATGTGATGAAAGTGATTAAGATGAGCATATATCTAAAATGGAACTCGTGCCCTTGGTCCTGCACTTCCCTGCAGTCTAGTTCTAGATGGTTCAACAAGTATTTGGCCCAATTCATCTGTAGTCCCTCCACGCACTTCCTTGTGAGGTCGAATATGAATCCAGTGACTTGGGTCGGTCGGTTCTTGCGAACTAGCTTTCTTGCGATCATCTGAAAGTCGAGGCGCACTAGAACATTCTCGATGGAGACTACCTTGTAGCCTCGTGTTCCCTTCTCTACATCACTATAAGTGTCGTTTATTCTCTAGGCGAGAGCATGATCTGCAGTCTTTTCGGGGTAGAAATCTTATGCGTCAGGGCATTTCAAGCTAAGCCTTGTGATCTGATTAATCAAATTCAGATCCACTATGATGAAACGGTTCAACCATAAGTACCCTCCATGATAGCATGACAATGACAACTTGACATAGGCATTTAATTCTTGATGCCTCTCGAAGTGAGGAATCTTCATTACATTAAGCAGTGTGAACTGCACGAGGTTCATGGTCCACTGCTGAGGGACGATATTTAGATTCTTCCCTTTAGTGACAGTTAAATACGTATGTAGGGATAACATGATGTATTCCTTCCTGTTTCCAAGGTTTTAGTCTCTAAACTTCAACGTTGTGATCTTATCCTAGTCTACGTGCACTGCGCGTATCCCCTTCGGAAGATACGCAATGACCAATTCGTATTCAAAATCTCTGGGAACACTCTCTCAGTTCACTATTCCACTTAGTGGTGGGATATATGCAGGTAATATGCTTGGAATCATTTTCACGGTTGCAAAATAATTTTCGAGCTTAGATCATCTTTCCGAGGGTTATCAGGATGGTCCTGCTTGAGCAGTGGATGGGGAAGCTGCCAGTGCTCCTGTGGATGATGCTTATACACTTGTAGACGCTCCTCTCTCCGACATTACTCTCTGTGTCATCAAGTCCATCAAAACTTCCTCAATGCATTTCTCTGCAGTGCTTGATGCTTCTGACATAAGCACTCAGGGTAAACAATTTGTAGGATCGGGGAATAACTCAGACATGGTAATGAGATAGAGAACGAGACCATAGTGATCACTTTATAAACTTGTCTTAGGTTGTAAGCTCGAATTCTCGATTTGGAAAATGTGTTCTTCGTGCATGGCACGATGAGCCAAATAGGTAAATCGTTAATGGTTGGCTTGCAATGGGTATGAGCCTCCAGTAACTCCTGTTCAATATGTTATGGCACGGCCCAACGGTCTGATGATGAATCTTTATTTCCTTTCTGTCGATTCGAAATGGAAGTTGAACGGATATGTCGGCCCCAATGACTATATTGCTTCGTCATGGAGAAGTACCATGTGTTGTTGTTCTGATATCTTGGTGAAGCTCTGATTCTGCAATTTTTCTTTTTGCGAGGTCTCATCTAGAACCTCCTATAACCTTTCAATATTATCCATTTTCTTTCTTAACTTTCTAGCCTTATTTCCAGTGAGCTTCGTCTCGGTAGTGATTTTCTAATTCTGATTCTTATCTTCTTTGGTCTTAGTTACTTTGTGTTGTTGAAATTCTTTCCTAGGGTTCTTGGAAAATACTTCTTCTTTGTCTGGGATAAGTAATTCAATCTTCTGAGGATCCTCTAGTGTTCTCTTAGCTTCGACATCCGAGTTGCTAGTATTAAATATCTGCGATCTTCTCTCTTGTTCCTCAAACAAGTGCGTGATCCTTCTGGTCATAAAGTCTTTTAACTCTTGCTTCTTCTATTCTAAAAATTCTTCTTCTTCCTTTCGTCAGTCTTGATCTCTATCAATCCAAGGTTTTCCTATTAGCATGGTAAATGGGGTGTTGTCTTCAAAAAATTTAAGAATCTCAAAGTATTCTTCTGTCGACATTCCATCGACATTCATAGGTATCTGAGCGAGTCTTCCACATAGGTGTACTAGATTTCCTATGAATAAACCTATTCCTCCTAGTTAAGGGATCATAGCAGGCCTTCCTATAGCTTCCCAGGTTCTCTCTGGAAAAATATTCATCCGTGTTTCCTTAATTAGAACATAGTCAATGTCGAAGTCCCCTATTCTTGCTTCGATGCATTCTTTTTCTTTGAATATCTCTGATAATTTGACATGTCGGTGGTCGTTCAGGGTTTCTTTCATCTTTAGCAATGCTTTCTCTGATTCTTTATGAGGTTCGTCTGTAGGTTCTAGATCTGTTTTAGGGTTTTATTGATTCATATTCATTCCTTCAAGCTTAGCAATCATTCTAGGGAAATCCAACACTTCATGGTCCATAGCCTTACAACAAATACAACTAAGTCTTCTTCCAGGGCATTCCTTAGTAAGATGTCCTAGTCTTATACAACTGTAACAGAGGTTCAATCCTCTCCTTATTTTAAATGATCCCCAACCTCTTCTGTACTGCACACTAGGATCGTGATAACTAACCTACAACAAATTCTTTCTAGGATCCTTCATCCATTTGTTAGTCCAAACACTCTTTCTATGCATGGGTATAACATATATTTCATTATTCTTATCAGATCTATTCATATCAAATATTTTTTCATCTATCGGTTCCCTAGTTTTTAAGCCAGGACAAAATCTATCAAACATACCTAGATCCATACTCTAGAAACACAAATTTCCTCTTATCTTAATTTTACAGAGAACAAAGATTTCATATGTAAAAATTTTTACCTATTCTTACCTTTATCAGATGTTTTAGATCTTACTTCTTTTACTCAGAACTTTCCACTTTTACCTTTCTTAGAGAACAAAGCTTTCAGATCTTGCACCTTTTCTTCAGATCTGACCTCCTTTCCTTAGATCGAGATTCTTTATTTCAGATCTAATCATCCTTCTTTAGTACAAAGCTTACATATCAGTAGAACACTGCGCAGTAGGGAAATAGATCTATGCACAAAGATTCCATATTTTCAAGTCAAATTTTCGCACAAAGTTCTTCTTCCTTAGTTCCTAGCAATCACAGTTTCATGTCCTGACAACGAAACCATTTGTTGGCATAGGGAAAACCCAGGGTTCAACACTACAAAAACGCACCAACAAAAACCTAACTATCGGCCCTTTCGACAACACCTGCAAAGAAGATGAAGTCTCACTTGAGGTAGAGGTAGGGGTGGTTGCAGGACTCAAGTGTCTGCAACCTTAGTTGGGACATAGATATGTGATTGTTCTACTTAATAAAGCATTCAACACCTTCAGTTATTTAACATGCAATCATTATCTGCTTCGTTGATGAAACAAAGATTCAAAGTATTGACATTAATATACCATATACAAGAACTTAGAAAAGTAAATAGGTTAGATTAACCAAATTCATCACTAAGCACAACCATATGCATCAAATCTAACATTCTCACATGTAATAAGCACAAAGAAAGTAGATCTATCCAACCATCTTACATAAGACATTAAGATAAAGAACAAAGAAAGACAACACAGGATTTACGTGGTTCACCCCTCTCTTGGGGCTACGTCCACCAAATGTTCTTCTTTATTTCCTTCAGTCAATCTGTTACAACACAAAGCCTCAAAACCCTACCCCGCACAAGACATAAAATCTGCGTAGCTCGCTAGATCCTTCTTCCTTGCATTATAGCACTAAGCCTTCCACAATCTGTCACAACCACTTACACTCATCTCTGTAATCCTCTTACAATCATACACAAAGCATCCAAAACCCTACTTGCACTTAGCATACATTCACATCACTTAGATCTAGCACTTAGCTTTTCATTCGTTCATGTTTCCCTTCTACCTAGCCTAGACATCTATTTATACATACAAAATAGGCCTAAACATGGGTAAACCCATGGGCAGACATCCCTTTCCTGCTACATATTCCCAAGAAACCAAAAAGAGGCCCAAAAAGTGGCTTAGATCCCGTGATCTCTGCTTCATCTTTCCCTCCTCCTTCGACAAGCTATCAAAGTCCCAAAATAGGTCAACATGGCCAAGAAACTCCCAAAACTTGGTCAAGGGACAACATTATTACCTCTTGCTAAATAGATATGTAACTTTAATAAGAAAAGATTGTTTCCTTGTCTCTATTTATCTTTAATATTAAAATTTCCTAAATGTATTTAAATATTTAAATATTAAAGAAATGCAATAATCCTCTCTACTCTATAATTCCTAAAATCAATTAAATTTACCACTCAAAAGTGGTTGAATCTATTTCTACAAAAATGAATAAATATTTTCATATTTAACAACACGAAGAAACATAACATAATTTAGACAGTTTTGAACCCCATAATAACACTGATATATCAAAATAACATTACTAATGCATGAAGAATATAATTTACTTCTTATAAATAATTACTTAATCATTTCATAAACAAGTTCAACTTGATACAATAGATCTCAGAAAGACACGTTGGGTGAGACAACGCCTCCCAATCATAGACCAAAGAAGAAACCACCTTTTTCCTTGTCACCCCCAAGCTACGTTTCCTAATCCAAGTTGTCACTTTCCTTTCTTAATTTCTCACATCCATAGAATGGAATCTCATCATCTTTGTGCACTCCTATTTTTTTTTTTCTTAGTTCTTTTGACACATATAAAACATTACTTCTCTTTGACCACTTGTCAAACTTGAATCCCACACTTGTCTCTTTCAGGTGAGTTCAAATCGACTGGCTCTGTCACTTGTATCTTTCTATTTCCACTGGTCATTCCTCTAATTGGATCAACAATTTCCTCTTCTAGCAGTCATACTGAATGTGCCTCTTTTATTCAAATAGAATAAAATATTGTTTTTATCTTCAGGGATCCATCCAATCAAAATAATACAATTAAAAATAAGTCATAATTGTTATAATAATTCAGGGTATTACACTCACCCCCCCCCCTGAAGCTTAGCACTGTCCTCAGTGTTCCTTAATCTTCTTCTATATCATTCTAAAAAATAAATGGATATGCTTCCACATATGATCGTCCATTTCACATGTAGCCTCTTCTAGACTAAGGTGCTTCCATTGCACCTTTATCTGCTTGATGGATCGATTCCAGAGTATGATTTCCCTCTTGTCAAGAATGTGATTTGGTTCTACTAGGAACTTGTTCTCGGGTTCCACCTATATAATATTCCAATCCTCAACATGAGTAGCATCTTGTACATATTTTTTCAATAATGAAACATGAAATATATTTTGAACTTTTACCATAGCCGGAAGTGAAAGTTGATAGGCTATCAGTCCTATTTGAGCAAACATTTCTAATGGTCCACAATATCTAGGAGCTAATTTCATATATTTCCCCAACCTTAATCAATTATTTTTAGGTTTGACCTTTAAATAAATATGATCTCCAACATTGAACTCTCCTAGAGTTCTTTTGGAGTCACCGTAGCTATTTTGTATATCTTGAGCCACCTTTAAATTATGTTGTACCTATTTCATGTTTAGTTCCATATCATTCAACATTTCAGGTCCTAACATTACTCTATTTACATGATTACTGCAAGAAACAAGAGTATTACATTTTCTTCTATAAAGAATTTCAAATGGACTTAATTTAGTCGAAGCTTGATAATGATTATTGTATGAAAATTCAAATAAATGTAAATATTCTTCCCATTTATTAGGTTTATCCATAACATACATTATTGTCATATATTCTACTATTTGATTAGTTATTTCACTCTATCCATCCATGTGAGAATGATATTCCATATTGAAGTTTAAACGTGTATATTGGCCTTTAAACAAAGCCTTCCAAAAGTTCCCTATAAATTTTACATCTCTGTCGGATATCACAACTTTAGGAATTCTGTGTAATCGAAATATTTCCTTCATAAAAGTATGTGCTATATTAATTTCTTTTTATGTAGATTTTACCAGTATAAAGTAAGTTTCCTTGATTAATTTATCCACAACAACCATTATAGAGTCATTTTGATTACTACTCCTTGGTAGTCCTGTTATAAAATCCATACTTATAATTTATCATTTCCATTCACGTATGGGTAAGGGTTGTAGTAATCGAGTTGGATGTTGATGTTCAATTTTAACTTGTTGACATTCCATACAATTAGCTAGATATTCAACAGTTTCTCCTTTCATATTGGGCCAGTTAAATTCTTTCCTTAGCATAGTAATCATTTTCTAATAGTGAGAATGCCCATAATATGGATTTTTATGTAATTCATTGAGTATTAATAATTTAATTTCTTGTGATTTAGGAATGTATAATTTGTTTTTATACATTAATAATCCATTTCTAGTAAGTATAAAGTCAAACTTATTGTTTTCCAAAAAAAAATTGTTACTTTTACCTTAATTTTTTTATATTCTTCATCTTTTTCAGTTGATTCTCTAACTTTTTCTTCTAAACTTGTTTCATAACTACTTCTCACAGCTATAAAAACTAGATTTGCATGCCTGCTTAAGGAATCTACTACTTTTCTTTCCTTACCCTTTAAATGTATTATTTAAAAATCATACTCGCTCAAGAAGGATAACCACCTTTCATGGCTAACATTAAGATTTTATTTATCTAATAAATATTTTAATGCAATATTTTTTTTTTGTTTACTAGTTTGTCTGCGACCTGTAGGACTAGTCTTTGGATGAGAAACCGCAACTCAGGGGCATATAAGTCATAAATATAACTCAGGGATCACACCTATCCTAAGCCACAACAACCCTTAACATGGCTAGATTTTTTTTTCCCGTAGGTTTCGAAACATTGAGTTTAACATCACAGAGTGCCTTAACAACACACTTTGTCACTGACTGTTCTACACTTTGGGGACATATTTTAATGCAATATTATCAGACATTAATAGGAACATTTTCTGGATTAGATAGTGTCACCACATATTTAATGCATGCATTATATTATCTAACTCCAAATCATGTGTAACATAATGTTTTTCATGTTCCTTAAGTTTTCTAAATTCATAAGAAATGGCATGATTATCTTGTGTTAATACTTCTACAATTCCTTCGATGCATGCAACAATGCATACAAAAAAATCCTTATCAGTATTTGTTATCTTTATTATTGTATCTGTTGTTAGAATATGCTTTATTGTCTCAAAAATTTATTGAGATTTGTTAGACCATGTAAATTTTACTACCTTCTTTTATAGGATAAGCAAATTTTTAGAATTCTTCAATAAACTTTCGATAATAATTGGTTATAACCATAAAATATTGAATATTCAAGACATATTTTGGAATTGGCCAGTCCATAATAGCTTGTATTTTCTCAAGGTTGACGATTATACCTTCTTTAGAAATTACATGTCCTAAATATTGAACCTTGTCTTTCTAAAAATCACTTTTACTAAATTTAGCATATAAATTGTGTTCTCTTAGAATCTATAATACTATTCTCAAATGTTCTTCATGTTATTGTTCATTTATGAAATAAATTAATATATCATCGATAAAGACGATTACAAAACTATCTAAATACTTACTTAAAATACTATTCATTAGACACATGAATGAGGTTAGTGCATTTGTCAATCCGAAGGGTATTGCGACAAATTCATAATTCATGTACCTTGTCCTAAATTTCGTTTTATAAATGTCTTCATATTTAATTCTTACCTGATGATGTAACGAACCCTCCGTTACAACATAAATGTAAGTAAGTACAATAGTTGTATATATATATATATATATATATATATAT
>ML778473.1:825753-898614 GCA_009831015.1 Picea engelmannii
TATTGTCATCTACATCATTACATACCAAGAATCAAATACAACATCATTGTTACTAACATATAAATCACACCACATGAGATAACAATTGTCTACCCACCAACCTACCTTGCAAGGTTAGGACCTCCAAGACACATAATCAACGCTCAAATCTAGAATTTATACAATTTATTTTGACCATTTAAGGTCTTAGCACTAGCGATTTTTCTGAGGAACATGGAGGTAGCTACTCCCATAACCAACCCAACCTAGACTCATGAATAAATTTCCAGTAAAGTACTTAATCATGATGTAATCAAATTCATTCAATAACCCAATATACCAGTACCAAAATCATCAATTCATCATACAATTTCACATCATAAGAAACTACGCAATCATCTAGTTCATTTCATTATAAAATCATTACTAATATCATAACATGTCGGTGTAATAATCCACTTGGTAAAATTGACAAGTAAATATTTAACCAATTTAACTCTCACATAAAACGCCTCAATAATATGACAATCACTCTGTAACAATGCAATATAAGCAACCACCACAATCAAAGTTTTATTTAAGATGGATACCAATATGATAATGAAATTATATAGTACGACTATTGTATAAGAACAATAAGGATATGTGATAATGATAGTAATACCTCTATTAATCATCATCTCGTTAGCTTAGATTAAATGTGACAATGTATAATTCCCATACAAATAAATTATCTAAGGCACACCTTATACAAGTAAGTCCTTCTTTAATAGTTCAAATATTCTTAATTAAAATTGCCTTTTTTTTTTAATAATTATTAATATATTTCTAGGCAATTTTCTTCTCTTAAAGAATTCAAATAATAATATGATGTTCTTAAATCCGACAAATATTATTTCCTCTAAATATTTTAAGCATATAATTTTATCAAATGGTTTCCAACAATTACCTTCATATCATAAAATTTTAGTAAGGTCAAGTAATCACATCGCCACTTTTTTTTAAAAGCGACTTAATTTATTGAAGACTTTAAATCTATCTAAGCTCTTATTATAGTCCTTATATAGTTCTCACTATGTAGTTTCAAAAAGTATAATTAACCCTTCAACTATCTCATAGATCTATAAGTTTTTTTCTCAATTATTAATTATACCAATCCAAGGGAATAATTTAGAGAGAGATTAAGAGATATTAAGACCCCTAGTTTATGAACTAAAATATCAGTGTATCAATAAAAAAAAAAATTGTGTACAATTAGCTCAAAAATCCTAAGTCAACTTTTTATTTCAGTGAAGATTTTGATAGTGATTAATCCAGGTGGATATTAGTGGCCATCCATCTTTTCCACTCTCAAAACAATTTTCTAGCAATTTTGATAATTTATTATTTTTAATAATTTTTAATTTTGGGGGCCATTTTGAGGGCCTAAATGAAGGTTTTTCGGATTGAGATTCTCAAAGACTCTGATTGATCCCCCTAGATGAATCTCCTCGATGATACCTTTCCAACGGCTTATCGTGCGCCGAAAATGGTTAGCGCCTCATTGTAATCATCTTCTTGCGAATGAGCGCAACCGTCATATCTCTTCTCAGAAATAAGCTGCCACCATTCCAACAAGTTTGTTTTCCGCTGCATTTTATAGTTTCAGCTTATTTCATTATTGAATAGAAAACTAGTTTTACTATATCTCTTTCATTCTATTTTAAGCATCTTTTAATAATTTGTATTCATTTTGTTTTGCTCATAAAATCTAGATCAATGATCCATGAAGTTCTAGCTTCCAGCTGACAATGGAATCCATAAAAACTATATCATGAATCCACTCAATCTTGCTAAAGATTATTACAGTGACCATAATAAATTAACTCTCGATTTATGATCTAGATAAATAGAAACCAAATAAATTCAAATATTTTAATCTGTATATTAAAATGATAATGACCAATCAAGTTTTCATGTTCCAGAGCTGTAATTTGATTATACCACAACAATCACGAGTTCATTTAAGGAATGCTTGTAAATTTAGAAGCGACCCAAATAATTAAATTACCAAATTCTCATCCAAATTACACATTGATCTTGATGAGATGAAACTCCAGGAATTGCAATATTTGTTTTTCATGATCCGACGAAACTCTATATATATTCGAAAATTCCATTAACTTTAACAATGGAAGCTATTGTACAAATCCTAAGTTTCTGATTGCAAATATTTGATAGTGATTCTATAAACTCTAAATTAGGAAAGGTAACTGAAATGGCAACAACCATGAATCTTTAAAGTCCAGAAGCAACCAAATCGTAGTGTCCAAACGAAATTGAATTTCTGATTTTCATAATAAGTTGGCAACAATCATCCAAATTCAATTTCGTAATGAGGAAAACTTGATGAAATCCAATCAATTGTGGCTTAATATTGGAAAAATTGTTTGCAACGAACCCATGAAGGAATTCAAGGTATGGAATGAAACTGAAATACCGTGACTATACCAAGCTCTAACTTACCGATTTGCGTACAAATTTTACAATGGAAACAAAATATAGATTCTGGAATGCCCATAAATCAAATTCTCCGATTAGAAAATTTCATGACAATAGCTATAAATTTAAACTCTAGATATTACTAACCAAATGCAGAGACTAAAGATTTCAATTCATGACAGTAACAATTACATTGAACCGATAAAATTTCTATATATGTGTCCACGTTTTAAAACGACAGCGGCTAAGTGAAATACGAGATTTGGGTATTCAAATAACCTTGCCACACGATTTCCTTTAATCCGTATTGGAAAAAATCGACAGATGATACACAAACATTTGTGTATAGGATACAAATTAAATATACGATGACTATAACAAGATTCATTTCTCTAGAATGTGTAATAACTTGAAATGACTAAGAGAAATCAAACTTGGGATTTGTAAAACCTTGCACTGATGCAACGACTTACTTAGTCCGGATCCACACTTACAATGGCAATGATCGTATCAAATTTACACATTCAAATAAACATTTTAATAGCAAAATACATACAGGTTCTTAACACTGGGTTAAAATTTTAATGGCAGCGAACAAGTTCCAAATTCAAAATTTCATTGAATTATCAGTGACCATACAAGATTTGCAATTTCAACCGAATTCATATTACTCTACGACAACCATTTGCAATTCTGTATTCAAGAATGGCAATATAATATTTAAAATGACCATACACAATTCTGATTTAGACTGTAAATACGTCCTTCAAGAATATACAAAATTATAAGTTCGGAAATGCCATAAAATTTAGTTTACAAGTTGAAATTTAATTCTAGAGCGACCATAACATCATATTCAAAATTTAAATGATTCAACAACGTTTATGATAAATTGTGAAGCAAGAAATGTAGAGAGAAAGAATAGAACAGAAAACAGTATATTAGAATATATGAAGAAGAGTACAATGAGAAGCAAGTCTGAAGAAGTACTATGCAATGGGAAATAGCTGAGCTAAATAGGTTCAAGCAAATAAAGAATAGAAAGTACAGCTGGCCAGGACAGCTGGCAGTGTACAGTCGACTGTTGAGGTTACATTATATTTAACACTCCCTCTTAAACTCAATAGTTACAAACATGAGCACTGATTATGCCTAGGTGTTGTCTCTGAAAATCAAAAACCAATTTTCCTAGTGGCTTTGTAAAGATATCAGCAAGTTGATCTCGAGAACCACATAATTGTAGTGCAATATCACCATTATTGACTAGCTCGCGTATGAAATGAAAACGAGTGTCAATGTGTTTGCTTTTCTTGTGAAACACATGATTTTTGGATAAAGCAATTGTTGAAGTATTATCACAAAAAATAGGAGTTGGATCCTTTTTTGTATGTGACATATCTTTCAATATTCTTCTCAGCCACACAGCTTGACAGGAAGCTGAGGTAGGAGCGACATACTCTGTCTCTGTAGAAGATATTGAAACAATTGGTTGCTTCTTTGATGCCCATGAGATTAGGTTCATGCCCAGTTGAAAAACATGTCCAGATTTGCTTTTCCTGTCATCTAGGCTGCCTCAAAATCACTGTCTGTGTAACCAGAAAGTTGATTACTGTCAGATTGAGTGTACCATAAGCCAAAATTGAGAGTCCCTGCTACATATCTCAAAATTCGTTTTGTCATTTTCCAATGAGAATCTTTGGGTGATTCCATGAATCTGGAAACAAGGTTGGTTGCATAGATAATGTCAGGCCTAGTTGCTGTAAGATACAACAAACTGCCTACTAAAATTTTGTACAGGGTAGAGTCCACTGTAGGACTTTCATCATTCTTACTCAATTTTGTGCCTAGTGGTATGGAAGTTTATGCTGGATTGCATCCTTCCATGTGAAATCTTTTGAGGATGTCTGCTGCATACTTTTGCTAACAGACAAAAATGTCTTTGGTTGATTGATCAACCTCAATTCCTAAAAAATATTTCATTATGCCAAGATCTGTCATCTCAATCTCAAATTCCATGGCATGTTTAAAATTTGTTAACTCAAGATTTCCCGTATAGATCATCTCATCAACATATAAACATACAATCAAAATTTTACCGTGTTGATCTGTTTTGGTGTAAAGAGTTGGCTCATTTTGGCTTCTGCTGAAACCACTTTTGATCAGATAAGTGTCAATTCGGATGTACTAAGCTCTTGGAGCTTGCTTTAAGCCATACAAGGCTTTCTTCAACCAATAGAATTTGGTTGGGTGCTCTTGGACTTCATATCCAGGTGGTTGATCGACATAAACTTCTTCTTCTAAGAAACCATTCAGGAATGCTGACTTGACATCCATATGGCATACTTTCCATTTGTGTTGGGCTACTATGGCCAATAGAGTCCTTACAGTGTCTAATCTTGCTACTGGAGAAAAAGTTTCACCATAATCAGTACCAGGTTGTTGTGAGAATCCTTTGGCAACAAGTCTTGCCTTGTATTTTTCGATCTGCCCTTTTTCATTGAGTTTAGTTTTGTAAACCCACTTGACGCCAATACTCTTCTTGTGACTTGGCAAATCAACTAGATCCCATGTCTTGTTCTTCTCAATGGAGTAAATTTCTTGGTTCGTGGATTGAACCCAATGTGGCTCCTTAGTTGCTTCCTTAAAAGATGTAGGTTGACATGACATTAAAGAAAAAAGGTTGTGTTGTTCAAAGTCATCCAATTGCTGATGGATTTCTCTCAAACTTCGAGTTCTCTGATTTTGTGGTTCAGAGAATGATTCTCTGTTGGAAGTTGAGTTATCTTGATAATTTTCAGGTTGTCTTTGTACCTGCAATCTTGGAAGAGTAGTTTGAGGTACTTGTTGTTCTGAATTTTCTGCATTTTCAGAACTTGGCAGCAATGGATTTTGGCTGTCCATTTGTTGATTTTCTGAATTATTCCAGAATTGATTTTCTAGAAATTTTACATTTCTGCTGAGAATTAGTTTCTTGGTGATTGGATTGTAAAGCATGTAAGATTTAGATGTTTCACTATATCCAATGAAAATACATTTCTCACTTCTGTCATCAAGTTTCTTCCTTAATTCGGAAGATATGTGAGCGTATGCTATGCATCTGAATGTCCTTAGATGCGCAACATTGAGCTTTGTCCCACTCCATGCTTCTTGAGGGACTTTTAGCTTTATACTTGTGGTTGGAGATCTATTCAAGAGATAAACTGAGCATGCTATTGCTTCAGCCCAAAAAGTATTTGACAAAATTTTTTCTTTAAGAAGTGTTCTTTCCATATTCGTTATTGTCTAATTTTTCTTTTCAGACACTCCATTCTGTTGTGGAGTATATCTGGTTGTTGTTTGCATGACAATGCCTTGTGATTTGTAGAAATTTGAAAATTATTTGGAGTTGTATTCTCCTCCTCCGTCTGACCTGAGTGCTTTGATATATTTGCCACTCTGTTTTTCAGCTTCTGCCTTGAATTCTTTGAATTTTGCAAAAGTTTCATACTTGTGTCTGAGAAAATAGATCCATATTTTTCTGTTAAAATCATCAATAAACGTTAAAAAGTAAAGGCTACCACCTATTGACTCTGTTTGCATTGGTCCACATAGGTCAGTGTGAACAAGTTCAAGATGTTGTTTGGCTTGATTGGAAGACTGTGGAAAACTAGTTCTCTTATGTTTTCCAAGTATGCAAGACTCACATGGGGGAATTTGCTCGTTAGAGATAGGAAGACCTTTGACCATGGAGTTCTTCTGTAGAAGACTTAGACTCTTAAATGGTAGATGTCCAAATATTGTATACCAAACCATTGTTTCATTCAGGGTAGATGCACTATGTGCATATGGTTGAATCAGATTTGCAGTTCTAAGTGTAAGGGGAAACATCTGATTTGGAGTCATATGGATTTCGGAAATTAATTTTCTGTTGGGGATTTTGTCATATATCTTGCAAGATGCTCCCTCAAAAAGTACCTTATATCCATGTTCAATGAGCTATCCTACACTTAGCAAATTATGTTTCAGATATGGAACATGATAGACGTTGTTTATGTCTTTCTTTACATTTTGTTTAGTAAGAATAGGAACAATTCCTTTTCCTTGAACTTTTACTAAATAATCATTCCCAAGTGTAATATCAGATGAGATTGAAGAATCAATGCATGAAAGTAATTCTTTGTTACCTGTCATGTGATTGCTGCATCCATTGTCCAACAACCAAATATCTTTAGGTTGTTGTTCAGTCTTGTGGCATGAAAGAAACATACCTCTTGAGTTTTCTCTCGTGTGATTTGACACATGTGCTCTGCCTGAGAGCTGATCTGCTTGCTTCTTCCTGCATTCAGATACATAGTGCCCATACTTTTTGTATTAATAGCATTGTATGCTTGTTTTGTCATTTGACCTTCTCCCTCTACCTCTTTGAGGCTGGAAATTCTATTGTTGATTTTGTTGTTGTTGCCTTTGACCTTGGAAATTTTGATTCAGATATTGTTGTCTATTACCTCCACTGGAGTGAGGGTTACTTTGATTTCTCCCTCTTCCTTGGTGACCTCTACTTCTTCCTCTTCCTCTCCCTCTGCTAAACGAGAATTGAGTTTTGAAAGCATTGGAGATTGACTTATCTGTAAGATGCAGTCTGGTCTCATGTGTCACCAGAGACCAATTAATTCATCCGTTGAAAAACCTGATAGATCCTTGGATTCCAGGATTTTTGTTACAACCATTTCGAATTTCTTTGCTAAAATTCTGAGGATTTTCTCAACAATGCGTTGATCAGTGATGGTTTCACCAGTCAATCTGATCTGGTTCACGATGCCCATGACTCTGGTCATGAACTGATCCACATTTTTGGACTTTGTCATCCTTAGAGTCTCAAATTGCATCCTCAAGGTCTGCAGTTTATTTTTTTTGACCCTGCCATTTCCTTGGTAGGAAGATTTAAGGATGTTCCAAGTCTGTTTTGAAGTACCAACGCCTGTGATTTTTGAAAAAATCAAGTCATCCACAGAATTTTGAATCCAAAACTTAGCTTTATTTTCTCTATTTCTTTGAGTTGCCTAAGCAATTTTCTGTTGATTAGTCATGGAAGACAGTTCTGTTGGATCTGGTTCCACGTATCCATGATCCAATGGATCCCAGCACTCTTGTTCTTGCAAGAAGGATTTCATCCTAAGAGACCAGAACTCATAGTTCTTTCTAGGAAGAATCGGACCATGAGTTGGTGCTAAATTGCTAGACGACGCCATATATATTTTTTTAAAGAATTTGAACAAAACAGAAGAAAAATTCTTACTTACCTGTCTCCTTTGTATAATTTGCAGTGACTTCAAAACTCTACTTTCAAGATTTTGTGGGTTTTTGGCTTCGCGATTCTGACACCAGGACTTCATTATACGAGTCCTTCGATCTCTTGTCTTGCCAACCTCCAATCGCCGAGACGCCGATTTGCCGATGGGAGCTTATCGGCCTTGAATTGGCCCTTAGTCTCTGATCAATGTGACTACACACTGAAAGGTTAAAGCGCTACGGGATTTTTCGGTTCTTTGTCCTCTTGAATCCCCGATCTCTGATTTACTAATTTCCCGATATGGCTTTTCTCGCCTTAGCCCCTCCTGGCTTTTCCCTAGTCCATGTGACCAGTTCTCACAAGACCACAATCATACCTCTTTTCCTTTTAGGAAATTTCTCGAATGCTTTGATCTCCTCCACGCGTCCTCCTATGATGGATGGTCGTGATCTCTTCTCACGATTTCGAGACTTCAAATGTTCCAGACATCTCATCTTTAGGATTCGCAATTTTTCGAATCCCGTAATGTCGATGGACTCTCCTATCGGGATTTTTTTTTAAGGCCTCGATCTCTGCCACACGTCCCAACAAATGGACGAATCAAGTCTACTTCGAGGGTTTCACCATGGAGATTATCGATCCCTCATTTTGACGAGATGACGTCAGTTGGGCTCCATAACGGAGCTTTCCTCCTTTTGATATTTCAGACTTCACAATTTCGAAATGCTCATGCTTCTTGTCCTCAGGATTTGCGAAATGCCAAATCTCGATATGCCGATGGCCCTTTTCTTTTGGGACTTCCCCCAAAGGCCTAGATTGTTGCCATGTGTCCCCTCAAGATGGACGGTCCTGGTCATTTCATGATTTCGTGACTTGTGACACCCGATGATAGAAATCCTCTGTCACCTTGAAATCCCGGTTGCCGATATGCCGATGGTTTCTTCGATGTTCACCATGTGTCCGAACAAATGGACGACCATGATCTTTTCGAGATTTCACAATTTGCGATGTCGGTATTTCACGTATCGAGGTTTTGGAGAGCAGTCTCCTTCGCTCGTCCAACTCCCGATCCCCAATTTTGCGATGGGATAAGATCGAAGGCTCATGATATTTCGCGATCCAACGGTCCAGAATGACTCGTGATTTCGCTATTCGTGAATTCTCATGACAGTCTTCTGACCTTTACACCTGCGAGTCAACAAAATGATGAGATCTCGCCACATGTTTCTTGATGGACGACCCAAATGATTTCGGGATTTTGTGACTTCACAAGTCGAAAATTCTCCTATGCACTCCAGAGGACTAAACCTCGTGCATTTTCTCATTGATCCAACGACTATCGGTCCTCTGTGCAAGGTCTGACGACTGAAATTCTTTCGTCTTTTCTGTGCTCCCTTCATCCCTTCTGAACTGGTTTCCCACTCTGGATCCGTTCACAGGATGAATCTTATGGCCTCAATGGTTGTTCTTTTCACATGAGATGTGTTCTTTACTGCCTTTGCAAGGATTTTCTTCTATGCGTTCATTGCTCCTGTGGAAGAAAGATTCGTGAATCTTTCAAAGATTTGAAAGAAATACACGGATTCTTTAAAGCTTGGCGTTGTCTGCTGCAGTCTTTAACAGATTTGAGCGATTTCCAAAATTCTTTAAATGATGTTGCCTTCTTCAACAATCTTTCACAAATTTGAACGAATTCCATGAAATCTTCAACGTTTCTTCCTTCTGAAGCGCTTCTTCGTGAATTCTATGATGATTCTTGAAAATTACAAGAATCTTTAAAGTTTCTTCTTCTGCACTCTCTTCGTCCTTGATCTTTCGAGCATTGTACGCTTTGCTTTGACGCGTGATATTCTTACACGGATCTTTGGAGCGTATGATGGTCTTCTTCCTCGTGGAAGTTTCGTGCGAGGATCTTTCGAGAGTATGACGGACAACTCTCCAAGCCTTGTGAAAAGTCTGTGTCAAAATGCTCTCAAGGTCCATGAAGCTCTGCGCTATTTGAGGATCATGTTTCTCTCCAACCTATGTGAAGAGGCTTACTATTGTAGCTCTAATACCATGATAAATTGTGAAGCAAGAAATGCAGAGAAAAAGAATAGAATAGAAAACAGTATATTAGAATATATGAAGAAGAGTACAATGATAAGAAAGTCTAAAGAAGTACTATGCAATGGGAAATAGCTGAGCTAAATAGGCTCAAGCAAATCAAGAATAGAAAGTACAGCTGGCTAGGATAGCTGGCAGTGTACAGTCAGACTGTTGAGGTTACATTATATTTAACAGTTTATACAAATTCTAAATTTGAGAAATTACAAAGTAGTTCCGTAGTGATAATAAAATTACCAGTATACAATTTACTCATATTGTAATAAAAATTTTATAAATAAAATACCGAAACCAAGAAGACAGAGAGTTGATGATGTACTTGAAAGACTTGTGCTCCTTCAATTCTCCCACTTGCTAATAATTGAAACTTCAGTGCTACCTTCCAATCAATGCTATGCGTACTCTTCTTCCCCCTTATCCCCCCGATTCGCAAAGGGGCCACACACAAGAAAACAACAAACAATATCTCCAAGGCTTGCCTCGCAATGAAGAGCTTCCACTCTTTCTACAAGCTTGGTATCCCAACTCTCAAAATTAAAAAACATTCCACAATAATTTTATCATCATAACATTACCAAGAATGAGTGAGATCTTTTTCCCTTCTACCACATTTGTTATATAGAAATTTCCCCACTGACACATGTTCTCATGCACAAATAATTAAAATTTTTAGATTAAATTAATTATGATTATTCACCCACACACTTGTCACACTCTCCCCAAGTTGCACAAGTAATTGCCATTTTTATTTTATTTAAAAAGAAAAATCCCCTCACATTCTCAAATGTGTTCCTGTTTTCTCTCTTACTTGTCCCTTTGTTCCCCAAATTCTCATTTAATGAGTGTCTCCTAATGAGATCTTAGTTAGAGTTGGATTATGAGTCTTCTTCTAGTTATACTTAGTGGTAGCTTGACTCTAGATACTATTCTATGTGAACACATATTCTCATATATTTTTTTTTCTATTTTAATTTTTTATTATTATTTTCATCCACACATGTGCATCTTATCCATCCTTTAAATTGTATTCCCCTTTTTCCTAGAGTTTGATTATTCTCCAATCTTTTAATTTATGTGATAATTCATTTAGTCATTTAATTAAATTTATACTTAGACTTAGACTTAGACTTTTGTTGGGATTTCTAATTAATAATTTATGGTTTAATTAATTATTTTATTCCAACAAGGTCTAATCATTTCAATTTTTTCTAGGTCACCTAGATTTATTGACTCAGGTATTTAATTATGCGACAGGCCCTTTAAGATTCACCTTCATGTGCCAAGTGTGCTACTCACCCTTGACTATTTTGGGAAGTTTTTTCAACCCTTGGAGTCAGCAATCCACTTGGTTGACCTTGTGAGAGACTAAGGGCTTTTAAGGAATACATACTCTGCATTATTGCCCACCCTTTAGAATCTTCATGAGCAACTGTCTCAGTCCACCCTCATAACATCGTGGACCTATTGAACTAGGTAATAGTTAACCTACCATTCATCCACAAATGGAGTGTTAGTAGGTTTTGATAGAGACACTGCCACACCTCTCCTTCAATGTATGGCTTATGTGCATGGCCCCTCTACTCCTTATGTGAGTCAGATGAGAAAGCATCATCAAGCCTGTATCCACTTAAAAAAATCGTGTCAATAATACATATACATAAATAATACTTTAATCAATAATATCTCACAAGTGTGTAAAATGAAATATTCAATCAAAATACAATCCACTCCCTGACTCAATTTGGAGTCCAAGGAAGTCCATTGATTCCATCAACATCCATAACCTACCATGTGTCCTACACACTCAAGAAAAAGGATCAATAACATCTGCTAATACATATTCATCAATTAAAAATAAGTCACAACACATCATTATAATCATGTATAATCCATAATCGAAACGAAATCACAATGTACCAAAGTCGGATCACTTGCACACAAGTGTCGTCAAAGAATAACTCAATGAAATCTTTCTCAATAGAGAGGGATGTTACATACACTCCCTCTTGTTTTAAACTTCATCCCAAAGTTTGTACATTATATAAATGAAATTAAATAAATGTATCGGACATATATCTACATGTTTAGTCTATCAAACAAGTAAGGAAATTGTCGACGCATCTTGTATGCATCCTCCCAGGTAGCCAAGTGTGGACTATAGTTGTCCAATTATACCTCGACTTGATTGACTATTCGACGTCGTAGTTGTCGAATGCGATGGTCCAAAATGCATATTGGCTCCGCCATGAGACCACCCTTGTCCGACACCTACAAAGAACTCATTCCAATAACATGTGACAGATCACTAATATAATGGCGTAAAACGAATATATGAAATACATCGTGCAAACACTTCAAATAATCAGGAAAGGAACATCGATAATCCATGAGTCCCTTCTTTTCCACAACCTAGAAAGGTACCATAAACTTAGGAGAGAGTTTAACACCCTTTCAAAAATTGATCGAATATTTGTGCAGTTTTACCTACAAGAAAACTATGTCACCAATTTCATAACTTTGGTCAACATGATGCACATAATCATAACTCTTATATTGATGTTGTGCTTCTTCAATCATCTGTATTATCATTTGCATATATTCTTCCATTTCCTGAATCACTTCTATTCCTACCAGGACCCTATCCTCAAGTCGATCCCAACTCAACAGTGTCTGACACGGTCATCCATAGAGAAACTCAAACGATTCCATCTTAATTGCACTATGATAGTTGTCGTTGTATGCAAATTCTACTAGTAGAAAGAAATCTTCTCAACATTTCAGTTGGTCCATTACAAACATACAAAACATATCCTCCAAAATCTCATTCATTCTTTCTATTTTATCGCTTGTCTCTGGGTGATATGTTGTGATAAAGTTTAGTTGTGTTCCCAAGGCCTCTTGGAAACTGGTCAAAAACTGTCCTATAAACACTAATCCCCAATCAAATATGATCATTCTTGGTACTACATGTAACCTCAAAATATCGTTAACAAAAACTACAGCTACATTTGGTGCCTGATACGTCATATGCATTGGAAGAAAGTGTGCACTCTTCATCAGAGTGTCAAATAAAACAAAAATTGAGTCATCTCTCCTTACTGCTAGTGGAAATCGAACAATAAAGTCCATCAAAATGACTTGTCATTTTGATTCAAGAATAACGTGTGGCTGTAAAAATCTTGTTGGATGTCTATGTTCATCCTTCACTTGTTGATATTCTAGACATCTCGCCATGTAACTAACTATGTCTTCTTTCATTCCCTTCCAAAAGAATAAATGTTTAAGGTATTCCTTCATCTTTGTGACTCCTATATGAGCCATGTACACTTCTCAATGATCTTCACTCAAGATCAAACTTCTTAATTTTTCGTTAGGTGGTACGTAAATTCTTTCGTTAAACATCAACAATCCATCACTTTCTAAAAAATAAACTTCAAACTTGAGTACCATCATGGTATTTCATCCAATATTATCCTTAACTTCTTTATACCAATCATCTTCGATATATAAAGTTAGAATATTTTCTTGAAGATTATTCTTAAGAGGAATTACCAAGAATATACATGGTCTCTGACTCAATGCATATGCCACTATGTTCACCATATCGTTAATGTAATTAATGTCAAAGTCGTATTCACTATGTAATTCTGACCAAAGCCTCTATTGCATGTTCAAGTCACTCTGGGTAAATATATGTTGCAATCCATAATGATCTATCTTTAATATGATTTTCCATCAAATTAGATAATTTCTCCAAACTCTCAAGGAATATACAATTTCTAATAACTCCAATTCATGTGTTACATAGTTCTCTTCATGCTTTCTCAATTTCCTTGAAATGTAAGCGAGCACTCTACTATCTTGCATCAAAACTCTATCTAAACCTTCCTTGGATGCATCAGTGATACCAAAAATTACTTGTCCATGTTAGGGAATTCCAGTATTGTTGTTTTCTTTAACAATCCTTTAAGATTTTGAATTACTTCCGCACATTACTTTGTCTATACAAACTTCTTTTTTTTCTTCTACAATTCTATCATTGGATTTTCTAACTTCGAAAAACCTTCGAGGAACAGTAAAAAATATCTTGATAAACCCATAAAGATGCATACTTCTTATATGTTTGTCACTATTGAACATTTCATAATAGCCTTGAATTTTGTTGGATCCACATCGATACCTTCTCTAGATATGATATGTCCCAAGTATTGAATCATCAATTAGTAAAAAGAACATTTTGATAGATTTACATACAATTTGTTTTCTTGTAGACATTGTAGGACCAATATTAAATGTTCATCATGTTCTTACTTCATTCAATAATAAATTAGTATGTAATCATTAAATACTTGAAAAAACTTATCCAAGTATTCACGGGACACCCAATTCATCAAACTAATGGACACAACTGGGGTGTTTGTCAAACTGAAATTTAAAAATGTAAACTCAAAGTGTTTTAATCTCATGTTAAATTCAATCCTAGGGATATCTTCTTCTGTAATCTATAATTGATGATATCCCGATCTGAAATACTTCTTCAAAAACATCATCTCTCCCTTCATTTAGCCAAAAAAAATATATTCTTGGCAACAGATATTGGTTATTGATAGTTTCTTTGATCAATTGACAATAGCCAATACAAAGTCTACATGATCCATCCTTCTTTCTTATGAAAATACTTGGCGCAACCCATGATGACACACTTGGACGTATAATTCCAAAGTCCAACAATTCCTTCAATTTCATTTTTAAATCCTACAATTCAAGCATTGACATCTGATATGGATTTATTGCTATCAGTTCAATTCCAGGCTTCAAGTCTATTGTAAACTCCAACTCTCTTTTGGGCAGTAAACCCGATAACTCTTCTGGAAATACGTCTGCAAACTTTTTCACTACAGGAAGGTTTCCCAATCCTTCTACCTCACCCTTTTCATTTTAGCACTAATATTTCATAAATATTGCATCCCTTGTGCATACTCTTTTGTATCTATAGGGAAGAAAAAAATCTCAAGGACACCCCCTAGTTTCTTCCTACAATCACTCTACACTGTCCCAAATCATCTGTCAAATTCAATTGATTTCGTCTTAAATTTAAGTATTGCATCATGCGATTATAACCACTCTATACCAATCACTATGTCATAAGATCCTAATATCATGACATAAATATTGACCTTCTTTAAAAAATCTCCCAAGTATGCTACAGTCCGTAACTTTTCCTCCAACTTTCTCTTTGGCACCCGATGCCATTTCTATGTATATAAACATGTCTGACTCAATTTCCTTTACCTTAATTATATTTAGCGTTGCACTAGAGATAAATCTCTCGGTGGCATATGGACCTATCAAAATGCTAAAAGTTTGGTCAGTGATTGTACCTAACATCTCAAGCATAGTGAAATGGTGCTTGTCCCGACGGTTATTCACCATTGCATGTATCATGTCATCCTTCTCCAAATATCCAACTCTAGTAGGTATTGATGATCTAGTCGATCTGGCCTTCTTAATCAAACAATATCTCGAGTAATGTGTCTCTCCTCATATCCAACATCCAATCTCTGGTCTAGTGATATTGGTCCTCGAAGTAGATGTTGTTGGCCTCACAGTCTGTGATCCTGGTTTGTTCTGTTGAACATGCCTAAAATGTTGTTGTTGTGGAAGATGTTTTTTTTTCTGTTGTGTTCCTATATACGGAGTCCTCTATTGAGGTGTCTTTCATCGTAGTGTCATGAACACAAGTCCTCTTAGCGTATCTTGATGCCCTAAAGTTTCTCTGGCTAGTGTCTGATAATGTTGTTCTTCTGATGTCTTCTGTCTAGTCACTCTAGAAGGAGTCTTTCCCTGAACCCCATAGTTCAGATCTTCCTTAGCTATGAGGGCCTTCTGAACTGCATCGTATAATGTCTGAGGCATTAGGATCCTCACATTTGCAAGAATATTGAATTTAAGGATGAACACAAACTTGTTCTCCATTAACTTCTTTGTGTTCAGATGTGGAGTATATCTAAGTAGCTCCATGAATCTAGCCTCATACTCTAGCATCGTATGACTGCTCTATCATAAGGAGTTGATCTCATTAAGATGGAACTCAATGAATTCCTTGGATAAGTGACTCTCCCAGAACCGTTCCTCAAAAATCTCCCATTACACCTCTTAGATGACCATGTTTAGTTGAGGTAGGAGCATCTTCCACCAAAGTACAACACTCCCTTTTAATTGGAAAACTACCATGTGGACCTCCATGATGCAAGTGTAATCACAAAGTTGGAAGCACATCACCATATTCTCCAACCATGCTTCCATGGCTAAGCTGTCTAGGGCACCCCAGAACTCAGGAGACTTCACCTTCTCTAGTTCTTTGTATATACTGCTACTACTAGCTGGAGCGCATTGTGAACCTTGATTTGGTGTGAACTCTCTACCCTTGTCTCTATCCAGGTGATTGATCAGTGCCTCTGAAATCCTTTGGAAGGATCTCGTCATATCTACCACATATCCCAAAAAAACATGTCCATGTTTACTAGTTTGTTCTTCTCCCTAGGGGTTAGACCCCTATGCTGTGGATTCTATCAGAGGTGTCACGCCTCTTCCTCCAACACCATGTTCAACCTCCTTTGCGTTCTCTAACCATGATTACTTGAATGGAAAAAAAGATTCAAAATTTAATTATTGATTTATTTTAATCATTTAGTTATTAGAGTGGAAGGTATAATAGTCCAATGACCTATGGTTGAACTCGCTTGGATACCATAACTAATGAACCCTCCATTATGACATCAATGTAAGTAAGTACAATAATGGTAATAATTTTATTTTTAGTTTTAGTTTTAAACAAGATTTAGAATAAGTGGTATGTGAAAAAGACATACATAAATAATTCACATTATATTCTCATGTACAACATTACATACCAAGAAATACAACATCATTATTAACATCGGTCCTAAGGTCTGCACATGACTACTAAAGGGAAAAGATAGGCCACCTATCTGTTTAGAATGAATGTTTCCTTTATTTTTTTTGGTTTTTCAGAGGGTTATTTTATCAAGACAAAAGGAAGGTTGGGTTGAAAGAATGATAGGGATGAGGGTCATCCTTGGATGGTGGCACCCTAATGACAGACTAGTGAATAAATAGAAAAACAAGGGGAAACAACAAACTACTCAATGAACAATCTGCTGAAATAAGTTCAATACTTAAAATATTATTTCAATATAGTAAACATGTATCAAAAACACAATTACTCTCATAGGTTGTAAATAAAACAAATCTTCACCAAAACATTAATTGTTTGATAGGTTGCATATCAGTGAAAACAATTTATACAATAGCTAAAAGGAAATGAAATGTACGTTTGCACAAACAAAAAAACTGTATTCAAGATAAGAATAGAAACACATAAAGATTTGAACGAAACATTGTCATCAAGAGTATGTTCACCATGTACAGAGCTTTAATCCATGCATAGAATGGGTCCAACCAGTCTAATGTATTGCTATTATTTCCCCAAAAATCTGACCCTTACTATATCCAAAAGATAACTATTTAAAAGAGTTGCAGAGGTTCTCGTCCTCAGGGGACTGAGAACTAAATTTAGATAATTGTTCATGAAACAAATTCCTAACTTCACTAAGACACTAGAATTAATCATCAAGAGTAATTCTTATCACACACATAAGACCACTCTTGTTTCTAATCTAAGCAAATGCCAGAATTAATTGACTAAAACTACTACTTTCTTTGAGACAGAACTCATGCATGCGCTGGAGGAACTGAATAGGAAGAAAATAGGCATCAGAGTGACACAACAGAGCTTTGTGTTGAGTAATGGCATGCCTGCAAGATCCTGGAGCCACTGTAGACAACTGGTTGCATGAATAGAGTCTGCTGAGGTGTCTTAGAACTAATATGCATTGACCTATGACTGAGACTTAACTCTCTATCTGTTCCCAAGATTTTGGAAGCTAAGCACACTCTGTCTCGACTGTAATTCACCCTTCTCCTCACTTTCACTGTGATGACGTGTTTGTAAACAAGAAGACGTAGTGGTGATCATCCAATAGAAATATAGGATGTGTGATGGTGGACGACGTGGATGTACATGAGGTGGAGGGGCGTTAGTGGTGAAAAGCGTGAGTGGAGGATAGATGGAGAGTGGTGAGAGGGGCAGTAGTAGTGAGTGGGATGAGTGGATATGACATGAAGGTGACATGGAGGTGACATGGTTACCTGATGCCATTTAAGCATGTGATTGTGTGATTTGTTGAGGGTGGTTTGGGTCTACACTGCCTTTGGGCCCGCAATCCACCACGATCTCCCATGTACTCTTCCAACTGTACCATGGTTCCAATTGTGGGACTTCTCTAGAAAATTAACATACGGGAAGTTTGTGTCCTTGCAATGAAGTATGGTCTTCGATATAATTATGATCTATGATCCGGGTGATATTTACCTGCTGCAAGGATCGGTGGTTCTCGTTGACTTGGGATCAATGGTCCATATTCACTTCTGACTTTCAGGCTTCAAGTGTTTTGAATGTGAAACATGAAAAATCTCATGGAGGAAAATCTTTGAAGTGATCTGTAGCCACTCATCGTGACCAATGAATGGTCCATATTTCCTTTGAAAATCCATGTTTTAGGAGTTTCAAATGTTGGGCATGAAAATATCTTGGAGGAAAATCGTTGAAGTGACATAGTGGCCTGACATAATATGATGTCACAACTACTGATGTTTCATGGAAAGAAGGGTGACACTTGTCACGTGGAAATGGACGAGTGTCACAACCAAATGACCTGGAATGAGTGTGACACCTATCATGAATGATGAGTGTGTCACGTGTCATGAATTATGAGTGTGCCACGTGTGATGACTGATGAGAGCGCCACGTGTTTCGACACTTTAGGATTTGGGAGTTTCAAATTTGAAACATGAAAATCTACGGAGTGAATGATCTGCTATCGAGTGTCCCCACTAATGGATGGTCCCGATTTTCTTCAGCTCTTAGGCTCTTCAGGACTTCTCCTAGTTTGTCTATTCGGGACTTCGACACTTCTTTTGTTCGAAAATTTCTACTCTTTGGGACTTCGACACTTCGACCCTTCGGCTAGTTCAACTAGTTCGGCTCTTCGAGACTTTGTCTCTTTGGGACTTCTGGTCTTCGGCTCTTCAGCTCTTTGGGACATCATCTCTTCGGCTCTTCGGCACTTTGGGAATTTCTAGATGTAAATCATAAAAATATCCTTAAGTGATGATCTCGTAGATTGATTAGCCAGTTCTTATCACTAATTAACTCGAGCTTAAGCAATGTTTTAACATTAAATACTTTGGGAGTTTGGAACTTTGGCAATAGAAACAATGAAAAATTCAGATGCTAAAACACTAAAGTGGTGGAGTGAATTTCCTAATTCCTTTTGTTAAACCCCATGCAATTTTGGACCCCCCCAATGGACGAGAGTCATTGATCTGATCGTCCTGATGGATCTCCACTGTGGATAGTGAACCTATATGTTCCCATAGTTTGAGCCTAAAATTAACCACTTTGGATTGTTGCATCTGTATTAGGGCCTTTCCTGTGCATACAAAAATACTTGGTCGACCTACTGTGAGCACAATCAATGGAAAACGTGATGGAAAGCATTCTAAACCAAATACGACATGAATTTTACCCTTTCAGGAAAAAAAGAAACATAAATTTGCAAAGAATCCATCAAGAGAGAAACGAATAAGAACAAAGTCACTCAGTAATAGGAAACTGACTTAACCGACCAAAAGAGGAAAAAATGATGAAGGAATAAGGAAAAAAGAGAGGAGAGGAAGGGGTGCAAACCTAGGTTACAATATTGTCTCCAACTGGATATAGATCATCCCTTTGAGGTGCTAAGAACTATAGATCGGTTCCTTGAGATTAAATAACTTATCTTACCTTCCATCACTAACCTTTTTTTTTGTCTATCAACCCTTTGTATCTGTTATTGTCCCTTAGCCATGCATTTTACTGAATTAAAAACTGAAACTACAACCCAGTTCCTTGTTGGGCTATGGAGTCTTTATTCATCACAATTAACTAATCAAAATAAAAAATAAAGGAAATCATCTATGGTACAAGAGGGAACTTCCCTCATCCTCAAACAAAATAGTGTTTCAGGAATCTCGCATTTACGGGGCCTAAAAATATCTTTGTATCATGTAGGTTGTGCATGATAAATGTGTTGTTGTTCATAACTTCAGACACATTAAAAGGGACAACCCAAAGGTTTCCAAATTTACCATCCTTGGACTTGTCATCCCTTCAGGCATCCGACCTCAAACCTAGGTCAGGTTCCTGAAAAATATCCTTCTTGGTTTTCTCATCAAAGGCTGATTTGATATTTCTTTGGCATGATTTTATCCTCTGCTCTAGTGCTTCTCTTTTTTCTTGGAATTCTATAATCTGGAAGATTCTTCTTTGGATGTCATTGGGTTCCTCAATATCCTCTTGGAATAATTTTAGGACTGGTATACCAAGATGCATGGGAAAAACAACATTTATGCCATAAACAAGATGGACTGGTGAGGTTCCCAGAGACTTCTTAGTGTTGATTTTGTTATCCCACAAAGCATACTTGAGTTTGGAGTCCCATGATTTCTTGTTATCAATCAGAAATATTTTGATAATCGTGATGAAAGTTTTATTTGATGACTCCACCAAACCATTCCCCTGAGGATAATAAGGTGTGGAATGTGTCATGGAAATGTTATGGCTTCCACAGATGTCAATCATGTATTTGCACTTGAATGCTTGGGCATTATCTATTACAAGCTTACTGGGGAAACCAACTCTGGCAAAAATATTGGTTTCCAGGAAGTCCATGATCACTTTTTCAGTGGCATTTCTGGTGGGCACAACCTCAATCCATTTGCTGAAGTAGTCACTGGCAATGAGGATCCACTTATGTTTTCCACTAGAGGGTGGATTTATCTCTCCGATGAAGTCTAACCCCCATTATTGGAATGGACCACCAGTAGTGATAGATTTTTGGGGTAGTGATAGTAACTTATGTTTCCCTGCAAACATATGGAATTCATTGTAGGCCCTGACAATAGCAAAAACATCATAGAAAATGGTGGGGCAATAGTATCCTGCCCTCAGGATATTGAGAGTTGTAGCCTTCCAATTTTAGTGTTCTCCACATACTCCTGAATGCATTTCTTTTGTGACTTTTTTAGCCACATTTTCATGAAGGCATTTTAACAGGATTCCAATAGGATCTCTCAAATACAGGTTTTGGTTTAAGATACAAAATTTAATTGCTTTCAATTTGAGAGACCTGGCCTTTGTCTTTTTCACGTCTGGTGGACACTCAAAATGTTGTAGAAAATAAATGATGTTTTTATACCAAGGAGAGTATTTTTCAAATACCTGTAAGTTGTCTTGTCTAGGATATATAATGGGTGTGTCTGATTGGGTGAAGATCTGATGCAATTCTAGCACCTTACAATCTGATTCTGATAGCAATTTGGCTAGTCCTTGCCCCTTGATCATCTTGGTGGGTTTTATGTGCATGTCATACTCCAAGAGTTTGAAAATACATTTTCCTCTTTTTCTCTCACTCTCTGGCTGGAACAAAATATCTTTAAGATTTATACTAGGAGAAAAGGTTATTATGCTATATTGTAGCACTTTAAACCTCAAGGATTTGAGTGCTTTGTCTAGTGCATAAACCTTCTTATCTAATATATCATACTTCAGATCAACATCTTGGAGGTCTATGATGAAAAATAATATTGGTTGTTCATGCCCTTCTTGAATTTTCTGCAGCAGTACAACAACGATGGTTTCCTCTGAAGCAAAAGAGAAGATGAAGAAATATTTGGTGTAGTCAGGGCTAGACAATACAGGGGCCTCAAATAAAGCTCAGTTGATTATTTGGAAAGATGATTTTTCCTTCGAGGACCATTTTATCACAACATCTTTCTTCAACATGTTATTAATAGGCTTCATAATTTCAACAAAATTTGGCATGAAACATCTGAGGAAGTTTTTCTTATGAATAAAAGACTGGATAGTCTTCTTATTTCTGGGGATCTCAATTTGTTGAATGGAACAAACCCTCTTTGGATAAATTTTTATACCCCCTGGTGATATGATGTGGCCCAAGATCTTTCCTTCTGGCATGCCAAAGTGAGACTTCCTAGGATTCAAAGATATTCCATTTCTCTTCCATTTCTTGAAAACCTTCTCCAAGTGTTGCAAATGTTCATCATCGGACTTAGAGAAGATGGTGATGTCATCCAATTATATAAACATAATTTTTTCTTTTTCCCCCACTAAATCTATGGTCGTAGCCCTCTGAAAAGTGGCCACTACATTCATCAGTCTAAAGGGAATCTTGTCATACATGAATGTTCCCCATGGGGTGTTTAATATTTTTTATCTTTATCCTCTTCAAACACTGCTATCTAGTTATAACCAGAGTATCCATTCAGCAAGGAAAGTCTATGTGCACCTACCACACTCTATAAAATATGATCCATCTTGGGAAGGGATAATTGTTTTTCAGAGAACACTTGTTGAGATTTATGAATTCAACACATAAGCGTATCTCACCACTTTTCTTCCTTATAGGTACTAAGTTGGCAACCTAGCTTGAGTACCTCAATGGTACAATAATCTTGGCATCCAACATTATTTTCATATCTTTCTCAACTATGGACATTAACATGAGATTAAATTTTTGAATCTTCTCTTTCAATGGCTTGAAGACAACCTTTAGGGGAATCTTATGTTGGATGATGTCACTGTCCAATGTCTTCAAATATTCGTAGGAACATGTAAAAGTACCAACAATGTTTTTAATGACACTGGCATACTTGTATTTTTGTTCTACAACTAATGCTTTGGAGATATTGATGATATTAGGATTCTCAGTGGTCCCAATAATGCAATATGTCACCTCTTCTTCTTGATTTTTAATGGCAACCCCTTTGTAAGCATTACTATTGTCAAACAACCTCTCCAATGGAACTAGTCCTCTCATAATGTGGTTAGATTTCAGATCCAAAATATCATGACCAACCACTGTCTTCAACACATGGGATTCTTTCTGATCTTCCAATTCCTCATCTTCATGTCCTTGACTTTCTTGGTCAATTGAGATATTGGAGATTTCATCAATGGTGTCCAAAAATTTATGTAGCTCCTGATCATCACTAAAGATCTGCCAATGTTTCACGTTGTCTAGTATGGTTTTTCTATGTCTTATATCCATCTGATATTTGATATTTGGGCCAATGGAATGCCTGAAATTGTTGGCAACTAAGGCCAAAGAGTCTACCTTTTGATTTTGTTCTTTGGGAATGAAAGAAATGTTAAATGCCAAAAAAAAATTATCAATCAGATCCCATACATTGTTTCTTTATTTCTTGAGCCTTTGTTGCTTAGCCTGATAGATTTTCCTTACTTGATTGATGATTAACTCAGAATCACCAAAAACTACTAAAAAATCAACGACCATGTCTTTGGCATTCCTCAATCCCAATACCAAATCTTCATATTCATCTATATTATTCATAGTTTCAAACTCCAGCTTATAAGAGAGGGTTACTACTCCTTCTGAAGGGGAAATGAGGAGAATACATGCACCAGATCCTTCCTTTGATGAAGAACCATCGAAATAAATCTACCATACTTTCTTTGAATGACCTATCAACGAATGCTCTCTATGTTGGCTAACTGACATTTCAGGTTCATCATCGTTTAAGTGGAAGACAAATGAGCCAATCTCATCCTAAAAAACATAAATTGGGTGATTTCTTGGGTTCTAATGGTCACTAACAATATAGGATAACCTTACCTCTATGTATAGCCTCCTATGTTATCCTTCAAACACAAGAATGTTGGCATAAGTGAGGTCCATTTGTAATGATTATCCAACCTTCTTATCCCACGTTCTATATAAAATCATACCAAACATTGGGGGAATTCTTGCTACAACAATGTCCATCAGTACACTCTTCATGGGTAATTGTGCTAGAGAAACCACCATATCCTTTATCAATCCCAAACATTTTACTTACTTAGAATCAAAGGAGTACAAATCTTGGTAAGGCCTGGTAATCTCTAGACCTAGTTATTCCATAACAACTTTAGGAATGACATTGTGGGAGGCTCCTAAGTCCATAAGGAAGTTATAAAGGATCTTTTCATGGACATTCAAATATATATAGAAAATATGGTGTAGACCCCCTACCTCTACCTCGGCAGGGTCCATTCACGTCCCAGTCTAAGGATCATTCTTCATCTCTTGATGAGAATAAATTTATCTTTAGTTCTTTGCTAGAACCTTCAACAAACAAATTCACAAGTCCAAATGAGAAATCATCCCACACGAACAACACTAGGAATGACCTTCCTCCACGTGACCACAACCCTATGACCATAGGCCTACACAACATCCACGTCGCTTTTCATGATGTCATGAATTTGCATTCCAAGACACCCGACTCCTCCAAGTCTCGAAACCTGACTAGGGGCCTAGCAAGTGCTAGCCCTCTCACCTATGAACATGATGTGACCTTCATCTAGGAACTGGGTCCCATATCCCAAAAATTTCAGGACTTTATGATTCGCGAAGTCGAAAGACTTCTCACCGAAGATCTTTCGATCCCCGAATGCTTGAAATTATCGCATGATCGATCAATGGCTCCTGACACTCCAAAAACCGACAGTTGTGATCGAATCGTGATTTCGCAATTCACAACTTCTAACAACTCTGCCCCTTGACCTGCTCCAGTAGAGACTCAGTGAAATGTTGATCTCTCACCATGTGTCTATCAAACAAGTAAGGAAATTGTTGACACATCTTATATGCATCCTCCCACATAGCAAAGTGTGGACTATAGTTTTCCCACTATACCTTGACCTGATCGACTATTCGATGTCGTAGCTATTGAATGCGATGGTCCAAAACATAGATTAGCTCTGCCATGAGACTGTCCTAGTCTGACACCTACAAAGAACTCATTCCAATAACATGTGACAAATCACTAATATAATGTCATAAAACAGATACATGAAACACATCGTGCATACAACTCAGATAATCAGGAAAAGAAAGTCGATAATCCATGAGTCCCTTCTTTTCCACAACCTAGAAAGCTACCATAAACCTAGGAGATATTTTAGCACCCTTTCTAAAATTGATCAAATTCTTGTGTAGTTTTACCTACAAGAAAACTCTATCACCAATTTCATAACTGTGGCCAACATGATGTGCATCATCATAACTCTTATATTGATGTTGTGCTTCTTCAATCATCTGTATTATCAATTGCATATGTTCATCCATTTCTTGAATCACTTCTATTCCTACCAGGACCCTATCCTCAAGTCGATCCCAACTCAACAGTGTCTGACATGGTCATCCATAAAGAAACTCAAACAGTTCTGTCATAATTGCACTATGATACCTTTCATTGTATGCAAATTCTACTAGTGGAAAGAAATCTTCCCAACATTTCAGTTGATCCATTACATATATAGAAAACATATCCTCCAAAATCTGGTTCATTCTTTCAATTTTATCGCTTGTCTCTGGGTGATATGTTGTGATAAAGTTTAGTTCTATTCCCAAGGCCTCTTGGAAATTGGTCCAAAATTGTCCTATAAACACTAATCCCCAATCAGATATGATCCTTCTTGGTACACCATGTAACCTCAAAATATCGTTAACAAAAACTATGGCTGCATCTGGTGCCTGATACGTCATATGCATTGGAAGAAAGTGTGCACTCTTTGTCAGAGTGTCAAATACAACAAAAATCGAGTCGTGTCTCCTTGCTGCTAGTGGAAATCGAATAAAAAAGTCCATCAAAACAACTTCTCATTTTGATTCAGGAATAACGTGTGGCTGTAAAAATCTTGTTGGATGTTCATGTTCATCCTTCACTTGTTGATATTCTAGACATCTCACCATGTAACTAACTATGTATTATTTCATTCCCTTTCAAAAGAATAGATGTTTAAGGTCTTCCTTCATCTCTGTGACTCTCGTATGAGCCATGTACACTACTCGATGATCTTCACTCAAGATCAAACTTCTTAATTTTTCATTAGGTGGTACGTAAATGCTTTCATTAAATATCAACAATCCATCGCTTTCTAAAGAATAACCTTCAAACTTCGGTACCATCATGGTATTTCATCTAATATTATCCTTAACTTCTTTATACCAATCATCTTCGATATGTAAATTTAGAATATTTTCTTGAAGATTCTTCTTAAGAGGCACTACAAAGAATATACATGGTCTCTGACTCAACGCATATGCCACTATGTTCACTGTATTGTTAATGTAATTGATCTCAAAGTCATATTCACTATGTAATTCTGACCAACGCTTATGTTGCATGTTCAAGTCACTCTAGGTAAATATATGTTGCAATCCATAATGATCTGTCTTTAATATGAATTTCCATCCAATTAGATAATTTCTCCAAACTCTCAAGGAATATACAATTTCTAATAACTCCAATTCATGTCTTACATAGTTCTCTTCATTCTTTCTCAATTTCCTTGAAATGTAAGGAATCACTTGACTGTCTTGCATCAAAACTCTGTCTAAACCTTCCTTGGATGCATCTATTCATACCAACAATTACTTGTCCATTTAAGGGACTTCCAATATTGTTGTTTTCTTTAACAATCCTTTAAGATTTTGAAATGCTTCTACGCATTACGTTGTCCATGCAAACTTCTTTTTTTTCTTCTACAATTTTGTGATTGGATTTTCTATCTTTGAAAAACCTTTGAAGAACTGTCAGAAATATCTTGATAAACCCATAAAGATGCGTACTTCTTATACATTTTTCACTATTGAACATTCCATAATAGCCTTGAATTTCGCTGGATCCAGATCGATACCTTCTCCAGATATGATATGTCCCAAGTATTGAATCGTCAATTAGTAAAAAGAACATTTCGATAGATTTCCATAGAATTTGTTTTCTAGTAGACATTGTAAGACCAATATTAAATGTTCATCATGCTCTTACTTCATATGATAATAAATTAGTATGTCATCATTAAATACTTGAAAAAACTTGTCCAAGTATTCGTGGGACATCCCATTCATCAAACTAATGAACACCCCTAGGATGTTTTTCAAATTGAAATTTAAAAATGTAAACTCAAAGTGTTTTAATCTCATGTTAAATGCAGTCCTAGGGATATCTTCTTTCGTAATTTGTAATTGATGATATCCCGATCTGAAATACTTCTTAGAAAACATCATCTCTCCCTTCATTTAGTCAAAAAAATAATATATTCTTGGCAATAGATATTGGTTATTGATCATTTCTTTGATCAATTGATAATAGCCAATACAAATTCTCAACGATCCATCCTTCTTTCTCATGAAAATACCTGGCGCAACCCATGCTGACACACTTGGACGTATAAGTCCAAATTCCAACAATTCCTTCAATTTCATTTTCAAATCCTACAATTCAAGCATTGACATCTGATATGGAGTTCTCGCTATCAGTTCATTTGTAGGATTCAAGTCTATTGTAAACTCCAACTCTCTTTTGGGAAGTAAACATGGTAACTCTTTTGGAAATATGTCTGTAAAATATTTCACTACATGAAGGTTTCCCAATCCTTCTGCCTCACCCTTTTCATTTTAGCACTAATATTTCTTAAATCTTGCATCCCTTGTACATACTCTTTTGTAGCTACAGGGAAGAAAAAAATCTCAAGGACACCCCCTAGTTTCTTCCTACAATCACTCTACTATGTCCCAAATCATCTGTCAAATTTAATTGTTTTCATATTAAAGTTAAGTATTGCATCATGTGATTATAACCAGTCTATACCAGTCACTATGTCATAAGATACTAATATTATGACATAAATATTTACCTTTGTTAAAAAATATCCCAAGTGAATGCTACAGTCCGTGACTTTTCCTCCAACTTTATGTTTGGCACCCAATGCCATTTCTATGTATATGAACTTGTTTGAATCAATTTCCTTTACCTTAATTATATTTAGCATTGCACTAGAGATAAAGCTCTTGGTGGCATATGGATCTATCAAAATTCTAAAATTTTTGTTGGTAATTGTACTTGACATCTCAAGCATAGTGAAATGGTGCTCATCCTGTTAGTTATTCACCGTTGCATGTATCATGTCATCCTTGTCCAAATATCCAACTGTAGTAGGTCTTGATGATCCAATCGATCTGTCCTTCTCAATCAAACAATATCTCTAGTAATGTGGCTTTCCACATCTCCAACATCTAGTCTTTGGTCCATTGCTCCTGGTCCTCGAAGTAGAGGTTGTTGGCCTAGCAGTCTGTGATCCTGACTTGTTATTTTGAACATGCCTAAAATGTTGTTGTTGTGGAAGACGTTGTTTTTCCTTTTGTGTTCGTCTATAAGGAGTCCTCTACTGAGGTGTCTGTCATCATAGTGTCATGAACACAAGTCCTCTTGACATATCTTGACGCCCTAAACTCTGTCTGGCTAGTGTCAGATAATGTTGTTCTCCTGATGTCTTTTGTCCAGTCACTCTAGAAGGAGTCTTTCCCAAAACCCCATAGTTCATCTCTTCCTTAGCTATGAGGGCCTTATGAACTTCATCGTATAATGTCTGAGGAATTATGATCCTCACATTTGCACGAATGTTGAATTTAAGGCCGAACAAAAACTTGTTTGCCATTAACTTCTTTGTGTTTAGATGTGGAGTATACCTAAGTAGATCCATGAATCTGGCCTTGTACTCTAGCATTGTATGACCACCCTATCATAAGAAGTTGAACTCATTAAGATGGAACTCAATGAATTCCTTTGATAAGTACCTCTCTCAGAACTGTTCCTCAAAAATCTCCCATGACATGTATTAGATGACCATGTTTAGTTGAGGTGGGAGCATCTTCCACCAAAGTACAACACTCCCTTTTAATTGGAAAACTACCATGTGGACCTTCATGATGCAGGTGTAATCACAAAGTGCGAAGAACATTGCCATATTCTCCAACCATGTTTTCGTGGCTAAGCCGTATAGGGCACCCCAGAACTCGGGAAACTTCATCTTATCTAGTTCTTTGTATAAACTACTACTACTATATGGAATGCTTTCTGAACCCTTATTTGGCACAAATGCTCTACCTTCATCTCGATCCAGGAGATTGATCAATGCCATTGAAATCCTCTGGAAGGATCTCATCATACTTACCACATATCCCACAAAAACTTGTTCACGCTTACTAGTTTGTTCTTCTCGCTAGGTGTTAGACCCCTCTACTGTGGATACTATCGGAGGTGTCATGCCTCTTCCTCCAACACCACGTTCTACCTGCTTTGCGTCCTCTAACCATGATTACTTGAATGGAAAAAAAATCAAAATTTAATTATTGATTTATTTTAATTATTTAGTTATTAGAGTGGAAGGTGTAATAGTCCAATGACATAGGGTTGAGCCTTCTTGGATACCATAAGTAACGACCCCTCCATTACGACATCAATGTAAGTAAGTACAACAGTGGTAATATTTTTTTTTATTTTTAGTTTTAAACAGCATTTAGAATAAGTGGTATGCGAAAAATACATACATAAATAATTCACAATATATTCTCATGTAAAACATTGCGTACCAAGAAATACAACATCATTGTTAACACTAGTCCTAAGGTCTGCACATGAATACTAAAGGGAAAAGATAGGCCACCTATCAGTTTAGAATGATTGTTTCTTTTATTTTTTTTGGTTGTTCAGAGGGTTATTCTATCAAGACAAAAGGAAGGTTGGGTTGGTAGAATGATAAGGATGAGGGTCATCCTTAGATGGTGGCACTCTAATGACAGAACAGTGAGAAAATAGAAAAACAAGGGAAAACAAAAAACTACTCAATCAATAATCTATTGCAATAAGTTCAATACTTAAAATATCATTTCAAGATATTAAATATGTATCAAAACCACAATTACTCCCATAGGCTGAAAATAAAACAAATATTCACCAAAACATTAATTGTTTGACAGATTGCATATTAGTGAAAACAAGTTATACAATAGCTGAAATGAAATGAAATGTACGTTTGCACAAACAAAAAAACTGTATTCAAGATAAGAATAAAAACACATAAAGATTTGAATGAAACACTGTCATCAAGAGTATGTTCACCATGTATAGATCTTTAATCCATGCATAGAAGGGGTCCAACTAGTCTAATGTATGCCTATTATTTCCCCAAAAATTCAACCCTTACAATATCCAAAAGATAACTATTTAAAAGAGTTGCAGAGGGTCTCGTCCTTAGGGGACTGAGAACTAAATTTAGATAAGTGTTCGTAAAAAAAATTCTTAACTTCACTAAGACAATAGACTTAATCATCAAGAGTGGTTATTATCACACACAGAAGACCACTCTTGTTCCTAATCTAAGCAAATGCTAGAATTAATCAACTAAAAATACTACTTTCTCTGAGATAGAACTGATGCATGCGCTGGAGCAACTAAATAGGCAGAAAATAGGCCTCAGAGTGACAAAGAAGAGCTCTGTGTTGAGTAATGGCATGCCTACGAGATCCTGGAGGCCACTGGAGACACCTAGTTGCATGAATAGAGTCTGTTGAGGTGTCCTGGAACTAATCTGCATTGACCTTTGATTGAGACTTAACTCTCTGTCTGTTCCTGACCTTTCGAAAGCTAAGCGCACTCTATCTCGACTGTAATTCTCCCTTCTCCTCACTTTCAATGTGATGAAATGTTTGTAAAGAAGAATATGTGGTGGTGAGCATCCAATAGAAAGATAAGACGTGTGAAGGTTGACGACGTGGATGTAGATGAGGTGGAGGGGTGTGAATGGTGAAAAGAGTGAGTGGAGGATAGATGATGCGGTGAGAGGGGCGGTAGTAGTGAGCGGGATGAATGGAGGTGACATGAAGGTGACATGGAGGTGATGCGGTGACCTGATGCCATTTAAGCACATGATTGTGGGATTTGTTGAGGGTAGTTTGGGTCTACACTGCCTTTGGGCCCGCAATCCCCCATGAGCTCCCACGTACTCTTCCAACTATAACATGGTTCCAATTGTGGGACCACTCTAGAAAATTAGCATTTGGGCAATTTGTTTCCCCACAGTGAAGTATGGTAATCAATCTAATTACGATCTATGATCTAGGTGATATTTACTTGCTGCAAGGATCGATGGTTCTCGTTGACTTGGGATCAATGGTCCAGATTCACTTCGGACTTTCGAGCTTCAGGTGTTTTGAATGTGAAACATGAAAAATATCACGGAGGAAAATCTCCGAAGTAAATTATTTGTAGCCACGTGTCGTGACTAATGAATGGTCCATATTTTCTTTGGAAACCCATGTTCCAGGAGTTTCAAATGTTGGGCATGAAAATATCCTGGAGGAAAATCATCAGATTGACGTGGTGGCCTGATGTAATATGATGTCATGACTATTGATGTTTCATGGAAAGAAGGGTGACACTAGCCATGTGGAAATGGGCGAGTGTCACAACCAAATGACCTAGAATGAGTGTGACACCTAACATGAATGATGAGTGTGTCACATTGCATGAATTATGAGTGCGCCATGTGTGATGACTGATGAGAGTGCCACGTGTTTCATCACTTCAGGCTTTGGGAGTTTCAAATTTGAAACATGAAAATATCTGGAGTGAATGATCTATTGTCGAGTGTCCCCACTGATGGATGGTCCAGATTTTCTTCATCTCTTTGGCTCTTAGGGACTTCGGCTAGTTTGTCTCTTTGAGACTTCGACACTTCTTTTGTTCAGAAATATTTGCTCTTTGGGACTTCGACACTTCGGCACTTCAACTCTTTAGCTATTTCGACTAGTTTGTCTCTTCGCAACTCCTTCTCTTCGGGACTTCTGGTCTTCGACTCTTCATTTCTTTTTGACTTCGGCTCTTCATCTCTTCGACACTTTGGGAATTTATAGATGTAAAGCATGAAAATATCCCTAAGTGATGATCTCGCAGAGTGATTAGCCTGTTCTTATCAGTAATTAACTCAAGCTTAAGCAGTGTTTTAACATTAAATACTTCGGGAGTTTGGAACTTTGGCAATTGAAACAATGACAAGTTCGGATGCTAAAACACTAAAGTGGTGGAGTGAATATCCTAATTCCTTTCGTTAAAGCCCACACGATTCTGGACCCCCCAAAAGGATGAGATCCATTGATTTGATTGACCTAATGTATCTCCAACGTCGACAATGAGCCTTTATGTTCCCATAGTCTGAGACCGAAATTAACCACTTTGGATTGTTGCGTCTGTATTAGGGCCTTTCCTGTGCATACAAAAAGACTTGATCAACCTACTGTGAGATCAATTACCCTTTAACAAAAAATAGAAACATAATTGTGCAAAGAATTAATCAAGAGAGAAATGAATAAGAACCAAGTCACTGAGTAATGGGAAACTGACTTAACCGACCAGAAGAGGAAAAAATGATGAAGGAATAGGGAAGAAAGAGAGGAGAGGAAGGGGTACAGACCTAGGTTACAACATTGGCTCCAACTGGGTATAGCTCATCCCTTTGAGGTGCTAAGAACTGTAGATCGGTTCCTTGAGATTAAATAATTTCTCTTACCTCCCATCACTTACCTTTGTTTATGTCTATCATCCCTTTGTATATGTTATTGTCCCTTAGTCATGCATTTTACTGAATTAAAAACTAAAACTACACCCTAGTTCCTTGTTGGGATATGGAGTCTTTATTCATCATAACTAACTAATCAAAATAAAAAATAAATGAAATCATCTATGGTACAAGAGGGACCTTCCCCCATCCTCAAACAAAATAGTGTTTTAGGAAGAACCCATTTATGGGGCCTCCAAAGATATTTGTATCATGTAGGTTGTGCAGGATAAATGTTTTGTTGTTCATAACTTCAAACACCTTAAAAGGGACAACCCAAAGGTTGTCAAATTTACAATGCTTGGACTTGTCATCCCTTCAGGGATCCGACCTCAAAACTAGGTCACCTTCCTGAAAAATATCCTTCTTGGTTTTCTTATCAAAGGCTGATTTGATATTTCTTTGGTATGATTATGTCCTCTGCTCTAGTGCTTCTCTTTTTTGTTGGGATTCTATAATCTGTAAGATTCTTCTTTGGATGTCATTGGGTTCCTTAATCTCCTCTTGCAATAATGTTAGGAATGGTATACCAAGCTGAGTGGGAAAAACAACGTTTATTCCATAAACAAGCTGTAATGGTGAGGTTCCCAAAGACTTATTAGTTTTGATTCTGTCAACTCACAAAGCATACTTAAGTTTGGAGTCCCATGATTTCGTGTTATCAATTAGAAATGTTTGGATAATCGTGATGAAAGTTTTATTTGATGACTCTACCAAACCATTCTCCCAAGGATAATAAGGTGTGGAATGTGTTAAGGAAATGTTATGACTTCCATAGACGTCAATCATGGATTTGGACTTGAACTCTTGGGCATTGTCTATTACAAGCTACTGGGGAAACCAAATCTGGCAAAAATATTGGTTTCCAAGAAGTTCATGATCACGTTTTCAGTGGCATTCCTTGTGGGCATAGCCTCAATCCATTTGGTGAAGTAGTCGGTGGTAGTGAGGATCCACTTATGTTTTCCACTAGAGGGTGGATTTATCTCTCCGATGAAGTCTAACCCCCATTATTGGAATGGACCACCAACAATGATAGGTTTTTGGGGCAGCGATAGTAACTTATGTTTCCCTGTAAACATCTATCATTCATTGTAGGCCCTGACAATAGCAAAAACATCATAGAAAATGGCGGGTCAATAGTATCCTTTCCTCAGGATATTGAGAGTTGTAACCTTCCAATTTTAGTGTCCTCCACATACTCCTCAGTGAATTTCATTTGTGAATTGTTTAGCCTCATTTTCATGAAGGCATTTTAATAGGATTCCAGTAGGATCTCTCCAATACAGGTTCTGGTTTAAGATACATAATTTAATCGCTTTCAATTTGAGAGACCTAGCCTTTGTCTTTTTTATGTCTGGTGGACACTCAAAATGTTGTAGAAAGTAGATGATGTTTTTATACTGAGGTGAAGAGGAGTAGTTTTCAAATACCTATAAGTTGTCTTGTCCAGGATGTATAATGGGTGTGTCTGATTGGGGGAAGATCTGATGCAATTATAACACCTTACAATTTGATTCTGATAGAAATTTGGCCAGTCCTTGCTCCTTGATCAGGTTCGTGGTTTTTATGTGCAGGTCATACTCCAAGAGTTTGAAAATCCATTTTCCTCTTTTTCTCTCCCTCTCTGGCTAGATCAGAATCTCTTTGAGACTACTGCTAGCAATAATGGTTGTTGTGCTAGACTGTAGCACTTTAAACCTCAAGGATTTGACTTCTTTGACCAGTGCATAAGCCTACTTTTATAATATATCATACTTCATCTCAACATCTCGGAGGTCTATGATGAAAAATACTATTGGCTGCTCATGCCCTTCTTCATTTTTCTACAACAGTACAACAACAATGGTTTCCTCTGAAGAAAAATAGAATATGAAGAAATATTTGGTGTACTCAGGGCTGGCCAATATAGGGGCCTCAAATAAAGCTCACATCATTGTTTGGAAACATGATTTTTCCTTCGAGGACCATTTTATAAAAACATATCTCTTAAACATGTTATTAATAGGCTTCATAATTTCAACAAAATTTGGCATGAAACATCTGAGGAAGTTTATCTTACCAATAAAATACTGGACAATTTTCTTATTTCTGGGGATCTCAATATGTTGAATGGAACAAACCCTCTGTGGATAAATTTTTATACCCCCTGGTGATATGATGTGGCCTAGGATCTTTCCTTCTGACATGGAAAAGTGATACCTCCTAGGATTCAAAGATATTCCATATCTCTTCCATTTCTTGAAACCCTGCTCCAAGTGCTACAAATGTTCATCATCAGACTTAGAGAAGATGGTGATGTGATCCAATTATATAACCGTAATTTTTTATTTTTCGCCCACAAAATCTATGCCCATAGCCCTATGAAAAGTGCCCCCTACATTCATCAGTCCAAAGGGCATCTTTTCATACATGAATGTTCCCCATGGGGTGTTTAATATTTTTTTTTCTTTATCCTCTTCAAACACTGCTATCTGGTTATAACCAGAGTATCCATTCAACAAGGAAAGTCTATGTGCACCTACCACCCTCTATAAAATATGATCCATCTTAGGGAGGGGATAATTTTCCTTCAGAGAACACTTGTTGAGATTTCTGAAGTCAAAACATAAGTGTATCTCACCACTTTTCTTCTTTACAGGTACTAAGTTGGCCACCCAGCTTGAGTACCTCAATGGTACAATAATCTTGGCATCCAACATTATTTTCATATCTTTCTCAATTATGGACCTTAAGATGGGATTAAATTGTCGAATCTTCTGTTTTAATGGCTTGGAGCCAACCTTTAGGGGAATCTTATGTTGGATGATGTCACTGTCCAACGTCTTCAAATATTCGTAGGAACATGCAAAAGTACCAACAATTTTTTTAATGAGACTGACATACTTGTATTTTTGTTCTACAACTAATGCTTTGGATATATTGATGATATTAGGATTCTCAGTGGTCCCAATATTGCAATATGTCACTTCTTCTTCTTGATTTTTAATGGCAACCCCTTTGTAAACATTATTATTGTCAAACAACCTCTCCAATGACACTAGTCCACTCAGAATGTGGTTAGTTTTCAGCTCCACAATATCATGACTAACCATTGTCTTTAGCAGATGGGATTCTTTCTGATCTTCCAATTCCTCATCTTCACGTCTTTGACTTTCTTGGTCAATTGAGATATTGGAGAATTCATCAATGGTGTCTAAAAATTTTTGCATCTCCCGATCATCAGTAAAGATCTGCCAGTGTTTCACGTTGTCTCGTATGGATTTTCTATGTCTTATATCCATCTGATATTTGATATTTGGGCCAATGGGATGCTTGAAAGTGTTGGTAGCTAAGGCCAAAGAGTCTTCCTTATGATTTTGTTCTCTCGGAATGAAAGAAATGTTAAATGCCAAAAAGAAATTATCAATCAAATTCCATACCTCGTTTATGTATTTCTTGAGCCTTTCTTGCTTAGCATGATAGATGTTCCTTACTTGATTGATGATTAACTCGGAATCACCAAAAACTGCTAAAAAATCAATGGCCATGTCTTTGGCATTCCTCAATCCCAATACCAGAGCTTCATATTCATCTATATTATTCATAGTTTCAAACTCCATCTTATAAGAGAGGGTTTTTACTCCTTCTGAAGGGAAAATGAGGAGAATACATGAACCATATCCTTCCCTTGATGAATAACCATCAAAATACATCTACCATACTTTGTTTGACAGACCTGTCAATGAATGACTCTGTGATGGCTAACTGTCATTTCAGGTTCATCATCGTTTAAGTGGAAGACAAATGAGCTAATATCATCCTAAAAAACATAAATTGGGTGATTTCTTGGGTTCTGATGGTCACTGATAATGTAGGTTAACATTACCTCTATGTATATCCTCCTATGTTCTCCTTCAAACACAGGAATGTTGGCATAAGTGAGGTCCATTTGTAATGATCATCCAACCTTCTTATCCCACGTTCTGGATAAAATCCTACCAAACTTTGGGGGAATGCCTGCTACAACAATGTCCATTACTACACACTTCATGGGTAATTTTTCTAGAGAAACCACCATATCCTTTATCAATCCCAAACATTTTACTTACTTAGAATCAAAGGAGTATAGTTCTTGGTAACACTTGGTAATCTCCATACCTAGTTATTCCATAACAAGTTTGGGCATGACATTTTGGGAGGCTCCTAAGTCCATAAGGAAGTTATACAGGATCTTGTCATGGAAATTCAAAGCTATATAGAAAGGATGGTGCAGATCCCCTATCTCTACCTCGATAGGGTCCACTGACCTCTCGGTCTAAGGATCGTTCTTCATCTCTTGATGAGCCAAAATGTATCTTTAGTTCTTTGCTAGAACCTTCAACAAACAAATCCATAGGTCCAAATGAGAAATCATCCTGCATGAACAACACCAAGCATGACCTTCCTCCACATGACCACAACCTTGTGACCACAGGCCTACACAACATGCACATCACATTTCACGATGTCGTGACTTTGCGTTCCAAGACACCTGACTCCTCCAAGTCCAGAAACCCGACTAGGGGCATAGCAAGCACTAGCCCTCTCACCTATGCACACGATGTGACCTTCCTCTAGGAACTGGGTCCCATCTCCCATATATTTTGAGACTTTGTGATTTGTGAAGTCTAAAGAATTCTCACCAAAGATCTTTCGATCCCCGAAATCCTGAAATTCTCCCATGCTGGATCAATGGCTCATGGCGCTCCAAAATCTGACTGCTGTGATCAAATCGTGATTTTGAAATTCATGAACTTTAACAACTCTTCCCTTTGACCTCCTCCAGTAGAAAATCAATGAAATTTTGATCTCTCTCCATGTGTCCTCCAATGATGGATGGCTAGGATCATTTCATCTCCCAGCTCCTCGAGTATTTACTCTTGTCTTCACCTCTGTTTTGCCGGCTCCCAATCCTTCGATGTGTTTCGATCTCTGCCACATGTTAACCTGGATCCAACAGTCCATAATGATTTTTCAAATTCTCCTTTTGAAAGTTTTCTCCTTTGCTCCTTGCAAATATCCTGATGTCTGATTCCACGAACACCCTGGATCTGCTGCCACCTATCACCTCTGACGATGGGCATTTTCGATCGTTTTAGAATTAATGTTGTGCACCTCCCTCTGGATCCAATGATTATTGATCCTTGCACCAGATCTGATGGCCAAGATGTGATCTATTGATTAATCTTGGTTATCATTGATGTCAACCCTTGAAGAAATCCCCATAGCACAAAGGTTTGGTAATGGACCCAATATTGTTTGATGTAAAGATGACTCGCTACTTTATTTTCATGGTTTATAATAAGTAGAAATGGATGAACTCCAAAGTGGTCCCCTTATGGTGAAATCCATTACGGGAAAATGCTTTGCAGGTTGAGTTATACTAGAAGTATGGTTAAAGAACTCATTCTTATTTTTGTAATAATGAGATGAACACCAATGAATGTTTCAATGAAACTATCCTATATGGATAGCTCTTATGATGCCATTTCTGTTGGTATGTGCAACATCACATAACTCCTCACGGTTAGAAAGTTATGGCCATGAGAAGTTGGAGAACCCAGGTTTGGGTAATGGACCCAAGTTTGTTTGATGGATAACGGTATGAGTTTTGATATTTTTTCACGTAATACTATTATATATGGATATTACATGCTATGTCATTTTTGGTGGTATGTGGAACGTCACATAACTCCTCACAGTTTGAGAGTTATGGCCTTACGAAGTTGGAGGACCCTCATATGTCATTTAGAAGCCCCAAAAGGTCAAAGTAGTCAAAGTGGTTAAAGAGATTTTAAAAAGTAAATAATAAAGTGAATTCATGAGTGTACTATAATTCAAAGTTCATACAAAATAAATTAACTCAATAATAAATTTAAGGGAGAAATTAGAAGTGGGTTAACCCTAAAATAAAGTAACTGGGCAAAGTTACCTAGAAGATGTTTTTAAGGAAGCTACATGGAGAGTATAAATAAGAGGCAAGGCTCTCTAATTTAATACACGCTTGAGAATATTGAATACCTATAGGTTTCTTAGGTAAACAAAGGATACCTAATCCTAATTTCTGAGGAAATTGAAGAAAAGAAGGCCATAATTCAAGGAAGGACAAATTCTTTTGATGATGCTTTCTAAGGTATGTTTTTTTTCAGGTCATCTCACCATTTTCGCAATAAATGTTTTTTCTAGAATGATTCAGACTATGAGCATGCTATTCCATTGTGGAAACATACCCAAGTATCTTTGGTAAAAAAATCATCTTGTGGGTCATTGTATTGTTGGAATTACACTTCGTGGAAAATAGGGTTTGTGGCTAGTCCTAAAACTAGTCAAAAACAAGTGTTACTGGTAACGACATCATAACTTCCTCATAACAGATCCAAATTCAATAATACAAAATTTTTTGTTTATATTACAGTCTTTAGTATTCATTTTAATAGTTTCATATCAGTTCAAAAAATATTCCATGCAGGGAACGCTCTACAAGGACACTCTCTAGAATAAGCTAGAATTCAGCAAGGTGTGCCATTTTTGCCATAACATGTTTTCTGAGAGGTTCCAAGTGTGAAACCTAGAGGAATTGCACAAAACACACTAAAGAACATTGTATATCTGTTTCATATCTTTATTCATTATAGGTACAAAGTTATTATTACTTCAAGTTAGGGTTGTTGACTAATCCAAAACTAGTCTTGTGAGTCTAAAGAAATGTTTGATGAAAATGCTAGTCTCTTGTTGTTAAAGTTAAGGAAGGTTTGAAAATATGTGATCATATACACTAGGTCTATTATAGAGTTACGAATCATATTTGGATGATGAAATTGATGAGGTCTTTTGGTTGAGGTACAATTTGGGTACATGGTTGAGACAAGTAGTTCATGAGTTGGCACATACATGAGGTGTATAGTTGATGATGTTGGTACATATTGATGAGTCATAGTTGATGAGTACTTGAAACATTATTGGTTCATACTTGGTACATTGTTGGTTTCACTTGTGTATGGTACATGTTGATTAGATATTGTTTGGTACAGGTTGGTGCATGGTTTATGCACTTGTTTCTGGTACAGGTTGATTATAGGTTGAGGTACAGGTTGATGCATGGTTCAAGTTTATTGGTACATCTTTACAGTAGTATATCTCATAGTGATAGTGTGATAGTGGTTCTATCATTCTACTTCTACTTCAGGGTGGTTGGACGGGGTGAGGATAGGTGGTTGTAGCCGGAGAACATAGGGGGTTGTAGCCTCCTTCTGGTTGTAGCCAGATAATTAGGGAGTTGGAGCTTCCCTCATGTTGTAGCCTGAGAAACTAGGGGGTTGGAGCCTCCTTCCAGTTGCAACTGCAAAACAAAGGAAGTTGGTACTTCCAATGAATTTAATTCTTCAAGACATATAAGATAAAGCATTCTGTGGTTTTCTCCGGATTTGGGTTTCCATGTAAAACACTAGTGTATTGTGTATGTGTGTTATTGTTCATTTATTATTGCTTATTATTGGATAATAAATCTACATTGATATAACACTTGGATTATTTGAAGAAAAAAAATTATAATTATGCTATTACTATTTGTTGAACAACTGAGAGGGTGGGGGTGAATCCACTGTTACCATGCTTAAACAATTATGCTCATTTTAAATTCATTACAGAAATATCAATGATGATCACAATAATGAAGATAAGTAAGAAATAGGACATTCAACATCATTCACACATATGAGATACACATAGACAGATATTTCCTGAGGAAACCCATAAAGTGTAAACACCTCTTCTTCTTTGTATGATAAGTAATCCATACATTCTATACATTATCATACATATGAGCTCCAACTCATTGTGAGGCTACAACCTCTATTTTGCAAGATGCAACTTGCTGAGAGTACCAACTCTTTGTTTTCTCTAGAACCAACTAGAAGGAAGCACCAACTCATTGGTTTCTCTAGCACCCACTAGAAGGAAGCACCAACTGCCTAGTTTCTCTAGAACCCACTAGAAGGAAGCAACAAATCCCTAAGTGTTCCAGCACCAACTGTATGGAATCACCAACTTCCAGTCACACAGGCACCAACCTGTATAACAAGGAACAATAATTCTCCCTTGCACCACCCTACCACCCTTGTTTCTCTGGCTGCAACCAGATGGAAACTACAAATCCCTGTGTTCAAGCACCCACTTGAACCTCTGAGGACAACAGTCGTCCCTAGCACCTCCCAACCACATTGAAATATAAATCTTTGCTACTGAAACTTATTATAGTGATATAACGTTCATCAATGGCTTACCAGCCTCATCATTGTTATGCTACACTGCTATGCTCTCCTGTATCAATGTCTCTCTGCCTGCATCTTCTTGTGCTTTCTAATATTCTTCTCTTCTCTACAAGTGCACCTTAGCCTTCTTTTACTATCTCATCTATCCATTTCTATTCTTTGCTTCTACTATGCTTTATGCTCTGCATCTTATTTTGATTCTCTAAATTACGCCTCTTCTATGTATTTCAACTCCTTCCCATAGCATGCCATTTCCCCATGTGTAATTCCTCTCTCTAGTAGCCCCCATCTCTTCTTTGTTCTACATTCTTATAGTCTCTCTGCACCTTGTACATCCATATGCGCAATGCTTATTCATGCTCTTCATGTTCAGTGCTCTGCCTGATCATCATTGCAACTCTTCAACTTCTCTGGCTGTTAAACCCATGTGTTCATCATCACTAGGTGTTATTCTGAGATTCCTTAGCTTGTCTAGTAGTCAAGACTCTTCATCTTATTGATCATAGTCGAGCTCATCCTCTCTGTTGTAGTTACAATCTTCAACGTTCTTACATATATCCATAGACTCTGTGAATAGTCTTCATGCCACTGGAAGATGCCTCAAGACTCTTCATATTCTCTAGCGATCACCCTGAAGTCTCTTCGATTTCTCTAACAGAAACCATCAGTTGTTTCTTACAGTTACACTATGAACCTCCAAGAAAACGCATCAGCAACTGAATCATAACTGATCGATTAACTGTGAAGAGCAACAGTAGCCCTTCGATCATATTCCTGATTAACCTACACCATTGGATTATAAATGATGGGTCTCATGTTTATTTCACCATTTCACAATTCAACATTTTATCATTTCAACATTCCTGTGGTGAGGCATCTTCACTCTCCAAGTCGCGATCTCTGAAATGGAGATTATCCTCATGCTACCTCCTCCCTTGAGCCTTCATTGATGTGACCATAGGTTATGACCAGGGGATAATTATGAACACGCATTTCACATTTCATGTTTTGGGGATTCTGTGATGAATCGTCTCAACTCTCCATGTTCCAAACTCTGAAATGGAGCTTGTGTTCTATAGATCTACACTCTAGCTCTCATCTATGTGACCATGAGATATGACCACTCTCCAATCAAACAAGCACTTTTCTCTCTAGATCAACAATCCACGATCCATGGTGATCGGACGACTATCCTCTACCCCGGGACTTCAGCCTTTCACAATTTTTCATTTCGACACTTCGGGACTCCTGTGATGAAGATTATTGACTCTTGACTCTTCCAACTCCTGGTATCTAAAACTCCGATTGTTCTGCCTATTTTTTGGATTTTCGGCGTTTCGCATTTCAGCATTTCGAGACTCCTGTGATGAAGAGTCTCGACTCTTGACTCCTCCAACTCTCAGTATCCGAAACTCCAGTTGATGTGCCTGTTTTGGGATTTTCGATGTTTCACATTTCAACACTTCAGGACTCCTGTGATGAAGAGTCTCGACTCTTGAATTCTCCAACTCACGGTATCTAAAACTCCAGTTGATGTGTCTGTTTTGGGATTTTTGACATTTCACATTTCAACACTTTGGGACTCTTATGATGAAGAGTCTTGAATCTTGACTCCTCCAACTCCTGGTATCCAAAACTCCAGTTGATGTGTCTATTTTTAGATTTCAGTGTTTTTCATTTCGACACTTTGGGGCTCATGTGATGAAGAGTCTCGACTCTTGACTCCTCCAACTCTCGGTATCTGAAACTCCGAAAGGGAGTCTTTGTTTCTGATACCCGAAATGGAATTTAGCTTTTGATTTTGCCATGCGATCATCGTTGCGCTATTGGTCATGATCTTTGCCATCAATGACAAACACGCATACTCTCCACTCTGCGTGCACCTCTGCACTATCTCTTCTGGTCTTCACGAGCTTTCTCTGCTGCGCCTTCCCAAAATGCTTCTGGTGCGCGCATGACACATTATACATGTACTCAAGCCATCATGACTATTGTACTTGCCATCAATGACAAGCATACGCTGCCTGTAAAACATGCCAACATTGATTCATGCCCCCTCTTAGTAATCCAACAATTGGTATCATAGCAGGTTACTTTACAAATAAGTTTAACCACTGAAAGGTAGATCATGGAGAGTACCAACTCATATAAAAATGGAGTACCATACTTTGACGGACAAAAGTATGATTTTTGGAGCATAAGGATGAAGACATATATACAAGCACAGGGGTTAGAAATTTGGCAATCAATTGTAGATGGATACATAGTACCAGCAGTTCCACCAACAAATGACAAAGCAATGAAACTTGGTTAGAATAATTCCAAAGATACAAATGCACTTTTGAATGGTCTTAGTGAAACAGTATTCACCAAAGTTGCACATTGTAAATCCACCAAAGAGATTTCGAACAAGCTTCGAAATATTTATGAAGGAGATACAAAAGTCAAAGAAGCAAAAATTCAAACTTACAAAGGTTAGTTCGAACAACTAAAAATGAAGGAAGATGTGAATATTGTAGCATACTTCTTAAAAATTGACAAAACAATGAATGCAATCATAGTATTGGGAGAATAAATTGAACAATCTTTAATTTTTCAAAAGGTACTAAGATCTCTTCCTATGAGATTTAACCCTAAGATATCAACAATAGAAGAAATATCAGATTTGAACTCAATAAGCATGGACGAACTGCATGGAATCTTCACAGAAGATGAAATGAGTACTGAACAGGAAAATCTAGATGTAAAAGAAGCAGCTTTCAAATCATCTAAAAGATCAAAGAAAAAGAAAAATGAAGAAAAATAATATAGCAGCAACAGTGACATCTCGGGAGATGATGAAGAAGTGGCCAACTTTGTCAAAAGACTGAACAAGGGAACCAATGGTAGGTATAGAGGTATTGGTATTGGTCATTTTGCTAACAAATTTCCTCATAATAAAAAGAGAAATGATGAAGGTTACTCAAAATGCAAACACACATATAAAGGCAAAAGAACTACAAAGAAATATTTCAAGAAAAGCTTATGCATCAAAGAAGACATCTCATCATCAGATGAAGATGAAATCAGTGACAATGAGACAGGAAGAGTTCTATTTATGGCATTAAAAGATTCTCAAAAAGAAGACTTCGAAGAATAATATTGAGAAGCCTAAGAAGGATATGAAGAAGTCGAAGACAAAATTGAAGAAGAAGAAGTTGAATATCGAGAAGAATTAATGTGTACCATAGAATTTATCAGAAGAGAAAACAAGAAAACAAGAAACTACAAGCATAACTAGACAAGAAAAATGACACTCGAGAACTAGAACAAATGATCACAAGATTGAAGGTTCAAATAGAAAAAGATAAAAGAATTGAAAAATCACTCAAAGAACAACTAGAAGAAAAGGACAAGATCATTGGAAACTTGGAAGTATATATTCTCACACTAAGAAAGGATATTCAAAAGAAAAATATGTAGAATAGCTCAAACGTTTTGGATGACATTATCAACAGTCAAAAATATCATCTTGACAAATCTCGACTTGGATACAATCAAAGGGAAAAGGGATCAAGCTCCAAAACAACAGAGAAATAAACAAATCCAAAAATCTATGCAGAAACAATCAAAGGGGATAGGAAGATGTACAAGGAAGATTACAGGGACACTCCCGAGAAGATTCAGATTTCAGAATCAACAACAGAAAGATAGGCCTCAAGAAAAAGAAGGATTCATAAGAGAACCTTCTTTCATAAGATCTTCAACTCCCAGGTATCAAACTATATTTTTTGGTTTATGTTATGCATGTAATAATTTTGGACTTAAAGGTGTGAATTGCAGAGCTAAAAACAGGAACAATAATAACTTTGAGAGTCATACACAAAGGGGTTACTCAATAATACCTAGTGAAACACAAATAATAAGTTACAACATGTTTGAATCTTTGAGCACTTAAGAGAAATGTTGCAAATGTAAAAAATTTGGACATGTGGCCAAAAATTGCGGAATGACAGTCCCCCCTAAAGAACCTCAATAGAATAACAACAGTCACAGACAAGAACCTCAGAAAACAACATGGATAAGAAAGGAAGATTAGCATAGGAATGAAGAATGCACAGTTGATCTACAAGCTAAGCAGAAGAAACATGGTTGGTATGTTGATAGTGGGTGTTCAAAACACATGACAGGTGATAGAGACAAATTTCTTACATTGTGAAAGGAAAGAAATGGATCAGTCTCCTTCAGAAATGACAATTCAGCCAAATTCATTGGAGAAGGCATAGTCTAAATTGGGAACAAGAATAAAAGGGCACAAAATGTTCTACTGGTAGAAGATATGAAACATAATATTCTAAGTGTGAGTCAAAATGTGTGACCAAGGTCATAAATTTACTTTCGATTCACAAATGTGTAAGATAAGAAGAGAAGGTTCAGGAAAATTGGTCGGTACAACTGCAAGAAATTCAAACAACATATAAGTGTTAAGTAAAATTGGAAATGAAAAGTGTTGTCTAGGAAAGGAAGATGAAAGTTGGGTATGGAACATAAGAATGGGTCACATGCATTTTGGTAACCTAGTAAAAGTCAGCAAAAGATAAGCAGTTAGAGAAATGCTCCTCATGAAACCAACCAACACTTTATGCAAGCATTGTCAACGAGGAAAGCAAACAAAGACCAGGTTCAGATCAAAGGAATATTCAACAACAAGACCACTGGAAATCACGCATACTGATCTAGTTGGACCAACTACAACAAAGGGTTTAAAAGGTGAGAGATACTTTATGTTATTAGTTGATGATTATACAAGAATGACTGCAGCTTGATTCCTCAAGAACAAGTCAGAATATTTTGAAAAATTCAAGATCTACAAGGAAATGGTTGAAAATGAGATGGATTCAAGAATGAAATGCTTGAGATCAGATAATGGAGGAGAGTTCACTTCAAAGGGATTTATGGACTACTGCAACAATCATGGAATAAAAAGGCAATTCTTCATTGCTAGGACACCTCAACATAATGGAGTTGTTGAAAGAAAGAACAGGATAGTACAGGAAATGGCTCGAACAATGATGGTGGATTTTAAATTGTCAAATATATTTTGGACACGAGCAGTGCATACAACAGTTCAAATTCAAAACAAATTAATTCTCATAAACAACACTGATACAATTCCCTACGAGCTATGGAAAGGAAGACCAACAAATGTGAAGCACTTCAGAGTTTTTGGAAGAAAATGCTACATCAAAAGAGAAGATGTCAGAATGAGAAATTTTGACTCTTGTGTGGATAAATGAGTACTTTTTGGGTACTCAATTACAAGGAAAGCATACAAGTGTTACAATCTAAGATTGAACAAAGTTGTGTAAAGCATCAACATAACAATTGATGAAACAAGCAGACCAGAATCAAAGGAAGAAGAAAAAAAATCAATGGAACAACTTTTTGAAGAAGAGGAAGTAGAAGAGGAAGATGAAGAGAATCCGGAATAAACAAAAGAGCAATTTTAACAAGTATCTCCTAATACACCTAGCAAACAAGTACAGAAGAATCATATTTTAGATCATATTATTGGAAACAAAGATGTAGGAGTTGAGAGTAGAAGAAAAAATTGTTCACACGAACAAACACACCTAACACTCTTATCTACAATTGAACCAAATTGTTTTGAATAATCCAACAAGGATGAATTTTGGAATAAGGTCATGAATGAATAATTGGATCAAATAGAGAGAAATGACACTTGGGAATTGGTTCCAAGACTAAAGAATAAGAATGTGATCGACACAAAATGGGTTTTTCAGGAATAAATTAAATGAAGATGAACAAGTTATAAGGAACAAAGCTAGATTGGTATGTAAAGGATATGCACATATTGAAGGAATGGACTTTGAAGAGACATTCTCCCCAGTTTCTAGAATGGAAGCAATCTGGTTGCTTTTAGCCTATGCATGCTCCAAAAATGTTAAAGTATATTAGATGGACCTAAAATCATCTTTTATGAATGGGGAACTTGAACAAGAAGTCTATACTGAACAACCAAAAGGATTTCAGTTGTCAGAGAACACAAATTATGTGTGTAAATTAAAGAAGGCCTTGTATGGTCTAAAACAGGCTCCTAGAGCATGGTACTCTAGACTTGATAAATATATGCAGCAGGTAGGGTTCAGAAAAGGAAGTGTAGACAACAAACTCTACATCAAGGTAAGTGAATGTAATATTTTATTAATTGAAATTTATGTTGATGATATTAGTTTTGGTAGTGATGATGACAGGTTAAGCCAACAATTTGCAAAAGATATGCAGAATGAATTTGAAATCTCATTACTTGGAGAACTATCCTTCTTTTTGGGACTTCATTTATGTCAAAGAAACCAAGGAATATTTATTTCTCAAACCAATTATATCATAGAAATGCTAAAGAGGATCGGAATGGAAGATTTCAAACCAATTATCACTCCCATGCAAACCAGTTGCAAGTTGAGCAAAATGATGATTTGAAGTTTAGAGATCAGAGGAAATATAGGTCAATCATTGAAATCCTACTATATGTGACAATATACAAACTATATGTAATGCAGGTAGTTGGACAGGTGGCATGATTTCAAGAAGAATCAAAGGAGTCACATGTGTTAGCAGTGAATAGGATTTTCAGATATCTCAAAGGAATAAAAGAGTTTGGATTATGGTATCCAAAGGGGAAGGATCCATCACTTATTGCCTACATAGATGCAAATTGGGTAGGTTGTATTAATGACCGACGAAGCACCAGTGGAGCAACGGTCTACTTGGGTGAGTGTTTAGTATCATGGCTAAGCAATAAATAATCATCAATATCTTTATCTACAACCAAGGCAGAGTATATTGCAACAGCATGATATTGTGCACATGTTCTTTGGATTAAACAAACTATAACAAATATACAGGTTGAGTATGATGATCCCATTCCAATCTATTGTGATAATACAAGCACCATCAGTATCTTGAAGAACCCGGTGATGCACTCCAAGACGAAGCACATTCCAATGAAGTATCACTTTCTATGGGAGAAGGTTGCAGAAAAGAACATTAGAGTTGAGTATGTGAGAACAAAAGAACAAGTGACAAACATTTTCACAAAACCACTTCCACGGGAATCCTCTAAATATCTTCACCAGAGACTTGGAGTTATTTCTACTCCAAAATGAATTATTTTTGAATGCTTATCTTATATGTCTTATATTTACACGAGGAAACACCATAAGAGGACATTTCAGTCAGAGGGAGCAACCATGGAAGGAAAGATACCTTTGCCATTGATGACAAAGGGGGAGAGATTTATCAGATGAAAAGGACAGAGGTAGAGGATAGAGGCATGGTTCTAGGGGGACCATGAGTGATATGATTTTAGTATTTCATCAGAGTGTTTCCATCAATGCCAAAGGGGGATATTGTTGATTAAGGTTGGTTGTCATTGATGACAACCCATGAAGAAATCCCCGTAGCGCAAAGTTTGGGTAATGGACCCAATATTGTTTGATGTAAAGATGGATCGTTATTGTCTTTTCATGTTTTATAATAAGTAGAAATGGATGAACTCCAAAGTGGTCCCCTTATGGTGAAATACCTCACGGGAAGATGCTTTACAGATTGAGTTATCCTAGAAGTATGGTTAGAGAACCCATGCTTATTTGTGGAAGATTGAGATGAACTCCAGTGAATTTTTCAGTGCAAATATACTAGATGGATATTTCTTGTCATGGCATTTTTGGTGGTATGTGTAACATCACATAACTCCTCGCGGTTAGAGAGTTATGGCCATGAGAAGTTGGAGAAGTCAGGTTTGGGTAATGGAGGCAAGTTTGTTTGATGGATAATGGTATGCGTTTTGATATATTTTTAGGTAATACTATTCTATATGGATAGTACATGTCATTCCATTTCTGGTGGTATGTGGAATGTCACATAACTCCTCATGGTTTGAGAGTTATGGCCTTACAAAGTTCAAGGACCCTCATATGTCATGTAGAAGCCCCAAAAGGTCAAAGTAGTCAAAGTGTTTTAAGATATTTTAAAAGGTAAATAATAAAGTGAAGTGATGAGTGTACTATAATTCAAAGTGAATAAAAAATAAATTAATTCAATAATAAATTTAATGGAGAAATTAGAAGTGGGCTAACCCTAAAATAAGGAAAATGGGCAAAGTGACCTAGACGATGTTTTAAAGGAAGCTACTTGGAGAGTATAAATAAGAGGCAATGCTCTCTCATTTAAGAAACACTTGAGAATACTAAATACCTATAGTTTTTTGATATAACCAAAGGATATGTAAGCCAAATTTCTGAGGAATGTGAAGAAAATAATGCCGGAATTCAAGGAAGGACAAATTATTTTGATGATGCTTTCTAAGGTATGTTTGTTTTCAGGTCATCTCACAATTTTCACAATAATTTGTTTTCTAGAATGACTCATAACGTGCAATTTCTATTCCATTGAGGAAAGATATCCAAGTATTCGTGGTAAAAAATTCATCTTGTGGGTCATTGCATTTTTGGAGTTACACTCCGTGGAAAATACGGTTTGTGGCTAGTCCTGAAACTAGTCAAAAATAGGTGTTTCGGGTAAAAATGTCATAACTTCTTCATAAACGATCCAAATTGAGTAAGACCAAATGTCTTGGTTATATTATATTCTTTAGTATGCTATGTAAAATTTTCATATCAATTCAACAAATATTCTGTGTGGGGAATGCTCTACAAGTTCACTCTCTAGAATAAGCTATAATTCAGCAAAGTGTGCCATTTTTGCCATAACACATTTTCTGAGAGGTTCCAAGTAGTGACACCTGAAGGAATTTCATAAAACGCACTGATGAACATTGTGTATCAGTTTCAAATCTTTATTCATTACAGTTACAAAGTTGTGATTACTTCAAGTTAGGGTTGTTGACTAATCCAAAACTAGTCTTGTGAGACTACAGAAACGTTTGATGAAAATGCTAGTTTATTGTTGTTAAAGTTAAGGAAGGTTTGCAGGTATGTGAGCATTTACACCAGGTCTATTACAAAGTTACAAATCATATTTGGATGATGAAACTGATGAGGGATTTTGGTTGAGGTACAAGTTGGGTACATGGTTGAGACAAGTAGTTGTTGAGTAGTCACATACATGAGGTGTATATTTGATGATGTTGGTACATATTGATGATTCATAGTTGATGAGTACTTGAAACATGATTGGTAAATACTTGGTATATGGTTTGTTGCACTTTTTTATGGTACAGGTTGATTACAGATTGTTTGGTACAAGTTGGTGCATGGTTGATTCACTTGTTTATTATACAAGTTGATTACAGGTTGAGGTATAGGTTGATGCATGGTTGATGCATGGTTCAGGTTTATTGGTGCATGCTTACAACGGTATATCTCATAGTGATAGTGTGAAAGTAGTTCCATCATTCGAATTTACTTCAGGAAGGTTGGACAGGTCAAAGACAGGTGGTTGTATCCATCTTCTAGATGTAGCCATAGAACATAGGGGGTTGTAGCCTCCTTCTAGTTTTAGCTAGAGAAATGGGGAGTTAGAGATTCCCTCAGGTTGTAGCTTGAGAAACTAGGTGGTTAGAGCCTCCTTCTAGTTGCAACTTGAAAACAAAGGAATTTGGTGCTTCCAACGAATATAATTCTTCAAGACATATACGATAAATCGTTTCGTGGTTTTCTCTCGATTTGGGTTTCCACGTAAAACACTAGTGTACTGTGTATGTGTGTGATTACTCATTTCTTATTGCTCAATATTGGATAATAATTCTACATTGATTTAACACTTGGATTGTTTGGAGAAAAAATATTATAATTACGGTATTACTATTTCACCTGCCCTCTCAGTAATCCATCATGATCTTCCCTTCTACGCACTCTTCAATGTCTGGAACCTGATTAGATGGTCAAGATCCTCCCATGATCTATGGTTGTGATCGAATCATGATTTCTCATGTCATGACTTTGGAAAGTAAGGACCTTTTTCCTCTCAACTCTTGATATTTGATCCTACGAAATGAACTAACGGTTCAGATCTCTTTTGGATCGACAACTTCTATTCCTCCCAGGCTTTGAGAGTTAAATAACTCTCACCTTTATCCTCCTCATAGCTTTTCGTGATCCAATGACTGTCGGCTATTCGATGCTTCCTCCTCAAAGATTCTCTACCATCTGTTCAACTCCTTAACAAGTCTCGGCCAAATCCTTTGGTGCTAACTCTCCTGAGCTTTGTCACCTTTCTTCCTAGACATGGAATATTTTGATGCTTCAAAGGCCTCGATATTTACTTCGTCTATGAGACCTGACGAATTTGGGTCTCGTCTATTTTCTGTAAATGCTATCTCTTCTAAGTTTTTCTTTCTCTAAAACCTCAAAGGGTTTCTAAAATCTCTACGACTCCTTGTAGGGTCCTTGTGCACTATTTCTCTATCCTTCATGATCTTTGTCTAAGGCTTTGACCTCGACATGTCTCGGCCTGTTCTTCCTTTCTATCATAATTCTGTGTGCAAAAGGAACTATTCCTCCTGAGCTCTAACTACTTGGACCTCAAAGGTCTCTGTCTCTTCTGTCTCTCGAAGAGATGCAAGTGCCCTCTTGGCAACTTATGCTCAACCACTCCTTGTTGATCCTATAGAGTGTTCACTAACTCTATAAGTTTCTTTCTCCTGGACACTTCTCTTTTCTCCAAACTCGAAATAGAATTCTCCTTGTGCACCCCTTGCACTCACTCAATGCCTTTATGGAATATCTTTACAGAATCCTAAAAAATTATGTCTTCTCTCGTTCTCTCTGTGACCTCCTCCTCACAGTCCTACCTCCAAGGTATTCAAGAACCTTAAGGATTCTCCTTGAGTCTATGATTCCTCTAGTTCAACCTCTTGGCATGGCTTTTCCTGAATTATACATAACTCATATGTGCACTCTTTGCACTAGCTTATAGAGTCCTCAATACTCTTTCATGCAACCCCTTTCATGAAGCCACAAAGAACCCAGACTCGAAATCAGAAAACCCACAGACAACAAATTTTCTCTATCCCTACAGATGGAACCTAACATACATCTACAACATATACATGTAAAATAATAAAAGACATTCATTCATAAACACACACAATCATATCCAGAAAAAACTACTATCTTTGTATTAATCTCAGAATGTCTATACAAAGGTTACAAAAGCTTGGACTGCAATAGAGTCTCAACTCTCTCTCTCTTCCTATCTCATCTAATCTATTCTAACTAACTGAAATCAGATACAAAGATATTTTTATAAAGAAGGTCTTCGCGAGCTCTTCTCTCCAAGCTACCTACTCTCATTAATTTACACTGAATTACATTCAATGGATGTCTAGTCCGAATTAGATCTAGATATGCACCCTATCAACCATTAAAGGATACCTCACCTACTACATGCACAAGGGAATCTATGTGGCTCTTCTGCCTTGCAACAGTTATTACATTTTCAAATTTGAAAATGAGAGGGTTGGCACCTCTCTCTTCCTTTGAATGCGCATTGAATGTGTTGGCTATCTGGCGCGTTGCTGACGTGAAGTGATGCTCCTGCATCAAAGGAGGAGAAGCATCAAAGAAATATTCAATGTGTGGGCCCACGGTAATGGCTAGGTTTTCATCCTGCAAACTAATGACATTGGAAGATATACTAGAAGGAGTTTGCTGCAGAATTTTTATAATGGATTTTTTGAAAGGTTCATTTTTCAACAATTCTGTCAGAGGTAGAGGGATCTTGATCTTGCTCATCTCATGTTATCGTCTGAAAGAGGTTGATGTCTTATCAAACTCCTTTATTTCAGGGATTACAGGTTTTAATAGAGGAAGTTGTTGAGCTCTATATGAAATTCCTTTATTTGGACTCGGCTTGGTGGGAACTTTAGCTTGTTTTTTTTTATCAAAGGTAGTAGCCTTGGAAGCTCATGCTCTCATCCTCAAATCATATTTATTCTTGGGTTGGATTTGAATAACTCCCTCCTCCCCTATCAGATCATCAAACGGATTTGAAAATTGTTCTACCTCATATTCTTGTTGTGTTAAATGGTTGGTATAATAATTTGTTTCATTGAAAAGAACAACGATATCATCCACAACATCACTGTCTGCATCCATATCCTTAATCTTATTGTTTTGGAAAGGAGTTACTACCCTTTGATCATCAATATTTCATCTTTCTCTCTGCATTATGGGGGGGCTATAATTAGGCCTCCTGAACTAATTCTGATATCTATTCCCACCCCCTTGAATATTTATGTTTGGATGTTTGGATTCGCATGGATACAAATGGATGCATGAGGGTGGCTCTCGGTGAATTTTTGGGGTCATTATTCCTTTTTTTATTCTTCTTCCCCTACTTCATTCTTTCCATGGTTCTCTCTTCCCCTGGTTTATTTTGTTCCCTTGTTCTTCTTTCCTGTTCACACACTATTTCTAATCGATGTAGTCTTGGTCTAAGCATCGAAATGAATGGAAGGAAGAGGAGATCCATTGACTAATGGATGTAATAATTATTGATAATTCCAAGACGGAATGGATTCCTGTGTGCATGAGCTTGATGGAAGTTCAGATATAAATATCCATAGCTACGATTCTCTGGGAATCCCAGTAGGGACATTCTTAATGAGAAGCATTGGAGCCTTGGAATGGAGATGGACATCCCAATGGACTGCATGGCAGAGAAGGGGGTTCATTCTATTGAGGTTATTAAGGATGGGTAGAAGAGAGTTACTATACTTTGGATTTTTGTGAGTGTTTAAATGTCTGTGATAGCTTGAGTGTTGAGAGGCATATTAGTTATGAGACTGATGTCATTTCATATAGAACTATCCATAGTTGAGAACCCTTGGAGTTTCAGTAAGGAGAGTTCTCGAATAGTAGAACTCAAACCATGTAGAGAAATGGGATAGCCTAATGGACTGCATGGTTGAGAAGGGTATTTTTTTCTGTGGGTGGTGCAATATGAGGGGGAAAGAGAGCTAAAAATTTTGGTTTTGTTGTGAGGTTGTGAAACTTGAGAGCTAGTTAGCCAACTGTTGTTTGTTTATACTTTGCCTAGCACCCATCCTTTTGAATTCATAGCCCTGGATGGGGGGTGACCTATTTTTTAGAGTAAAATAACATGAGTGTATATGGTTGGGAGGAATGTCCTTGGTCTATAGGGAGTTGGTGAATTTTCCTTGAAATATTAGTGCTCTATATGTTTTCTATCTAATTTTATTCCATTGTGTATTTAATTATCTCTGAGATATGTTTTTTGATGTGCATGTATGTTGGTTATTTATTGTGCATGACATGTTGTTTATCCCTTTTGTGTTGTAGCATGGACCTTGATTAATGGATGCGATTTTAGTTCCTCTAACATTGTTTAATAGTCCTTTGATTTCGAGATAAGATCAAAGAAATAAGTCTTGGGACTACAACGTTCCCCGCCTATTGGTGGATGGGTGTGTTGCATCCTCTTTAAGTGGTGTAGCTTGAGCTTGCATGTGGATGGGTACGTTACAGATTGGTATCATAGATATAGGTTGATACATTGGGTCTGAATGGGCTAGATAATTTAGGAAATATATCGTGGTTGAGATTGAGTTAGGACCTTGAATTCGTGAAGCTCAGGAGGAATGGCATTGTAGAGTCCACACAGAAGATAGAACATCAGAGATCCTTTGTAAGGGATTGAGCGATCGTGATCATCCCTTTCAAATTTGAGAGTGATCACCACTATGGGATCAAGTTTAGATTTGGACTGTTGGATTTGTTCGGGAGAAGATAGATACTTCAAAGCCATCGGATCTAGGGAAGGTACATGTTTGTTAAGCACCGAAGTCCTTCATACTTTTATTCTTCAAAAAATGTTAAGTATTTGATGAAAATGAGGTAAAATCATTGAATCTATGAAGTCACGTAGTGAATCTACATCGTAGATCACTCGAAGGAGTACTTGACCATTAGATTTTTCCAAGGACAGATTTAGTTCATTGGATTAGGCTCAGATCAAGAGGTGAGGCACAATGGAAAAGATCAGTTCCCAACCGTCATATATGTCCATGGGGGAGCATGATCTATAGATCTCACAGAAGTTCGTAGGTTCAAAACTCTAGGAGAAGCGAGTCCTTAAGCTTCCAGGAAGAAAATATCTCGAAGTCCAAAATCATGACCATCCATTATCGGGGACACGTGCTCATAGATTAGTGATTGTTCAGAAGTTTTCCATTGAGAGGAATTGTTGGATGGAGTTGAAAAAATCCTTCGAAGCCCGAAGCCCTGAAGTGTCGGAGTCCCAAAACTCCAAAGAATAATAGTTCGGAAGTTCATCGGTTCAGGATATTTGTAGTGTTATGTGGTGAATTCCCTTGAAGCCTAAAGTCCCAAATCTCTGGAGAGAGACACACCGAGATTCTTCTAGTTTTGCATTCAAGATTTTTGACGTGTATGGTAGAAGAAACTTTCAAATCCTGACATAACCAAAGTCATGGAGCATCGGAGTGACGTGACATGCTGACGTCACCGAGGGTGACATGGACCCACTTCATGCATGCCATGTATCATCCTATTTTATGAAATTCATAGACCCTTTGTGGCAGTTATAACTTGACATGTGTAACCTGTAGGATGGTCCATGTGTCATCTCCGTATTTTTCTCCACATATCACCACCCCCCTAATGCATAGTTGTTGTTGAGAGTCTAGAAGTTTAGAGGCTCATCATTTATGGATAAGGGAGTATGTTGTTCTGAGAACCTCCAAAGTTTGAAGTTACAAAGAACCGGAGTAAGAATACTTCGAAGAATCTCTTTGGGAGTTTGCCAGTTTGGCATTCAGAGTGAATGTTGTTCAATATAAGCAAAACCTCCAAAGCCCAAAGTTCTAAAATTTCAATGTGTGTAAGGATTGTCTATCTCAATGTTTGATTAAGTCATGACTATTGATCGCATTGAAGCCTTCATATGGGATGGGACCATCCATTCGATGAGAGATCAAATCTCGACCATTCGATCTGCTAGTAGATTCATTAGAAGGGATTCAACGAAGCTTAACTGTGGGAGAACTCAAATATTAAAGAGGGAGAATATATGAAGGCAGAATTTCAGAGGACTTAGTCCCCGTGCCAATCTCATGATAAGTTAAAGGGGTTTTTAAGAGTTTGTAAGGGCTTAGAAGTGAATAATCCCTCAGACATTATGTTCGAACGAGGTTTTGTGTAGAGAATAAAGAGAAAATTGTTAGAGGAAGGTGCTAAAGAATTGATAATCCCATAGTTTTGAGTCGTGGTCACATGAAAATTGGATTGAAGGAAGTGCTTGTGCAAAATTCAGATTTTGTACCAGTTTAAAGGGGGTTTTGTAATTTTTCGACAAAATACTATTGCAAAACAAGAGAAAAAGGATTGAAAATGTTTTTTTTTTCATGAAGATATAACTTTCAACACAGATATCAAATTGGGGGAAATATTAAAATCATTGGGAAGATAAGATGGAGTAGAATGACCTGGAATCATTATATTTTGAATAATTGTTATAATTGATATAATTTTCTTCATGAATTAGACAAAAAAGGCACTTGTAAATTTAATTGACAATTTTTGTATGATATGTATAATTCTAACTGAATTATTTCTTGCACATTTTGGTAGTATTAGAGGTATAATCAGATCAATTCTAGTATAGGATCAGATGTTGGGGTCATGGAAGCAAGACAAATATTACAGAAGTTGGATGAGGTACAACAAAAGAAAGAATCCTCAGATAGGATATGAGGCTAGCAGGTTGAAAGTGTCATGGAAGGGCATAAAAGGAAAAACTAAGGTTCCATAGCCTTGAAGGTAGAAATATGTAGAAAATTGAAAAGGTTAAGTGTGAAATAAATCCACTTATGATATCAAAGTTCACAGTGGAAGCAAGAGGAAAATGCAGAGAAATTGGAATTCTCTTTCACTTGAAAACTGTCATGGAGTGAAATGGACATCTATTAGGGAATGGTATTAAGTGTGAAAGGTGTGGTTTCAAAAGGAAATGTTCATGAAGTAATCTAATGAAGAACTTGGAGTAACATAAATTGATTTAAGAAGGTTGTATTATAATGATGAAATGTTTTGAGCTACTTCATTATAAGGTGATATAATGTCTCATAAAGGTAAAGTTGGGCATGAATACCCAAGGGGATCTATTGCAATTTCAATACGTTGGCTGGATTGTAGAATGGATAAGTGAAACTTGAATGAAAAGTGTTCATACCAGGGAAGAATAGTGTAGATGAGCGGAATCAGAACATGCAAGGCAAGAAGGATCTGAAGGATTTCAAGGAAAACTAGCTACAACATAAATAAACAAATAAATAAGTGAATTGAAATGGAAATGCACTAGAGTGAGGAATACAATGAAGTTAAAATGCATATGCATTAGTAGGCATATTGAAAATGAATGCTTGGTGTATATGGATGTGTAATTTTGCATATGCACATTCTTGGATATGCATATAACATGCTTGTGAACCTAGAATAGTCTATTATTATGAAATAGTGATTGAGTATGACTAATGATGGATTATGTATTAAGGAAAAATGATACAGTAGGGTTAAGGATGTGGATGTTGTTGTTTCTTATGATTTCCATATAGGTAGAGACCCATGAGGGTGGTAGGAATACTGATCAAAATGATGGAGATGGAAGTTTGTGAGCTTCTACAAATATTAGTTGGTCAGATAGCAACAAGTAGGTTGATAACAAATAGGTAGGTGTGCATTTAGTTTCTGTTCATGTATATATGTTCAAAGGGATTGAGGTAACAATTCCCTCAACTAATTTTCAATATTTAAACTGATATGTAGTTTTCGACGGCCTAGAGTATGTAAGTGTTGTTGATGCTAGAATTCATTTAGATAAAATATCGGTTGCATATTATGTTATGATTGCTTATGCGATCATAACCGGGTTAATTCAAGAGGCATACTCCTTCTATAAAGATGAATACCCATAGAGGTAGTAATGTGTGAGACTTTAATATGGTTGGATATGGAAGGGCTATAGTGCTATGCGAGTGCCCAATGGTATCTACTGTATATCTAATATTTGGACTGCAAACTATTTGCAAACACTAAAGATCACTTGAGGATTATATTCTTGGTGTTGTGTTTTGGTGGAAAAGGAAGGTATCCAAATAGTTAGGAAAGCAATAGGAAGTGTGTGGATGATGGGTTGAGTCATTGCCTAGACCTTCCAAATCATTGTGCTAGGATGCATGACATAGTCATGTGGTATTATGTAGCCAATGCATGGATGTGTTGTGTAGAGGTGGAAATGGGTATTGGCACTTTCATTGTTATTTTATCTAGTAATTAATTGTTACTTTATGAAAATCCTGTGGTGTTGAAAATGCATAACGATGGATAGATGTATTATATTTAATATCAATACTAGTTGAAGGTGACTGAATTGTTGTTGATACAATTCCAATGTCATTTTTTGGATCTATTAAAAATGTTACAAGTGATATTATAGGAATTATTGAATTCAATGGGGTGTGATAGCAAAGAAATTTACAATAGCAAATTTGGTCATTTCACAACACCGGTGAATTAGGAGATTTTGTAGCACATCTTGAAGTGCATTTTCACTCATTACCATTATTCCATTTATGAATATGGTGTCAGTATATCTCATTGTTTTCATCATGCATGTTTTAAAAGGAAATATTTGATATTTGGTCATTAAAGTTGTCTAACTATTTTATCAAAGATTTGAATTCTACTCCTAGTTTAGACAGGCACTGCAGAATCTGTTGCAGATTGGCTGGCAGAGGGAAATTGGAGATGATGATGATCGTTTTTTTATCGTGATTATTTTTTGAAAACTTGAATTGTGAAGGAAATATTCCAATTGCACCTATTGGAGGTATATACAATCTCATAATCCATCAACTAAGAATTTTTGTGTTTTTGAAGAGTTGTTGCATGACATAGAAAAACATAGATATTTCATAGTGCCTGGCGCTATAGAATCATCTACATAGATTCGTATGTAATTGCGCTACCAAGGGCACTACGAAATCACGTAGCTAGACATAGAAAAGGCGCTATGAAATCTGCAGAGCAGATTTATAGGAGGATGCTACAAAATTTCCAGTAGCGATTACTGTTACAAATTTGATCATAAAACCAAAACGAAAACGTGGGTTTCTATGAATTTATTTTTGGAGGAATATGATATCCATGTTGACTTGCTGACCAAATTGTATCCTTACCCGGTTTGGAATTTGAGATAAAAAATTAAAACACCATTGCACTGTGAAATGTGTTGCAATTTCTCTGTTTTGCATAGATGATTGGATATTAGCCTTGTTGGGAGGTTTCCACCTGTCAAGGAGGGTTCGAATGGATTCTCATGGATCACTTAGATGTTAAGGGACACCTACAATTAAGTTTTATCTTCATTAAATACCTCATGCATTGAGGTGGAAACAATTTATTAATGAATTCCAACAATTTCCTGAAAATAAGCAGTTTATTGGATTTTTATCTCTTAGACTATTGCCACCTATCTCTAAGGCTTAGAATCCAATGAAAGAGATGGGATTCAATCTCCTAAGGATATTTGGATGAAATTTTTTATTTAATAAAGGAGGGATCTCTTGGAGAGGGGCTGGATTCATGATCTAAGAGAAGAGAGAGCTAGAGGAGTAGTTTAGTTGTTCAATTGTAAGCCTGAGGACCTGTTGTAATTAACATTTCTGCCATTAGAGATTCATGAGATTTGTTTATCATAATTTGTGTTCTTTGTTATCATTTTATCTTGTCATGTTTCTTGAATGGAATTGCATTCATTGAATATCAATGGATGTTCATGAGGTAGGATATTCATGAGCTACAAATGATTTGTAGTAATTGCCTCCTTTCATGATCTCTATTCTAGTTATTGTTTAAGTCATTTTTGCAGAGAGGATATTTTCTTGATGATATTTTGATTTTTGTTATCTTTCTTATACCTCCATACACCAATTATATCCCTTTTGGTCTGGTATGAACTTGATTTCCTTTGATCCGTAGGATGTGTTGACTCCATGCCCAATGGTATGCTTCTGCTGATAGTTTGTTTCCCTCTACCTTTATTTCTCTTCCTTGTTGATCCACCCTTTTAAAATTGATTTAATTTTTCAGGTTGGAATGGTTGATGTAAAAGACCTTCTTAGTGATGTTAATGAACCATAGCCTACTCTAGTTTTGATGTATTAGATCTGATGAAATCTTGTTTAATGGAAGTTAGCTTTCTTTTTTCCATGTTAATCTCTCTCACTCTGAAATTTTACTGTCATTGAAGGATTCAAATGATGTTTTGTAGTTGTATGAAAATGGATGTTTGATTGTTGTATTATTATAGCTTTTTCAAAGTTTTGTTTTCTTGTATTTAAGAAGTTCTTGTATCTAAAGCATTTATCTTCTTTGTCTATTTGCATATCCTAAAGCTATTGGTAGATTCACTTCATTTTCTTACTAAGTGTTCCTCCTATCCACACTAATCCTCAAAACCCTGACCTAAGATAAAACAAGAGCTCTTTTGTTGATGCACCTCATCCACAATTTCTTTTGTTTTGACATTGCTAAACTAAGTTCTATCCATTTGACACCACATTTAAGACTTATCTCATAAATGTTTTAATGGGTACTGAGCTTATCCTCTAGCAGTTTGAGGGTGATTCTTAGTGCTAATAGGGTGAATGCATATAGATATTATATAACACAGAAATGATTATGCTAACAATTGAAATGATGTGAGTATTGCTAACACATGAAGTTGAAAACACTTCAGGAATTGTTAGTTATTACAAAAAGAAAGTTGCAGGTTAAAGTAGCTACATAATGATAAATTACATAAAAGATTTGTTGGGGGAGATAGAGTAATAAAAATATTTCTAGATAGAAGAAAAAAATATTGATTGATAATACATTTGTATGTAACGATGAGTTTGTTCCAATTGATAGTTGGATTAATATAATTGATTGAATTGTAGTTGTAATCAATTGTGAGATCACTTTGTGATTTTGTTTTGAATTGTTACCATGAAAATATATATATCGTGTATGGGATATAGTGATTGTTTGTTTGGTTGAGTGTAAATTGAGAAAATTGCAGGTAGAATGGTCTTGTATATGGTAGAAATGTAAACCCATAAAGAAGACCAATTCCTATTGCTTCAAGAGACAAACTATTATGAGCATAAGCTCATGTTTGAAAATTTTATCTTTCCTATATAAAACAGTTTTGGGAATTATAGTTTAGTAATTACTGACAAATTGTTTTTGTTGAATGAAAATCAAGGAAATTGCAGTTAGGATGGTATTAAATATGGAAGGTATGTAAGACCATAAGGAATACTGATATCTACAGCTGCAGAGCCAAACATTATGAGCATAAATCTAAAGATTTTAAAATTTTGTTTTCCTGTATAAAACATATTTGACATTTATGATTGAAATTATTATAACAATATCTGATGATGATTGTATTTTTATAATATTGATGATATGTTGGCTATTGAAGTTGGAAGCTCACAAAAAAAAACACTAGAAATAAATCGAGCTTAATGATGAAGGAATGAAATGAAGAAAGTCCAGTGGACTTGTTACAACTAGAGTTCTTAAAGCCACAACTATGAAGCTTCCTAATCGAGTGCAATGGAGCCCTGAAGAGAAGTGGAACAACCCAAGGGTATTCATGGTAGAGAAAGAGGTTCATTTTTTTTGGTTGTGTAGGGTTAAGAAGGGAAGGAGAGCTGGTTGGTTGGAAATGCTATGAGAAATACAAATTTTGAATATCATTATACATTTTTTGGGTCGGAATACCCATGTATACATGTTTAATTTTAGGCTAGAGTGCCCATGTATATAAGATATGGATGAAATGCATGTGTGGATTAATTCCAAAAACCCTACATTTTTAATGTTTAAAACATTGGAATGATTTTTTGCACCGAGGACAGTTCCAAAATAAGGGGAGGGGCATAAAACATCCCATTTTTAACCCTTATGAACTATAGTGTATTATGTAATTGTGACATAGTTTGGTGAGTCGGTAAAGTCGAAAATGGGCCAAAGTGCCTAGGAAATGTGACAATTCATACACATTAACAAAATACATTGTTGGCTACAAGACGAACAAGGACCGAAGAGATAGGGGATATGATTCCACGAGAGAGGGGGCTTCGAGGGATAAGTTTGTTTATTATTATTTTATTTACCCATAAATTATTTTATGGAGAAAAGTGGTTACATGGGATTCTTGGGGGAGGCCACGTGGTTCTTGGTTCTTGTGATTATCTAAACATTCCTTGGGGTCTCCTTTGGTTCGCTTCTTTCCCTGATGATCTTCTCTCTGGTTCTTCTTCTTCTTGCTATTCCTTCAATCGAGTTGAATTTGTTTTCTTTGGATATAGGCATGGATACAAATGGTTGCATGAGGATGTATTTGGGTGAAGTTAGGGGGTCATTCTTCCCTTTTGTTCATATTATTCCCCAGTTTTGTTCTTTCACTGGTTTTCTCTTCCCTCAGTTTGTTTTGTTCTCTTATTCCCTTGTTCTTCTTTCCTCTTCACTCACTATTCCTAATTAGTGTGCTCTTGGTTTGAGAGTGGAAATAAATAGTAGGACGAGGAGAGCCATTGATGAATGGCTGTAATAATTATTGATCTTTTCAGGAGGGAATGGATGCCTATGTGCATGAGCTTGATGACAATTGAGATATAACTATCCACAATTGTAAGTCCTGAGAGTTCCAACACGAAGATTCTTAACCTAATCACTAAAGACATGGAAGGAGATGGACACCCTGATGGATTGCATGGCAGAGAAGGGGATCCATTGTATTGAGGTTGTGGAGGCTGGGTAGAAGAGAGTTGGTGTACTTTTGATTGTTGTGACTCATGAAAGGCCTGTGATAGCTTGAGTGCTGAGAGGATTATTAGTTATGAGATTGATGGTAGTTTAAATAACGCTATCCATAGCCGATAACCCTTGGAGTTCTTGTAGGGAGTTTTTCTTATCAATAGCACTAGAGCCCTACAGAGAAATGAGATAGGATAAGGGACTGCATGACAAAGAAGGGTGTACATATTTGTGGGTGGTGCAGGCTGAGGGGGAAGGAGAGCTGGAAATTCAGGTTTTTTTGTGAGGTTGGGAAACCTGAGAGCTAGTTATCCAACTGTTGTGTGTTTATACTTGGCCTAGGACCTGTCCTTGTGGATTCATATCCCTCTCTTGAGGGTGACCTGTTGCTGAGAGTAAAATAACCAACAATGTCTATGGTTGAGAGGAACTCCCTTGGTATACAACCAGTTGGTGAATGTTACTTGAAAGATGAATGTTCTCTTTGTTTTATGTCTGATGTTATTCTGTTGTGTATTTAATTATCTCTGAGATATGTATTTTGATGTGCCTGTCTATTGGTTATTTGTTGTGCATGGCATGTTGTTTATCCCTTTTATGTATTAGCATGGATATTGATTAATGCATGCAATTTTCATGCCTCTAAAATTGTTGAGCATTCCTTTGATTTTGAGATAACATTAGAGAACTGAGTCTTGGGAGTGTAGTGTGCCTCTCCTCCTTGTGGTTAGGTGTCTTGCAACATGTTTAAGTGGCATATCTCGGTCACGCGTGGGGCTGGGTATGTTACATCCTTACATATTTATCACTAAGCAGTTTCAACAACTATAATTTCATAACCCTTCAACTATGGCATAACTCAATAAGTCTTTTGCTGAATTATTAATTATACCAATCCAAGGGAAAAATTTAGAGAGAGATTAACAGATACTAAAATCCCTAGTTTATGAACTAAAATATCAATCTATCAATTAAATATTTTTGTTTACAACTAGTTCAAAAATCCTAAGTCAATCTTTTACTTTAGTGAAAAATTCAACAATGATTAATGAAGTTCTAGCTTCCAGCTGACAACATAATCAGTAGCAACTATATCATGAATCCACTCAAGCTTTCTAAATATTATTACTTCAAGAATTTCAATATTTGTTTTTCATGATCCGACGAAACTCTATATATATTAAAAAATGTCATTAACTTGAACAATGGAAGCTACCGTACAAATCCTATGATTCTGATTGCAAAGATTTGATAGTGATTCTATAAACTCTAAATTAGGAAAGGTAACTAAAATGTTAGCGACCCTGAATCTTTAAAGTCCGGAAGCAACAAAATCGTAGTGTCCAAAACGAAATTGAATTTCGGATTTGAAAAACAAGTTGGCAACGATCATCCAAATTCAAATTTGTAATCAGGAAAACTTGACAGTGTCCAATCAATAGTCGTTTAGGATAAGAAAAATCATTTTCAGCGAATACATACAGGAATTCAACTTCTAGAATGAAACTAAAAGACAGTGACTATACCAAGCTCTAACTTACCGGCTTACATACAAATTTTACAATGGAAACAAAATCTAGATTCTGGAATGCCCATAAATCAAATTCTCCGATTAGAAAATTTCTTGACAGTAGCTATAAATTTGAATTCTAGATATTACTAACCAAATGCAGAGACTAAAGAATTCAATTCATGACTGTAACTAAAGAATTCAATTCAATTCAATTCCTATATATGTGTTCGCATTTTAAAAGGGCAATGACTAAGTGAAATCCGAGATTTTGGTATTCAAATAACCTTTCCAATACACAAACATTTTTGTCTAGGATACAAATTAAATATACGACGACTATAATGAGAGTCATTTCTCCAGAATGTGTAATAAATTGAAATGACTAAGAGAAATCAAACTTGGGATTTGTAAAACCTCGCAGCTACACAACGAATTAATTAGTCCGGATCTACACTTAGAATGGAAACGACCATATCAAATTTACACATTCGGATCAACATTTTAATAGAAAATTTCATACAGGTTCTTAACATTGGATTAAAATTTTAATGCCAACGAACAAGTTCCAAATTTGAAATTTCATCGAATTATCAGTGACCATACTAGATTTGCAATTTCAACCGAATGCATCTTACTCTACGACAAACATATGAAATTATGTATTCATGAATGGAAATATAATATTTAAACTCACCATACACAATTCTGATTCGGATTGCAAATAAGTGCTTCAAGACTACACACAATTCCAAGTTCGGAAATTGCATAAAATTTAGTTTACAAGTTGAAATTTAATTCCACAGCGACCATAACTTCAAATTTGAAATTTCAATGATTCGGCATCTATAAAAATTCTAAATTCAAGAAATTACAATGCAGTTCCGCAGTAATAATCAAATTACCAATATATTACCAATAAAAAATTTATAAATAAAATACCGGAACCAAGAAGACAGAGACTTGATGATGTCCTTCAAACACTTTCTCTCCTTTAGTTCTCTCTCTTTCTAATTACCAAAACTTCATTGGTACCTCTCAGCCAATGTTAAGGTACTCTTCTTCCCCCTTCCCCCCTAGCCACAAAGGGGCATACATGATAAATTGTGAAGCAAGAAATGCAGAGAGAAAGAATAGAACATAAAACAGTATATTAGAATATAAGAAGAAGAGAACAAAACGAGTACATGCATAAGATCATGAAGAAGTCGTTATGCAAAGGGAAATAGCTGAGCTAAATCGGCTGAAGCAAATCAAGAATAGAAAGTACAGCTGGCCAGGACAGCTCGCAGTGTACAGTTAGCCTATTGAGGTTACATTATATTTAACACTCCCTCTTAAACTCAACAGTTACAAACATCAGCACTAATTATGCCTAAGTGTTGTCTCTGATAATCAAAAACAGATTTTCCTAGTGGCTTTGTGAAGATATCAGCAAGTTGATCTTGAGAACCACAAAATTGTAGCGCAATATCGCCATTATTGACTAGTTCGCGTATGAAATGAAAACGAGTGTCAATGTGTTTTCTTTTCTTGTGAAATACATGATTTTTAGATAAAGCAATTGTTGAAGTATTGTCACAGAAAATAGGAGTTGGATCATTTTTTGTATGTGACATATCTTTCAATATTCTTCTCAGCCACACAGCTTGACAGGAAGCTGAGGTAGCAGTGACATACTCTGCCTCTGTAGAAGATATTGAAACAATTGGTTGCTTCTTTGATGCCTGTGAGATTAGATTCGTGCCCAGTTGAAAAACATGTCCAGATGTGTTTTTCTTGTCATCTAGGTTGCCTGCAAAATCACTGTCTGTATAACCAGAAAGTTGATTACTATTAGATTTAGTGTACCATAAGCCGATATTGAGAGTTCCTGCAACATATCTCAGAATTCGTTTTGCCATTTTCCAATGAGAATCTTTGGGCGATTCCATGAATCTGGAAACAAGGCTGGTTGCATACATAATGTCAGGCCAAGTTGCTGTAAGATACAACAAACTACCTATTAAAATTTTGTACAGGGTAGAGTCCACTATAGGGCCTTCATCTTTCTTGCTCAATTTTGTGCCTAGTGGTATGGGGGTTTTTGTTGGATTTCATTCTTCCATGCAAAATCTTTTGATGATGTCTGATGCATACTTTTTCTGACAGACAAAAATGTCTCTGGTTGATTAATCAACTTCAATCCCTAAAAAATATTTCATGATGCCAAGATCTGTCATCTCAAATTCATATTTCATGGCATGTTTAAAATCTGTTAACTCAAGATTTCCCGTATAGATCATGTCATCAACATATAAACATACANTGGTTGATTAATCAACTTCAATCCCTAAAAAATATTTCATGATGCCAAGATCTGTCATCTCAAATTCATATTTCATGGCATGTTTAAAATCTGTTAACTCAAGATTTCCCGTATAGATCATGTCATCAACATATAAACATACAATAAAAATTTTACCGTGTTGATCTGTTTTGGTGTAAAGAGTTAGCTCATTTTGACTTCTGCTAAAACCACTTTGGATCAGGTAAGTGTCAATTCTGTTGTACCAAGCTCTTGGAGCTTGCTTTAAGCCATACAAGTCTTTCTTCAACTGCTATACTTTGGTTGGCTGCTCTTGGACTTCAAGTCCAGGTGGTTGATCGACATAAACTTCTTCTTCTAAGAAACCATTCAGGAATGATGACTTGACATCCATCTGGTATACTTGCCATTTGTGTTGGGTTGCTATGGCCAATAGAGTCCTTACAGTGTCTAATGTTGCTACTGGAGAAAAAGTTTCACCAGAATCAGTACCTGGTTGTTTTAAAAATCCTTTGGCAACAAGTCTTGCCTTGTGTTTTTCGATCTAGCCTTTTTCATTCAGTTTAGTTTTGTAAACCCACTTGACACCAATACTCTTCTTGTGACTTGGCAAATCAACAAGATCCCATGTTTCATTCTTTTCAATGGAGTCAATTTCTTGGTTCATGGCTTGAACCCAATCTGGCTGCTTAGTTGTTTCCTTAAAGGATGTAGGTTGACATGACATTAAAACAAAAAGGTTGTGTTGTTCAAAGTCATCCAACTGCTGATGGATTTCTCTCAAACTTCGAGTTCTCTGATTTTGTGCTTCAGAGAATGATTCTCTGTTGGAAGTTGAGTTATTCTGAGAATTTTCAGGTTGTCTTTGTACCTGCAATCTTGGAAGAATAGTTTGAGGTACTTGCTGTCCTGAATTTTTTGCATTTTCAGAACTTGGCAATAATGGATTTTGGTTGTCCATTTGCTGATTTTCTGAATCATTCCAGAATTGATTTTCTAGAAATTTTACATCTCTGCTAAGAATTAGTTTCTTGGTGATTGGATTGTAAAGCCTGTAAGCTTTAGATGTTTCAATATATCCAGTGAAAATAAATTTCTCACTTCTGTCATCAAGATTCTTCCTTAATTCGGAAGGTATGTGAGTGTATGCTATTCATCCGAATGTGCTTAGATGTGCAACATTGAGCTTTTTCCCAATCCATGCTTCTTGAGGGACTTTTAGCTTTAGTTTGGTGGTTGGAGATCTATTCAGGAGATAAATTGAGCATGCTACTACTTCAGCCCAAAAAGTATTTGACAAACTTTTCTCTTTAAGAAGTGTTCTTGCCATATTCATTATTGTCTGATTTTTCCTTTTAGCCACTCCATTCTGTTGTGGAGTATACCTGGTTGTTGTTTGCATGATAATGCCTTGTGATTTGCAAAAAATTGTAAATTCTCTGGAGTTGTATTCTCCTCCTCCATATGACCTGAGTTCTTTGATATATTTGCCACTCTGTTTTTTAGCTTCTGCCTTGAATTCTTTGAATTTTGCAAAAGTTTCAGACTTGTGTCTAAGAAAATAGATCCATATTTTTTTGATGAAATCATAAATAAACTTTAGAAAGTAAAAGCTACCACCTATTGAATCTGTTTGCATTGGTCCACATAGGTCATTGTGAGCAAGTTCAAGATGTTGTTTGGCTTGATTGGAAGACTGTGGAAAACTAGTTCTCTTATGTTTTCCAGGTATGCAAGACTCACATGGGGGAATTTTCTCTTTAAAGATAGGAAGACCTTTGACCATGGAGTTATTCTGAAGAAGACTTAGACTCTTAAATGGTATATGTCCAAATATTGTATGCCAAACCATAGTTTCATTTAGGGTGGATGCACTTTGTGCACATGGTTGAATCAGATTTGCAGTTCTGAGGGTAAGGGGAAACATCCTATTTTGAGTGATATGGATTTTAGAAATCAATTTTATGCTTGGGATTTTGTCATATATCTTGCAAGATGCTCCCTCAAAAAGTACCTTATAGCCATGTTCAATGAGCTTTCCTACACTTAACAAATTATGTTTTAGATCTGGAACATGATAGACATTGTTTATGTGTTTCTTTACATTTTGTTTAGTAAGAATAGGAATAGTTCATTTTCCTTGAACTTTGACTAAGTAATCATTTCCAAGTGTAATATCAGATGATATTGAAGAATCAATGTAAGAAAGTAAATCTTTGTTACTTGTCATGTGATTGTTGCATCCATTGTCCAACAACCAGAGATCTTTAGGTTGTTCTTCAGTCTTGTGGCAGGAGAGAAACATACCTCCTGAGGTTTCTCCCATATGGTTGACAAATGTGCACTGCCTGAGAGTTGATCTGCTTGCTTCTTCCTGCATTCATATTCATAGTGCCCATACTTTTTGCAATAATAACATTGTATGCTTGATTTCTCATTTGATCTTCTCCCTCTGCCTCTTTGAGGATGGAAATTCTGATGTTGATTTTGTTGTTGTTGTCTTTGACCTTCGAAGTTTTGATTCAGATATTGTTGTCTATTACCTCCATTAGAGTGAGGGTTACTTTGATTGCTCCCTCTTCCTTGGTGACCTCTGCTTCTTCCTTTGTCTCTCCCTCTCTTGAGGGAGAATTGAGTTTTGAAAGCATTGGAGATTGACTCATCTGTGAGATGCAGTCTGGTTTCATGTGTCAATAGAGAACCAATTAATTCATCTGTTGAAAAACTTGACAGATCCTTCAATTCAAGGATTTTTGTTACAACCATTTCAAATTTCTTTGGTAAACTTCTCAGGATTTTCTCAACAATGTGTTGATCAGTGATGGTTTCACTAGTCAATTTGATCTGGTTCATGATGCCCATGACTCTGGTCATGAACTGATCCACATTTTCAGACTCTGCATCCTTAGAGTCTTGCATTGCGTTCTCAAGGTCTAAAGTTTAATTGTTTTGACCCTGTCATTTCCTTGGTAGGAAGATTTAAGGATGTCCCAGGCCTGTTTTTAAGTACCGACGCCTATAATTTTTGAAAAAATTGAGTCATCCACAAAATTTTGAATCCAAAATTTAGCTTTATTTTCTCTGTTTCTCTGCGTTGCTTGAGCAATTTTCTGATGATTAGTCATGGCGGACAGGTCTGATGGATCTGGTTCCACATATCCATGATCCAATGGATCCCAACACTCTTGTGCTTGCAAGAAGGATCTCATCTGAAAAGACCAGAACTCATAGTTCTTTCCAAGAAGAATCAGACCCTGTGTTGGTCCTAAATTGCTAGACGTCGCCATCTTTTAAGGAATTCAGCAAAATAGAAAAAAAATTCTTACTTACCTGTCTCCTGCATGTAATTTACAATGGTTTTGGAACTGTTAGAAGAGACCTTTGAACTCTCCAACTTTCAATTGTCGAAACACTGATTGCCGATGAGAGCTTATCGGCCTTGAATTGGCCATTAGTCTTCGATCAATGTGACCACACGCCTAAAGGTTAAATCACTACGGGCTTTTCTAGTTCTTTTTCCTCTTGAATCCCTGATCTCCAATTTATCGATTTCCCGATATGGATTTTCTCACCTTAGCCCCTCCTGGCTATGCCCTAGTCCATGTGACCAGTTCTCACAAGACCGCGGCCTTATCTTTCTTTCGGGGTTTTTTGGCTTTGAAATCCCAATGTGCTCTAACTTCAGTTAGCCCTCTGAGCTAGACTCGTGGTCCACGCGACCTTGCCTTATGTGACCACAATCATACCTCTTTTTCGGGATTCAGGGTTTCGAATATCAAAATGTATTGGATCTCTTGTCCATGGAATCCCCGATCTCTTGAACCCCGATATCCTGATAGATGACTTTTCCTTATGGGAAATTTCCTGAATGCTTTGATCTCCTCCATGCATCCTCCTATGATGGACGGTCCTGATCTCTTATTGTGATTTTGAGACTTTAAATGCTCCAGACGTCTTGTCTTCAGGATTCACGATTTTTCGAATCCCGTAATGCCGATGGACTCTCCTATCGGGATTTTTTTTCAAGGGCCTCGATTTTTGCCATGCGTCCCAACAGATGGAAAGCTCAAGTCTGCTCCAGGGGTTTCACCATGGAGATTCTTGATCCCTCGTTTTGACGATATCTCATTAGTTGGGCCCCATAACGAAGATTTTCCTCCTTTCGGGATTTCAGACTTTGTAATTCCGAAATGCTCATTCTTCTTGTCCTCAGGTTTCACAAAACGTCGAATCCCGATATGTCGATGGCCCTTTCCTTTCAGGACTTTACCCAAAGGCCTAGGTTGTTGCCACGTGTCCCCTCAAGATGGACGGTCCTCGTCGTTTCACGATTTTGTGACTTGTGACTCCAAATCCTTTGTCAACTTGAAACCCCAGTAGCTGAGATGCCGACAGTTTCCTCGATCTCCACCACGTGTCCGAACGAATGGACGATTGTGATATTTTTAGGATTTCAGGACTTTCACCATGGAGTGTCGTGAATTTTCGTCAACAAGACCTCCGATATCCCGAACTCCAAAATGCCGAAATGATGGCACTTGAATCTACTGCCACTTTTTCTTTGAGATGGATGGCTCACAATCCTCTCAGGATTTCACGATTTTTTATGTCAGAATTTCGTGTATCGGGGTTTTGGAGAGCAGTCTCCTTCGCTCATCCAACTCTCGATCCTCGATTTTGCAATGGGATAAGATCAATGACTCACGATATTTCATGATCCAATGGTCCATAATGACTCATGATTTCATGATTCGTGAATTCTCACGGCAGTCTTCTGACCTTTACACCTTGCGAGTCAGCGAAATGCTGAGATCTCACCATGTGTGACTTGATGGACGGTCCAGATGATTTCGGGATTTCATGACTTCACAAGTCAAAATTTCTCCTGTGCACTCTAGAGGACTAAACCTCATGCACTTTATTGCTAATCCAACGGCTATTGGTCCTCTGCACCAGATCTAATGGCTGGAATTCTTTCACCTTTTTCGCGCTCTCCTCGTCCCTTCTGAACTGGATTTTCGCCTTATATCTTTTCGGAGGACAGATCTTACTGCTTTGTGGCTATTCTTTGCTCCTCTAACGCAATCTATGCTTTGTTTGAAGGAATTTTCTCCTGTGGAAGAAAAAAATCATGAATCTTTCAAAGATTTGAAAGAATTTCACGAGTTCTTTGTTCTCTTCTCCAATATTTGACAGATTTCAGCAATTTCTGAAATGCTTTAAACGCTTCTTCTTTCTACAACTATATTTCATGAATTTGAACTAATGCTTTGAATTATTCAAGAGTTCCCACCTCCTACAGCTCTTCTTCGTGAATCTTTGATGATTCTTTGAAAATTGAATAAGAATATTTACTATTTCTTCCTTCTCAGTCTTTGCTTCCTTCTCGTGTTTCTGCTCCTTGAAACTTTCAAGTGTAGTACGCTCTGCGACCTTGCATGAGCTTCTTACACTAATATTTTAAGAATATGACAGTCTTATTCCTCGTGGAATTTTCCTGTGAGGATCTTTCGAGAGTATGACGGACAGCTCTCCAAGCCTTGAGAAAAGTCTGTGTCAAATTCTCTCAAGATCCGTGAAGCTCTGTGCTATTTGAGGATCGTGTTTCTCTCCAGCCAGTGTGAAGAGGCTTACTATTGCTTCTTTGATACCATGATAAATTGTGAAGCAAGAAATGCAGAGAGAAAGAATAGAACAGAAAAAAGTATATTAGAATATAAGAAGAAGAGTACAAAACAAGTACATGAAGAAGGTCATGAAGAAGTAGTTATGCAAAGGGAAATAACTGAGCTAAATAGGCTCAAGAAAATCAAGAATTGAAAGTACAGCTGGCTAGGACAGCTGGTAGTGTACAGTCAACCTGTTGAGGTTACATTATATTTAACAATACAAAAGAAACCAACAAACAATAGCTCCAAGGCTTGCCTCGTCCACTCTTTCTACAAGCTTGGTATCCCAACTCTCACAAGTAAAACACAATCCACAATAATTTTGGTAGCATAATATTACCAAGAATGAGTGACGTCAGTTTCACTTCTACCACATTTGTTATATATAAATTTCTTCAGTGACACATGCACAAATGATTAACTTTTTAGATTAAATTAATTATGATTATTCACCCACACACATGTCACACTCTCCTCGAGTTGCACAAGTAATTACTATTTTTATTTTATTAAAAAAATCAAATTCCCTCGCATTCCCTAATGTGTTCCTATTTTCTCTCTTGGTTGTCCCATTGTTCCCCAAATTCCCATTTAATAAGTGTCTCCTAACTATATATTACTTAGAGTTGGATTAGGAATCTTCTTCTAGTTAGAATTAGTGGTAGCTTGACTCTAGATACTATTCAATGTGAACACCTATTCTCTCATAT